>CM031869.1:13633430-14103464 GCA_018697195.1 Certhia americana | reverse complement strand
CCCCCCCCCCCCCCCCCCCCCCCCCCCCCCCCCCCCCCCCCACCCCCCCCCCCCCCCCCCCCCCCCCCCCCACCCCCCCCCCCCCCCCCCCCCCCCCTCCCCCCGTCAGACGAATGCCCTTAGAGCTTTTTACCGAATTCCTTAATGCAAAGTAACCTTGATTCTTTTCTGTTTTTTGCCATACCAAGGGACAGCAGAGGTAAATCGCAAAATTCTTAGATTATTTAATCTAGATGATTTCCAAAATGCTCCAACAGCCACAGTTTCAGGACTACCCTGAGTTTTCAAAAGGTACATAGATAAAAAAGTGCTATTGATGTGCAGCTGCCTTCCTCAACCAAAGCTACAGGTACCTGGCCATCACTCAGGGTCAGCTCTACAGGACAGAGAGATGCCACCAGGTCCAGGGACCTCATCCTGGCAGTCTAGCCCTCTCACCCAACAGCCCTCAAGGCAGGACTGGCGGCATGTGTTGAAACAAGAATGGAAAACCACCAGCCAGCTTCTGATTTCACAGCCCACGGCCAGCTTGAGGTCCCACCTTTCACCCCCTGCCTCCCCTTGCCTGCTGCTAGACCCACCGTGTCGTGTGCCGTGTGCTTCCCTGGCAGCCTGTTAAACCAACCTCAGCAGGGCTGCAAACTGCCTGTCACAAAAACAAGGGATGGCCCACATCATGAAGTTAGATGGTATCCTGCTCACCATTGATTTCCACTAATATTAAGCTACAATGAACGATTTAGGGAGGTTTAAAAACCTGGTTTGTCTTTCAACTACCAGTGCTCCGTAGCTGATCTAGTTTTACAAAGGTCCACACTGACACTGGTTTCAGAGCGAAGCCCTAACAACACATCTTCCGCATATTCCTCAAACTTGCATTTCTACAGCCATGTTAACCAATTCTATTGCTTTTTGCTGGGGTCGCTACTCTGTACAGACAGTGTGTAAGCACAGCACACAAAACACTGTAACAAATTCAACAACCAATGTCTCAGTGCAGCAATTGTAAATATGATAGCAAAAGCCTAACCTTTCAAACACTTAAAACTTTAAAAATACAGTGATAAAGTCAGTGCTCCAGGTGTAAATCCACATTCCACTCCCCTGCTGGGAGCAGGACATCTTAGACCCGAGCTGATGAGAAAATCCCCAAGTCCAATTGTGTTTCACCAGCAGGTGGTAATACTTGGAAGAGAAACTCTTTCCGTATGGCAGAGGAGAATTTCAGCTCATAAAAGCTCTCGCTCCACAGTGATGGATAAAGTTGTGCACATTTTACTGTGACAACAGACTCATAAAACCTGCTAGATTTCAGGGCAGCGCCAACGCAGGTTGTTTCCTTGTAGCTAGGCATACTGAAGATGACTAGATACAACGCCGTCAGGGCCACGTGTATCAGGGTTATTTCTATGTGCAAAAACAGTAAGTTCATGTGATAAGAGTATCGAATGTGTTGATTATTCTACTCCGCAGTGGTGAGCATGGTAGGATTCTGCAAAGCTCAGACAGCTGCTAAATAAGGCACCCATTCAGTCATTCTCTGTCATTATTGAATCCACTAAACCAACGGACACACAGGAATTTTTATAAGCCTGTATGAGGCCTATTAGATTTATTACTCGTCTTCATTCTTGAACAAAATAAGGATGCCAGGGAAAGCATTCCTAATTTTAAGCTTCCATTGACTTTCACGAAGGTTAAAGAAGAAACACCTTGGAACAACTCTGTACTACCCCCTTCTCAACCACATTCCAAAATGAGCCCCAGATGAGTTCCAAAAGCCCCGGGCTGGAGCAGGTTACAACTGTGTACATTACACACAGGATTATTTCTGGAAGCAGAACACTCCTTGAAATCTTGTAACCGGACAATCATTCACTTCCAGCTTAACAAAAAACCCATCTAAGTAAATGGAGTGAAGGCAAGTCCTGACATTCCCACAGGAATGGAAGTCCCTGTCAAGCAACTGATCGCTGGGCAAGGGGAAGAAAGAACCCAAATTGAGAATCGCACTTTCTGCCCACAACAAGAAAAAACTCACGGTCAGATGGGGAAGTGTGTGAAATTTTAAAACGACAAAACTGCAAATAGTCAGATGCTGGAATTTCAAATCCCTGGATAGAGTTTTGAGTCTCCTGTTTCTGGGTAACTTCAGCTACAAAGCATTAAACTAGAAATTAAAAACTTTCTAAATTTCAATGCGGATCAGTTCGCTGAGCTTCTGCGCGTTCAAGCTTCCGTGCTCTGGTCTCAACATGACTTCCTCAAGCATGGAATACAAGAAGCTAGGACAGAGCGTTGCTGGGAAATGACCTCGGTCTGTGCAGCACCCTGCTTTCTGTTTTCTTACTATTCTAAGTGAGCCGAGCAGAAAAGAACTCCAGAGCAAGCAGGAGCAAGGGAATACAGCAGGAAGAAGGCGGCAAAGAGGGGAGATCAGAGACACAACCCTGGAGTCAGTGACCTCCGCGCTGCCAAGCTCGATAAGGCCCACGTAGTTGCTCGGCAGGAGGTGGGCCACGCTGCCAGGACAGGCCAGCCGACACCCCAGCGACCCCTCTTGTCCGTGCCCAGCGTCACCGAGGCCGCCGCTGCTGCCCCCTGGTGGTTCGCAGCCCCAGTAGGGCCGCATGGCCGCGCCGATCGCCAGCAAGCGTGCGCTTGCGGTGTCCGCGGCACGCTGTGCCGCCGAGGAGAGAGACCAGAAACGGCCAGCAGCAACACAACTCGCTGAGCCCCCTCCATCCATCCATCCATCCATCCATCCATCCATCCATCCATCCATCCATCCATCCATCCATCCATCCATCCATCCATCATCAGCCATCCATCCATCCATCCACCACCCATCCATCCATCCATCCATCCATGCCCTCCCGTGCAGCGGGCAGGCGCCACTGGGCCCGGGCCAGGCCCGCAGGGTAACGCCGCCACCCGTCCCCGCCCTGCACCTCCCGTGCAGCGGAGCCCGAGCGGAGGCCGGGGGATGGCAGCGGCACGGCGGGCTCACGGGGAGGCCGCGCCGGGCGATGCCGCGCACAACGACACGCGGGTTTCGCCGGCACCGCGGCGCAGCCTACCACCTGTCGCGGGGGTCGACTCCAGCTGGGGTCGCGGCTCCCGTGGGTCGATGTAATACACCTTCCCGTCGAGTCCCGCGCCTCCTCCCAGCCCTCGGGCTCAGCGGCAGCTCTTTCCGCGGCATGGTCCGCATCCGCCGGCCGCGCCGCCCCATGCACGCCGCGACTGCGCTCCGGGGCCGCGCCGGGGCTCCCCTCCGCGGGCGGCGCGCAGACGGAGCGGGGGGGGCCGCGCCGGCCCAGCAGCGCAGGAGCGCCGCCGCCAGGCAGGCTCACATGCGGCCCGCGGCGGGGGCGGGCCGGGGCGGGGCGGGAAGGCGGCGGCGAGCCCGCGGTCAGCGCTGGGCGCGGAGCCCCGGCCGCTCCGCCCGCTCACGCCTCCATTTCCTGCTCCGCCGGCGGCCGCTCCGCCAGTCCCGCGGCGGCCCCGCCCCTGCCATGGCCCCGCCCTCGGACACGCCCTCTGTCACACCCACAGCATGTCCCCACCCTCGGACACACCCCTCGGTCACACCCCTGCCCCGCCCCGGCCACACCCATCGCATGTGCTCACCCTCGGACACGCCCCTCGGTCACACCCACGGCCGCGCTCCCGGCCCCGGGCGGGTCCCGTGGTGGCGGGGCCGGTGGCGGGGCCGCGGGGCCCGGGAAGGTGCCAGCGCTGCGGCTCGGGGGTCCCGCGGGGCCGGAGCCCCGGGCCATGGCCGGGGACAGCCGCCAGAAACGCTGATCTGCTCGGCCCCTCCGAGGGGAAGAGCCGAGGACACAGCGCGGGCGGCAGCGGAGCTGCTCGGTGCCCTGTAGGACACGGCCCTGGAGTGCCGGTGCTGGCATCGCACGGATGAGCGCAGCTGCTGGAGGTGGCCCTGCCCCGGGTGCCCTGCCCTCGGGTGGCCCGGCCCGGCCGTGGTGGGCTCTCCGCAGGGGCTGGCGGGGAGCCCGGAGCCATCGGAGCAGCCCACGGGGGTGACAGGGGTGACTTTCTGTGGGTTCCAGAGGGAAAGCTCGTGGCAGCTGGGTCGTGGATACACTTCGGACCGTGGGGAAGCAGGGCTATAAAAGTAGTTAGGGTGTCTCATACAGCCCCCGGTACAGCAACACGCCGCAGGCAGGGCGGTGGTGCCCCCCCCGCGGGCACGGACCCTTCCTGAGCAGCCTCTGCCGGTACCTGAGCGCCACTCCGGCACAGCTGCCGTGCAGGATGGAAGCAGCTATGAGGACGTGCCCTCCGCAGCCTTCTCTGCCCACATTTCAGTCCTTTCGGCTTGAACGGACAGCCCGTGACAAGATGTCACAAGCTGAGGCGGTGACACGCGATGGGGCCGTGAGCTGAGGCGGGTTTAATGCCCAGCGTGCCACCGGGGCAGTTCTGTGTGAGGTGGCACTGTCCCCGGGGAGCACCGGCCAGCGCCGGTTTCCTACTGTCGAGGGCGGGGGGAAAGCAAGAAGTTTTGTAGAGCTGCAGCTATTGAAACAGCAGAATAGAGCAGGGATCACTGCCAAGCACAGGGGTGGAAAAGGAAACTGGCGGATGGGAAGAAGGGAGCCTCGAAGGGCTGGAGAGGAAAAGTAAAAGTGAAAAAGACAATTAGAAATAACATCTCACTTTTGTGCCCGATTTTGTGGGATTTTTTCTCTCCGGCTTTCTGACAGCCTGCTGGGAGTCAGGACTGCTAATTCTCTGGAGGCCGAAGCAGAATGTTGTAGCAGTTGGCTGATGAAGTGGTTGAGCAGGGAAGAAAATGAAGACAAAACTGAAAGTGAGGCATTTGGAAAATAGCCTTATTTAACCCCATTTTATTTGAAGCTCAGACTGGGTATGGGCTACTAAATAAGTAGTTTTTATGAACAGCACTATACACAAGGCTTTTAAATTAACAATAAATGAAGAACAAAGGAATAAACACTGTTTCTGTCCACAACTCTAAGCGGGGCTTGTGGTTTCTTCTGGCAGGGAGGACTGGGAGCACTGGGAGCAGTGCCGCTCCAGCGAGCAGACAGTGCATTTCTGCGGGGCACTGGGCCACTCACAGTGGTTATTTTCTCTTTTCTGCTTCTAATTTCGTGGATAATGGTGTTTCTCTTTAACAAACGATCAGCAAAGTGCTCAAAACATTACAAAAGGGGGTATGTGCAAACAGGAAAAAAATCAGCAGCAACCAATGTTTTTAAATGTTAAAAGAGAAAAAGTAAACAGCAAAGTGACAACAAATTATTGTGTATTTTCATGGTCTTGTATTTGTGGTCTTATGTTCCAGCACAGAGATACTTCCAAAAGGCACGTTTATTTTAAAGAAATTTTTTCCCAAGTTTTCATAGCATATGTAAAGCATATAGCAAAGGGCTGTTTGTAAAGAAGTTGATTGAATAGCCTTTCTTTTCCAGATGTCATCAACTCTATTTAGGAAGAAAGTAATTGTGTAAATTTTTTTAACGTAATTGCTTTTGAAATAAATACCTCAGAAAATATTTGCAAGCAGTTCTGACTCAAGTAAAAAGATTTTATTTGTCCACGCCTCTTTATTTATTAACCCAGAAAAAAACCCCAACCTGTTAATGAACCATATGAATTTATAAATGTAATCAGGAATGTGCATACGGTAACTTACTCCCTTTTACCACTTACACTCACAACAAAAGAATTCAGCGTTATCAGAGTCTGTTTGAACTGTAAAATAATAAACAAACAGGTGATTGTTTTCTCATGAGCAAAGAAGAGGAATGTTTGGTTTGTAGGTAAGCTCTTACCTATGTGAAAAGTAAAAACAGAGCAGAGAACAAAGTCTGCAGAAAACTAATTTTTTCTGCTCTGGGGTCAATATCTCCATCATGACCTCATGCGCTGCACCCCCCAATCCCACCAGAGTCCACACCAGGCTGATTACAAACTGCTCAGTAACAGGAGCTGCCTTTATCTGCTGGTGGTCTCTGTTTTAGAGGAGCTGGTTGCTTGATACTCAGGTTTCTTTTTTCCTAACACATTCAAAAGTCTCTAACTTTGTGCACGACACTTGAAGCTCTATTCTTAATTGAGTGCAAATAACAAAACCTCAAAGGTGAAAAGTGGCCGAGGCACTTTCTGTTTCACGAAGCAAATGAGGCACAATATTGGTCTCTTAGCCAACACCTTCAGATATCTGAACAGAAATAGGAGGAAAAGTGGGTTTAAATTCAATTACCAGGAAACAATTACATTTAGCAAAAATACTACATTTCATTTTAAACCTCCAGTATTTTTCAACTTGAAAGAAAATATCATTTCTGTGGAGAGCTCCCTTACCATTTTAGAAAGCCCTTGTGTGTCAATATTTTTCCATTTCCAAATGGAATTTTATTTTTTTAAATGGTTAAAACCCCCCCCCCCCCCCCCCCCACCCCGTGTTTAGAGGAATGGAACGTTTCATTGTGGAAGTAACCTGAAGCCTTCCTGCTTTCAGAAGCTGTTTCCAGCCCAGCAGGAAGAGGAGCCCAGGAGGCAGGGAAGAGTGCATACAACCTGCCATACTTTCCAGTACCAACATGAAAGGGATTTTCTGTAAACACTGGCAAAGCCATTTCATTGTTTTTTTCCAAGCTGCTCCTTAAAAGACCCATTGCTGGAGGTCTTAAATAAAAAATGAAAATAAATTAAAAAAAAAGTCAGCTGACATCCGCAAAGCCATCCTGTTGCTCTGGCCGGTGTTGGCTGCACCATGCCCACTGTCCCACTGATCCCGGCACCCCTCGTTCCAGACAAGGCATCTGTCCCTTAGTTCAGGGCACAGGGAATTGAGGCACAGGGCTGCCCCAACCCGGAGCAGTGTTGCCGAGGAGGGACGTGAGGGACGGGCAGAGTCACAGCTTCTTGTGGCAAGGTGGCCATTAAACAGGGCCCGTGCAGCAGCTGGGTTTCCCACTGCACCAGGAAACCTGCTGGCTGGATTCTTGTCTGCTTTGTCTTCTTGAAAATGGTCCCTGACTTTGTTCATGGAACAAGATGCAATAGAATCACATAGATTCATTGAGGCTGGAAAAGTCCTTGCAGTTGGCCAAGTCCCCAGTGGTGTTACGACCCGGGGTGAGGTACTGCAGTCTGCAGGGACCATCCCCAGCCACTCCTGGGTCAGGGTTCTACCAAGCCTCAGGTCAATATTTACACCAGTACAAATGTTCAGGCTGTTCCCCTGCCACGGGCAAGGCTGGCTCTAACAGGGCAGCATCCTTGCCAGCATCGTTACCAGGGCAGGAACCCCTCTGTCAGCTGAGCTCTGCCTCAGAAGGACAGGATACACTGCAGGACACCTCTGACAGCTCTTGTGATTCCTGCCACAAAGACGTCACTTGGCCACGGGTTTACTCTGTGCTGCCTTCCCGATCCCTGGCACTTTGTACACCTGCATCAAAGATCTTTATCTTTCAGCAAACAAGCCTGCAGTGAGGGAATAAATTCCTGACTATGACCTTTGGGTGCCCTGATTTTTTTTTCACCTATGAACAAAACAGGTTTGTGTGGTTTTTTACCCCAAAATAACCCTTATCTCTGTTGCTTTATTAAGCCTTTTTGTACCCACTGGAAGCGCTGCCATCCCTCGACACTGCTGGGAAGTTCAGCTGCCTGTGCTCCCAGGGTGTGTGGATATGTCCTGTGCTCTGGGAGCTGAGCGTGTCTCTGTGAATCTTCACCCTTGCAATGATTGGGAGCTACTTAACCCATCTGGGAGACCACCCTAGTAAAACCAGAGCTGTTCGTGTCCAGCTGTGCCCTGCGGGGCACCTGCAGCTCTTGGCAGCTGGCACCCAGGTGTCACCCCAGTGTCACCCAGGTGTCACCCAGGAGGCAGCCAGCCTTCACTGGCAGCCGTGGGGCCGGCACTGAGCTGCTCAGCACAGCAGGTCTGCCCTCGGCTGCCAGCCCTGGCCCTGTGGATGGGAGTGAGGAACGCGGCCAGACAGTCACTCCCAGTTATAAAAGTTTAATGGTTAATACATTTCCATCAAGCTGTCATGGAGATCACATCTGGCAGAAAAATCAATTGGTTTGGTATATATTGCTTTTTGTCATTTGCTCATTATTTGCTCAGAAGTCAGGGAGAACTCCTCCCACCCGCGGGATTGTCCTGGTCACATGTCAGCTCCCGAGCCACGTTTCTGCCCTGAAAATGAGAACGTTGGCATTCCTGCCAGCATGACGTGTGGGTGCCCGAGCAAGAGTCCCCTGGCAGCCGAGCGGGTGTCCCCAGCAGCGGGCGGCACAGTGGCACAGGGCACGGCACGGCCGGGGCTCATCCATTCCGAGTGTGACAAGTGTCCTCTGCTGCGCACAACGGGGAATTCCTGCAGCTTGTGGCAGAAATGTGCCTAGCGCACTGACACTGTCATGCACCCTGAGCTGCACGGACACCCCAGTGCCACCACGGTGTGTGCCCAAAACCAGCGGGGGATGGATCGGCAGAGCTGCACAGGCACCGCCGGGCCCCGACATGTGCCTGGCCCAGGGCAGGGGGAGCGAGAGACTCGGCTTTGCCAACACGGATTGTGTTTCTAACCTGACAGAAGGGATTTTTCTCTGAGCGAGGCTCGCCTCACACTGCGGTAGTGACGGCAGGTGGGGTCTCTGTGCTGCAGCACAGGCCCTGCGGAACCGCTGCCTCTGTGCAGGAGCAGGCCGAGGGACAGCACTGACCGGCTGAGGGACAGCACTGACCGGCCGAGGGACAGCACTGACCGGCCGAGGGACAGGGGCCATCGTCCCTTCACGGGGGAAGCGGTCGGGCCAGGGACACCGGGCTGTTGCCATGAGCAGGCTGCTCAGGGACAGGAGCCAGCTGCCCTGGCAGTGTCTGTCCTGCTGCCTCGGCAATCTGTCCAGCAGCCTGTCTGAAGCTGCCGAGGGCAGGGCACAGGGTCCTGCCCTCCGCCGGGTGCCTTGGGTGTTGGTCTAGCAGGGTCAGGTCAGGGAGCAACCAAAGGAACATGGACATCCATCCCTGTGAGTTGTGGGGATGCACCCAGGAGAGCTGAGGCAGCAGGCTGGTGGCACTGCCAGGCTGTTCCCTGCTGGCTTGGAAACGCCATAGCAACTGGGGGAGCTTCGAGGCAGAGCAGCTGATAAACCAGAGGGTCTTCTGCCATCCAGGTTGGAGAAAGGGGATGATGGGAGCCTCAGGAGAATCAGCAAAGGGAAGTTCAGAGTCTTCCACCTGCCGAGGAACAACCCCAAGCCTCAGTATGAGCTGGAGGACACCCAGGTGTGAAGGAGCTTTCCAGGAAAGGACCTGGGGACAGTGAGTTGATCCAGCAATATATTTTTGTGGCAGAGTGAGCAAGCAAGAGAGAGCAAGCATCACCTTGGGCTGGATTTGCCAGGGCATCTCCAAAGGGCTGAGGAGGTGATCCCTCCCCTCTGCTCAGCACCAGGGAGACGTGGTTGGAGTGCTGAGTCTGGTTCTGAGGGACCCTGTACAAGACAGACACTTGACGGAGAGAGCCCAGCAAAGGGCAGTAAGATGGTGAAGGGCCAGGAGCATCTGAAATAGGGGAAGGCTGAGGGAGCTGAGGCTGTTCAGCCCTGAGAGGAGGTGGCTCAGGGGTGATCTAATTGCTGTACACAAGTGTCTGAAAGGAAGGAGTAATAATGACACAAGAGCCAGGATTGTCTCAGTTGTGCCCAGTGACAGGGCAAAGGAAGAAATACAGAGTTCTGGTTAAACATAAGAAATACTAATTTTGCTGTGAGGCTGACTGAGTGCTGAATAGGTTGGTGTCGCCAGTCCTGAAGATATTCATATCTCAGCTGGACATGCTCTTAACATGGGGTTATTCTCACCTGTCCTAGGACACTCTGGAACCAAAGAAAGAGCTGGACTCCAAGCCTTCCAGCAGCTTCCACCCACACCAATCCCTGCTTTTCAATAAGGGCCCTGTGCTAAGTGTGAAAACTCTCCTCTCATGTGCTTTGTTCCAAAGTTTTTAATAACCTGCCTTCCCCACCTGGGCAGAGACCAAGGCATTGAGATGGAGATGTTTTCTAAAAGATCACTCAGCCTTCAGAGGCAAGCAGGAGTCTGGTTTTTATCTCTACAGAGAACTTCTGACAGATGAAAAAGTCTGATTTATCAAGTAGAGCCTATTGAGTCAGTGACTATTGCTGACAACTAAAAATGAGATAGTTGAATTACTGATTTATAGCACTAATATTTCTTAATATTTGACTTTCATTTATGTGATGGTTGCAGCTAGTTTGTAGGAGTTTGAGGACAGGGAGGTATTTGACACAGTCACAAGGCCTGGGTTTTAGCAGCATAGTCAGTGGTACAGCCCGGAGTCCTGCGGGCTGATTTTCCTTTTGTATGCAACCACCAAATTAGACTAAAGCCTGCCAAAAGCTGTCATCTGAAGATGAAAAACTTCTGTAAATACAATTTCTCCAATAGCAATGCTGCTGAGCTGCTGCAGCAGAGCACGGGCAGCATTACAGAGCACTGCCTACCACCTTCTGTACTCATGATGGCTTAACTGCCACTTCCATTGTAAATCCTATTTGTTAAGGATTTATAAATTGGCTGCATTCATTTGCTTGTCTGAAAGTTGGCACACAGTTCTCTCCCGTGGTGTTTTTACCACATTTTACTTTATTGCTTGCTTTTTCTTTTGTTCCTGTCCTTGGCTCAGAAGTAGCCTGACTGTAACCATTAAATCCTCCCAAGATGCTACACAAGTATTTTAACGAACAAGGAAAGGAGGGGAAGACTAATCTGTGACATTAGATGTGTGTTTTGAAGAGCAGCACCCCATTCCTGCTGCAGGAGGTGTGGGGAAGCCTGGGCAGGGCTGGTGGCTGAGCTCTAGGTGAACTGGAGCACATGGGTGGGTTCAGGTCATCTGCTGGGCACTCACCCCTGGTGCAAACCCCACATTCAGCAGGTTAGAAGAGGCTCCTGAGGCTGGGGTGGAGAAGGCTGGGCATTCTTCAGGCTGCTGGCAGGCAGACCCTAAACTGTGTGTGGGAGAGGCTGGCAGGGTCCAGTCCCTGCCTTCCCTGCCAAGCTGGTTTCTTGCTGGTGATCTGGCTGCATGCCTGGCTTGGGTACCTGAGCACATCACACAGGTGCCTGCACCTCTGTGTTTTTGTTTTTGGGTGATTGTGGTGGAGAGGCTGAGCTGACACAGTGAACTGCCAGTCAGCTGAGACTAAAATTACCAACTTAACCCCTGAGGGTGATGGCCCTGCTGTGAGGGTGCTGCAGAGCATTCTGCAATGACTTTTGTGTGACCCAGTCTCAGCTGCTTGTTAAATGCCACTTGCTTTTCCCAGCAGCTCAGGTAATCACCTGCCAGGTGTTGCTGCTGTAGACACACAGAGCTCATGACCACAGCCCCAGAAGTGACCAGCACTGCTGTGCTGAGTTAGGCAGAGGCAGAAAAGGCTTTATCAACACAGGGGAGTTGGTGCTTTGACGCTGGCAATGGTATTTGCCTTCCTAGAGCTCTTAGTCATGCTCAAACATTGCGTATAACTGTGCTCACTGGGGAGATGACAGACATATAGGGGGAGTGAGACAGAATTATTCTGATATTATTGACCTAACCAAGCAGTTACAGCACACAATGTATGTCTGTATATGTAATGTATGTCTGGTACAACCAGCAGCAGAGCCCTCAGAGACAGACCCTGCCCAGTGGAGCCACCTGCCCATGCTCCTTCACTGTTTTCTGTGGGCTGAAAGTGGCTCAAGGCTCGGAGATGTTGCTGCCAATTCAGAGATGTGCAGAGTGAAACATCTTTTGCAGCTGTGTAAATACATCTGTACTGTGGTGGATGCTGACCCTCTTCTGTAGCACAGCCCTTGGAGCTTGGTGCCACAGAGGTAGAGAAGTGAGTTTGGTTCCAGAGGAGTGACAGGTTTCAAATGCAGTAAGTACTGTTTAAACTAAGTAATCCTTGTAAATAAGGAACTTTTATGCTGCAGGCAGTACTAGAAGAGGCTGGGAAGGAACTTTTATTGTCAGAAAAGTTCAGAAGCAGCTCAGAGGCAGAGAGGTCCTGGTACCTCTTCATTACACCTGCCTTAATTTGTAAGGTAAAATCCCTCCTTTGAACTGAGTCACAGTTCAAAGGTCACTCGAGTTTATGAGTGACCTTCACGTGGGGTTCTCATGCAAGATCACCACATGAACACAGGACAGTACAATTCAGTGTCTGAAACTTTACCTCTGGAATTTCTTAGGGCTGTACCCTCAAGGCTGTGTGTTGAACATATTCCCATGTTTGATCATTATTGAGTGCTTATTTGAGATCTGTTGTGAGTTTGTTGTGAAAGGGGAGAAAGAACCTTACAGAAATTACAGCACAAAGCAGTTAATGCAAATTATTCAATGGCATTCAGTCCTGATGTGGTTTTCTTGGACTCTTGAACAGGAAATGATCACCAAACATGAAGAGCCTTAGAAGGCAGTGTCATGGTCATGTTCAGGGCAGGTGAGGGATATCTGGCTCTTCTGTTCTCACAGCAATGATGAGCCTGAACTGCATGAAGATCAGAGACTTGGCTTACAGAGGCAAAATGGTGTTGGCACAGTCCTTTCTATCAGGAAATTTATGAGGGGCTGCATTTCCTAAGGGATGGGAGGTGAAAACTGGAAGTGCCAGAACCAGGCTCCCATGCAGGTTTCAGTCTGGCTCTGTGCACTCTCAGAGCCCACTGTTTGCTCTTGAATCAGCCACTGCACTAAAAGTAGCAAAGAAAAAAAAAAAAAAAAGCAAAAAGAAAAAAAGCCTCGGTTGTTCCTTCCCTTAATTTATTCCCATAAGAGTAGTGTGGCCCCACTGGTCTGGCCCAGCTTTAGGAGGAATGTCTGTGTGTGCCTTTATGTGAGAGACACCAACCCCTGAGGAAGGCTGACAAGGTACTGCTGGGGACTGGTGTGGGCAAGGCAGTGCCAGGAGGCAAAGGCACCTCTGGGTGTCTCGTGGGCAGAACTGCCATCATGTGGCCAAAGTGCCACGGGTGCCACCTCGAGAGGCAAAACACCCATGGTGATGAGGAGCAGGGTGTACTGAGACACGTGCTACCCCCACAGCCAGTCCACTCTTTGGGATAAGTCAGGAAACAAACCAGGTTCTTTTCCAAGCTGAAATGCAAAGTTATAAATATAAATTCCTTCAGTTACGGCAATCCAATAGGAAAGGAAAAGTACTCTAATGCTGATTTTCCATCTGGTTTTAGCATCAAACAGAAGCCTATTCTTGGAT
Source organism: Certhia americana (assembly GCA_018697195.1). NCBI lineage: Eukaryota > Metazoa > Chordata > Aves > Passeriformes > Certhiidae > Certhia > Certhia americana. Next base: position 14,090,153 of record CM031869.1, on the reverse strand, counting down.
TCCTGCTCTCTCTGCAAACAACTCAGCTTGCACTCAAGCGAGTTGGGAGAGCAAACCTGTGTTCACCATACTCAGGCTGGCCTGAGCTCATGCTCTGTGCCTTCCCAAAGGCAGGAGTACTTTTCAGGCCAGGTCCTTAGATGGGTGCTCTTGCTCTGTCCTGGTCACAGTGCTATTGGGAACACAGACTGTCACAATGTCACTGTTAAAGCCACCGCTTAACTACTCCCTCCTAAGAAGATGCCAGTTCACACCTCCTTGGCAGTGCTTTAGGTTAAGCATCTATTCCATATGGAAAAGTGTAGCAAGGAAAAGAGAGGAAAAGCAAGAGCTTTGAGAGGAATATACCTCTCAAATTGGGAGATACCAGTTTGAAGTGAGAAAAGGGAAGGTTGTGGAAAGGAAAAAGCGAGAAGCAGATGCTTCAAGAAATGGGAAATCCAGATGGGAGTACAAGAGGTGGCCATGGCCACACCAGTCCAGTTATCTCCCTCATTTGTTAAGTGAAAACTCTTTAGAATGGGCTCTACCAGTCAGCTGTTTTTTCTAGACATGAGAGAATTTAGCTCTTTTGTCATAATTACAAAAAATACAGCAATTCTTCCAATCTCTTTGGGGCACCATACAAGGTTCTCTAAGTCACAGGACACTGTGCAGTTTACTTGCCAAAAGGACAGGCTGGGTAATCCATGTAGATGGAGTGAGGCTGAGGGTCTGTATGGGAACACAGGGAAAGTGAAGTGGCAGAGCTGAGGGGCAGAGCTGGGAATGACCTTGGTTGGGTCCAGCACATTGATAAGCTGGGCCTAAAAGCTCAAGTGTATTGCTGGGGCTTCCCACACCACCTGTGCTGAGCTGCACACTGGCTTTGGAAACTACAGCTAGCCCTGGATCAATCACCTCTGGTCAGAATTTAGCACCATCTCCCAAAACTCTGATTGAGATCATCTGGATGGTGTGTGATAGTTGCAAAGGAGATGAGTAGGGTGTGCATCCCCTGAAATTTGCTACATCTCCTTTGATAGTCATTAATATATTCAAAGGATGCTTCCCTTTTAGCTTAACTGAGTTCTCTTTTGAAGTAGCAGTATCTCCAGCTCTGAAGAGTTTTAGCTTTAGGAGAATGGTAACAGAATGAAGGACACTGGGGTCTGTGGAACAGGCTCTCATTTCAACTCCCTCAAACTGCAAGAAAAATTCTACCCCAGAAAATGAGCTAAGCAGCTTACCAGGACAGGGCCAGGTAATCCAGACATACTGCAATAATGCAAAGTGTCTCCACTTTGTGATTTCATGTTTTACTCCTCCATGAAAAAAAACCCACTTCCTTAAGAGATTTCACTTGTGGAGTCAAAATAATAAGGTAACAGCACTCCAAGTCCTTCAGCAAAGAAAAACACCTGCAGTGATGGACACTCAGGACTTCATTTGAAAATGCAGCCAGATTTCCTCTTCAGAGGATGAGTAACAGGGCTGGGGGTGCCCGTGGGGTGCACATGTAGGTGTAACTCCTGGTCAGAGCAGGGTGGCTCTCGTTTGCACAGAAAAATTAGACGTGCTTTCTGAGTGCTCCAGGTGTAGCACCACACAGGCACTGAACTGCTCAGCTTTAAAAATGCCCTGGAGTGAATTTATGCCCATAATCAACTCGAGCATCTCTGTTGCTATCATGAATCATTAAAAACCTCATTTACAACCCCAAAAGCAAAACTGTTCTCAAAATTAAGTAGAGGTCCCCAGCTGCATCCTTAAATGAGATAAAAGCGGCAGGGCTCTGGGTGATGGATGGCTCCCTTTTATCATCACCAGGAGTGACTGTTTGCTTAGAAGAGGGTCTTTGATCTTACCTCCCAGTTTTAAATGTGGAAGAAACAAGCAATCTCCCAAAGAAGACAGATTTCATGGAGACTTCCTGGCTCACAGCACAGCCTTGCATGTTCCATTTAATATTATGTTACTACATTTTCAAACTGTTTAGAGGTTACTTCAGTGCAATTAAACTAATTCCAGAATTTAAACACAGCAGTTTGAGTGCTGCTAGTCATGAGGGGCAGAGAGGGCATTTCTAAAGCATTTATCAATTTTCTCCAGTGTCCTAAGCAGATTTTTGGGTGATGTGTGTGAAGGACTTTGCTTGCCCAGAGATCAAAGGACCAGCCCCCAGCAGGATCCATGGAACCGCAGGAAGTCATTTCCACATACAGAACACTGTGTGCATTAGAAACAGCCAGACAAGAATCGCTTTTACAAGATTTTGCAATGGAAGACAACTAATTCACAGGAGTTTTAGAGACTTTATTTATGTATAAACAATTTAAACACTTTGCCATAAATTATCTTTGCCTGTCTCTAGTCTTTGCTTAGCAGCAAATTAAAATTAATATAAAAACTCAATGAACAATTCATACATGTATATTACAAAAAAGTTCTTGTACCAAAGTTCGTATTAGACATTTTTTTCTTTTTTTTCTTCCTTTTTTTTTTTTTTTTTTTTTTTTTTTTTTTTTTTTTTTTTTTTTTTGTGGTGACTGTAATGTGATTGTCTCAGTTTCTCGACCAAACAAACACACTAATAATTTTTAAATCTGAAACAGTGATTGTGCCTTCTGGCTGATGTATGTACAGGGTGATCTGACGTGGTGCCCATTTGCAATAGTGTAACACAATGCCCACAGCTCTACTGGAACTGATACCAACAAACTACTGAATCTAAACAGACTACACCCTGTAACTGTGTTATACTGTCCACAATGGAAATCTTCAAAGACAAACAGAGTATGAAATTTATCTGTAGTGATTTATAGCCACCATTTTGAATGTAACTTTACACTCTGCCCTCTTTGAATAAGTTAAGCTTCAGGCCAGACAAGTGGAGGGTCAGAGTGCAAGTGTGGTTTTGTTACTTTTAGATATATTTTCCTTTCCTATTTCCAGTGCGCTCTCACTTGCATTTCATTTGTCCTCCAGTTGCTACACACAAATCACCCCAAAGTCATGTTTTAAATGCATCTGTATTTTGCTTTAAATGAAAACCTCTTGGATATTTATCAAACAAGCAGTCTGAATCATCTGTGTTTCATCAGCTGGTTAGTGAAAGTGGCCCACTTGAATTTCTTAGTTTGCTCACGTGTGAATGGAGTGAGGTAATACAATACGAGGCCTTCTTTTTGTTTTTCTTTAGACCCAGAACAAGTGGGTAATATTTCAGGGGTACTTTTTAATTTGTACGGTTAAGAGTTTTCAGTCTGGCTTTAGTCCACTTCAGGATGTGGTTTTTAATCACTTGAACAGTAGCATTTAACTCAAAAAATATGAGCTTTTTTGCCACTTACTATCCCAGAGTAGCTCAGCCTAGTGCCCCCATTTAGGTCTTCATCTCCTTAGGAGAGGAGATAACAGTTACGACTACTGATTCATCCAGCAAAGGATGACAGCAGGTTAATTTGTTACCTCTTTCCCATTTCATTCTGTCTTAAAAACTGGATGTTGCTGCTACTGTCTGCTAGCTCTGGGTACTGCTCCACGGGCAGGACATAATATCCCTCGTAACCTTGAACCCTTCCCGTGCTGAGGAGCTGCTGCCTCTCTCCATCTGTCCATACGCGGCTGCCCTCGCGTCCGTCCCGTGCCTTCTGCTGCTCCTTGGCCCAGGCTGCGGCCAGGGCTCGCTGCCGAGCCTGGTCTAACACTCTGGCCTTCTCCTCGTCCAGCGTGTCGGCGGTCAGTCCGTAGCGGATGTTGATCAGCAGGGTGGAATACTGAAACTCAACATTCGTAAACCTTCGAGTCCTGCCGCTGACGAGGAGCGTGGGCTGGGACACGGTGACGTTGATGCCGCTGTCCAGGACCTTCCTCCCGCTGGTCATGGCCAGGGTGACCAGGTCGCTGTCGGCCGAGCCGACCTTCACAAAGTAGTGGGTGTCCTTGCCCTCGATGCTGTAGTGCATTTTCTCCAGGTAGTGAGCGCCGTTCAGGACAGACGCGATTTTCCTGCTGTCGTCTGTGGCTATGCTGGAAACTCCAGTGGTTACACGGCCTTCCTTCACAGCAAACATGATTCCTTTCCCCACGATGGGAGTGCTTGTGGCAAACCAGTGGCCTGCTTTTTCTCTAATTTTGGCATGTAATCTTTTAGATATGACCTGTCCCTCCAGAGCCATGAAAGCCTGGTTGTGTCGTTCTGTCGTCTGCTGTACTCCTGTAATTAGCTGGGGAAAACAAAACAAAACAAAACAAACCACCAAAGAAGATGCAGATCTGAACATACTCATTTCAGAGACAAATAATGATCTTTGCTTTGCTTTTTTAAAGGAGAGACATGCAGAGAAAAATTTTGCACTACACAAGACCACCCTCATCCATCCATCCATCCATCCATCCATCCATCCATCCATCCATCCATCCATCCATCCATCCATCCATCCATCCATCCATCCATCCATCCATCCATCCATCCACCCCTATCTTATTTGGAATCAGGTAAATACTCATTCAGCAAATTATTTTGCCATCTGTAAGACCAAATAAAATACTTCTCATCACCCTCTGTAGCATATATGCACCACACATTTCAGTTTTGGCCAATCATGTAACATCCAGAAGCATAAGAAAGACCCAAGTCTAGCACAATTTGAATCAGAGATGAAAACAAAGAGAATCAATGTATTAAGAGGTGGTATTTAACTTGTAGAGACTTTTTCCTAGAGATTTCAACCAGTATAAATGATTATGAATATAAGCTTTTTTGAAAATAGATGAAATTTGGGCCCAAAAAAAGCACCAAAGCAATTCCTGAAGAGGGGGTTTAGGCTCTCAAGTGAACCCTGAGAAAGTGCTATGTTTGGGTTTATATGATTATTTCTATTGTATTACCACAAAGATGAAGTAAGCCTAGCAAAGAATAGGTTGGAATTGGCCTAGTACTGTTCTGAAGTTTATTAAATGGGTTGGAATTTGTTATAAAACTTAAACCTGTACACTTAAGGTTGTCCACCCTTAACTTGACAAGTACAAATGTTGTAACTGAAGTTAAATGGAGTAGCAAATCACAACCTCTAACTAGAAAAATGACAAATCATGGTAAGAAATCCTCTTACAGGGTGAGAAGTACAACAAGTAAAGTAATACCTTTTTTACCAGTAAAACAAGTACCAACCTAAGTTTATTGCAACACATTATTAGGATGGTTTTACCAAAGATACAACAGATGATATATTACCCTGACAAAGTCTCCTTTTGTCATTGCTAATCAAGTTAATCGAGTTACAACTTGTTAATCAAGGAATAACTCAATAAAAGACAAACTAATGACACTGTAATTATGATAACAACGAAGGCTGGCAAGAAAGGCATATGTTCATTAGTATAAAATGTAGCTATACTCACTTCACTTTACACTGAATTAAGTGCTTGGCTTTCTGCTTTAACTACTTAAGAGCCAGTGATTCTCTCCATAGAGTGGGGCAAATTTATCCAGAAAAGTAATTGAATCTTTCTGCCTACCTGTCCATTTTCACACGCTTGACTCTCAGACAGCTCGTATGGTGGTGACACAAAGTACATTTTTGCTCTAGGGAAACCAGGAATGATGTTGCTAAGCTGAAATCCAAACATCACCAACCAGCTCTTGACATCTAAAAATCAAGAGAAAGCAGCTAAGTGAGAAACATATGTTTTTAACAAATAGAGGAAATAAAAAAGTAAGAAATCCATCTTTGACATCTTTAATTTCAAGTAGCAACTGAAGTCACAATTAATATTATGGTGTGGAACTTTATGGAACTGTAGCAATCCACCATAAACAGGCACAGGAAACACTGCCTTAAAGTTACCCTAAATCATTCATCAGGGGTATACCAGCTCTTTATTTTACATTAGAGCACACAAAGTATCCAAATATTTGACAGCATACGGTATTTGTTCCATCTCTGACACCTTCTGATGTGGCTACTATATGTAACCTATAAACTGCATTGTATAATGATATTTTATTAGGTTAACACTCTAAAAACATCTGCAGAGTCCTTTGGGGAAAGACATGGCTTCTCTTCCATGTCCTACTTCTATCAGCTGTCATCAGGTCTCAGGAGGCTCCATTAAAAGCAGTGAGAAGCTAGATTTGTAAATCAGATGCCTAAATTTAGGCACCAAGAATATCCTCCCCATCCCTCCAGGGAAAAGTAGGAGCTGTGTAGGAAGGTTACAGCTCAGCTCTGAGGTGAGTGTCAGCAAGTTCCAGATGTGGGTTCAACCACAAAAACTCTGTCCTCAGATCTAGCTGTAAAAGCTAAGTAACTAAGTTAATAACAGTAATTCTCACTCAGCAGGTACTAAGAACTAATTATGTATTTTAGTTTTCCAAATAATAACTCTGTTAACAAAAAAAGAGTCTGTGACTCCATTTTACATTTCTCGTTGCCTGAATTCATGATAATTTTTGGTTAAAAATCTCTCCTGTCTTTCCCAGTGGCCATCTCTCCTTGCTGGCCTACACTGGCTCCTGATGCTGCTATTGCCATTTCTGTGAGCTGAGCCTGTTTTCCTCAAAAGTCTTTTTTCATTCTGACTCTAAAATAAGTAGTAAAATACTCTGCCTCTATGAGGTATCTATCCTTCTCCCAGCACACAGTGCCTACTGTGTTTTTCCTGAACCTTTGGGCAGCACAGGGTTACTGCTCCTTATAAGGTTTCAATTTTATTCTATGGTTAAATGGTACCTCCTGAACAATTCACTTCAGCTGCTCTAATTCCACAGAAACCAGAGGAGGACCTATGTACAAAACAGTCACTATTTTGCTGAGCTAATGTGCTTTGTAGTACTGCACTTGCTACAGGAATTTGTTTTCAGCAAAACCTGTGAATAAAGCAGTGTCAGGGGTTAACAGTAAGAATAGATTTGGGGGGAGGGTTTTTGGTGGGGTTTTTTTTTGTTCTCTGCTTTTTTTTTTTTTAGACTATGACAACAAAGGTGCCACCATAATCACTTCTTGTCAAAGATAATCTGTTCAGTCCTACAGTAACAAATATTTCCACCACAGATGAAGTATTTTTACAGACTACAAGGTGTGCATTGTCCCTGAATGCAATTTATCTTACTAGATTTCATCCAGTGGATGGATAAATTAAATAAATATGATTTTAGAATGTAGCAGAACACAATAAGATGACGTTGAAAATAAAAATCAAAGGGTGGTAAATGAATATAGGACTTTTGTTTTGTCCCTTGAATTTAGGACAAGGTAATTTTAGTCACCAGTATTTTCACACTATCAGATGCAAATCACACTATCTCCTAATTGCAAAGTAGCTCCACTAGAACCTGTGGTGTGTTACACCTACAATTAGGTTGCAGTGCCACTAATGAAACTTGCTATGATTTTCTTTGAAGGAAATGCACACTTTTCTTGAAATTCAAATTACAGCTAAAAATTAAGATCGCTTCTTTTTGAAAATGGTATCACTACTCTAATTATTGTATACTGCATATTCAATTCTGAAAAAAAGCTTTTCCTGAAGACATATTAATTACCTTTCCTTTTAGAAACTGCCAGCAGCTAGTTCAAGTACTGTGTGATGTTACTAAGTGAAAAATTATTCCTAATGAAGAAAGGGCTACATGTTTTACCCAATTCTAACACATGTGATCAAAATTACTTTTGTTTCTTGGCTCTACACAATCCATAACATTTATTAGTCTTTCAGGATGAAATAATCTTAAAAAAAAATCAAGGATTTAATTCTAAAGATTAAAGACTGCTTGCATATTAAAAGTTAAATGGGAAAAAGAGGTCTAATTAAATCCATTTTTGGTGCTAATTCATAATGTGCCCATGGGCTCAGTCAGTAGTTAATTTTGAAAGTAGCCCTGAAAGAAAGAGATCTGAGCAGTTCTGGTTTGTGATTCTCGACCAACCTGCCAGTGATTCCTATACATGACTTCACTTTTCTTGATACAGAATTGGAATGAACATTCTTTATGCAGTACTAGTTCAACAGGAAGAGCACTATGGCTGTGCTGAAATTTTATATTCAGGCAAACTTATATTTATTTTTTTCCTTCTATAATTCATCATGGCTTCTCACTTAGAGCCCTTCATTCAGGGAAGAGCAGTACCAAGGAATCAGAAAAATCCAGTTCTTTTCATAGCCGAAAGAGGAAAATGGCCCAAACTTGATGTGAGGATTGAGCAAGGGCTCGTAAGGAGAAGCTGGATTTCTTTCCCAAATCAGCTTCCAAGCTGTAGTATTATAAATGTCAGGAAGTCTCACCTGTTACATAATTCTTTAGATCCAGTTCATTGCTGAGAGGGTTGTTACTCTTGAACATGTACAGATTAAAAGGAGAGGGTTCTTTGCCAATATTTTTCCACATGGTGTAATCAGGAGATGTCCAGCGCCCAGCCAGGACGTCGTAGTCCCTTTGGGTAAAATGCACGAGTTTGGTTAAAGGATCATACAGCCCTCCATGGAACCCAATGACCAGCTGGAAATCTGGGTTAGAGTCATAGTAGATCTCCCCATAGGCCGTGTACTGGAGCTGCTTGATCATCAGGCCATTGATGCTGAAGACGGCTAAGGGAGTGCCTGTGTTGTCAGAGGCCACGTAATACTCTTCCCCACTGCTGCTCTCCATTGCAAAGAGGTGGCCTTGGAGATCATAATACAAAGAGGTAATTTCGGAGTTGGAATGATTGTAGACATGAGTTACCCTTGTTGGATTGTGAAGATCAGCATAAAAGTACTGTAGATGATGCCCCAGGTTGGTCTTGCAGGAAGCCCTTCGGCCCAGTCCATCGTAGCGGTACTGAACGCTCCACCCATTTGCTTTGTTGTAAGCTCTTGTCAGGAGCCCTTTGGAGTTGTACTCAAACACATCCGCACCCCGCTGCCACAGGAACCCGTCGTCATCAATCTTGTACGGGATGTCACCCAGGCGCGTGATCCTGTCCCTGAGGTCGTAGCGCAGCGGCATCAGTCGGACGCTGTTTCCAGGATTCAGGAGGTGGAGGTTCCCATTCAGGTCATAGCTGTAGCGCCAGGTGGGCCTGTCGTTGACTGCCACGCTCTGCAGTTGCCCATCTCCGTCGTAGTCATAGGTATACTTGGTGGTGTTGGCGTAGGGACCGAGTTTGAGCTCCCTTTTGGTCACCCTTCCCATGCTGTCGTACTGCACAGTCATCCAGTACATCAGGGACCGGAACATTTCGTACTGCACTTCCTTAATGCGCCCGTGGGTGTCAAAGTGCTTGCTCAGTGTCATAACTGCCGTGGTGATAATTTGGTTTATATCGTAATAAATAACTCCAAATTTGCCAAAATGCTCTACTTTGCCAGAAATCTCATCGTAACGGTAAAGGTCAACTGGAAGAGGCGTCTCACTTATGATGGGTTTGATGCTTGCGATTCGGAAGCTGTTGTCATGATACGTGTAATCAAACCTTGCATTGACCATTCCTTCTTCAGAGAACCTGTAGATTTGTTTGTCAACAAGAGGACCAATTTTCCGATAGCGAATCGTACAAGAAAATCCTCCACTTTGCAAATTTACCATTTTTAGGACACCCGTCGTTTCGTCATATCCAAAAGTAACCGCCGTGCTGTCATAAACAATTTCAGACAGCTTGGACAGCTTTCCATACTTGTAGAAGACTTGTCGGCCGGTACCTAAAAACGATGTTTTCAGAATCCTCCCGTCATCGCTGTAATCAAAAATGACGGAGGCGTTGCTTTCGGGGGGGTTGTAGATATTCCTGATGTAGCCCACAGAGGTGTGAGTGGACATGCTGTGCCGAGCCACGCTGGGCATGGTGACGGCATGCAGGCGGTCCGAGGAGTCGTACTCGAAGATGTACTGTCGCTGACTCTGCAGCAGCAGCACCATCGACTGCGGGGGAAACAACAACAAAGGGTTACCAGCTGTCAGCATGTGGCCTGAGAGAGGGAACTGAAGAAAAGTTTACTGGAGAGGCGCTAATGTTAAACGAGTACAAAGAGAATCAGATACATTAGCCAGGGGCACAGAGCTGCTCAGGAATATTGTCAGGTTGCCAGTTGAGAGGATCTGCTCCTTGGAAATCAATACGCTGACGCTCCAGAGAAAGTGTAGGTTAGCAACCTGTGAGCTGTCCTCTCTGTAGGAGGATTTTTTTTTTTTTCCTTTTTTTTTTTTTTTTTTTTTTACCTGGGGGATGCAGAGGAGTTAGATAAATGACTTTGATTTATCTTTCTGCCAGCAGTTGTAATTCACAACTGTTACTGTGAAATATGTGAGAAACTAAGCAGAGAACATCAGCTCTGGTTTACTTAGAACAACAAGAAGGCAAAGGGAAAACAATATGCAGTTTTGTGGTATTTAAGACACTTTTATGACTGAGGTGTGCTAATTAGGCTAAGTTAAAATGCACTACCGTATTTTCATTTAATAAGTAATCATTAGAGATGAATTACCTGTTATCTCCATGAAGTTTTTGTCAGGTTTAGTCATGCATTTCTGAGCTTAAGCACAATTCATTGCGTTAATTTATTGCCATTCTATGGCAGGAAAATATCAAAAGACAGAAACCATGAACAAAGTATTTCCCATTAGGAATTAGTCATATTCAGCTGACTAATTGAAAAATAAGGAATTTTGAGACCAGGGACGGTTAACAGCTGGGATACATCAAATCTTAGGCTAGTTTGTGCGTGTGATTTAACAGAACTTTGTGTCCTCGCAGCTGACGGCAGGAGGTGACACGACAGCACCTACGTTTTCCAGGTAGGTGTAGCTCCACACTTTGCCGTCGGCGAACATGCGCGACACGATCCTGCCCTGCTTGTCGATGTCTGTCCTCTCGCTCATGGCCCCGCGCTGCAGCCCTGCCAGGCGCCCGTTGAGGAAATAGGAGACGTTGACAGCAGCCAGGCCACTGCTGGGCAGCCACAGGAAGGGCCGGCCCAGCTGGTCGTAGATGATGCGCAGCGTGAATTTGCGGTGGTCGTCGTAGATCTTCTCCGTGCGGATGTTCCGGTCGTAGTCGATGGACAGCAAATTCCTGCCGTGCACCTGCGGGATGAAAGGAGGCTGCACTCAGGGCACAGTGGGCATGCTGCCCCTCTGGGTTTACAGCAGGGAAAGAGGATTCCCAACAGGGGAAAATCCCAGCAAGAGAAAAGTGTAGGGTTGCTGTTAACTGGATTTTGCTTTTTACTTGATAGTGTATTCAAATAGTTTGGAGTCTTACTGGGGTATTTCCCAACTCACTGCAATGTGAGAGATGATATCCTACAGTAAAAAGCTTCCATTATGGTCAGAACAGACAGATGTTCTGCACACCTAGGTCTTAAAGTGCAGAAAACCAAAATATTCTGCATGTAATGTTTTCCCACTTATTCTATTTTTCTACTTTATTTTATATCTGTATTTCTACCATCATTTTTTTTTCCTTTTCCCCTACAATCACTCTAAGAACAACAGAAGAAATTTTTGTGTCTTTATTAAGGTTTAGCCACTTGGCTTCTACAACTACAACACCCTGCTTAGAATTCATTCATTTACTTTTTGTTTTCTTCATTTACTTCCCAAATATTCAATAGATCCTTCACTTGGGATGGGCTTAAAAAACCTGATCATACAGGCTGGGAAAGATGGACTTCTAGTTTTGAAAGCAAAGGTGTTAAATATTTAGGTTAAGTATTTCTTTCCTCCCCCCCCCCCCCCCCCCCCCTTTATTTTTGTTATAATTTTCATTCAAAGTACAGCATGAAGTGCTTCAGTGCCAGATTTATTTATTTATTTATTTATTTATTTATTTATTTATTTATTTCAAATAAAAGAGCCAAACAGAGGCAAAAGAGGATAAGCATGCCAAATAGGGAGGCTTCCAGTGAGAGTGCTATAATGAGAGATGCATAAATATATTCACTGGGGGGGTATGCCATAGAATTCAGGCTAATGCTGTAATCTGATAAAGCTTCTTAAGTAATTTAATTGTAGATGCATCATTAATAAAGTAGAAGTTTTAAAATTAGATATAATTTCAGAGCAATGACTACTTAAAATGCATTCATCAATTTCTGGGAATTTGTTCTTTAGCTTATATTTTACAGTGGCTTTGATAATGCAACGTTTCCTCTTATCCAAAATTAAACTGTACATCAAACAATATGCAAATTAACCTTGAGCCTTTCTTGAGGACATAAAAGTTATTCTGAGATATATTCACTGGCAGGGGTAAACCCAATTCCCACCCCAACAACTCAGTAGAAATTCAGTTATACAGACACATTTAAAATTAATACAGTTTTGTGTTTGTAAAGAAATAATTATTTCAAATTATCGCTCATTATCCTAATTTTTTCCATTAATGAAATTAATCTCTTTAACAGTTTGCATTTCCTCAGTGGGCAATTACTAGGAAAAAAAATGTCTTTTCTGTAGGTTTTCCCAAAGGTTATCCCTGCAAAAATTTGCCCTGTGATTCATAGAAAAGACAGAGTATTTTTCTTAAAGCACCTTGGGGCAAAACAAGTCATATTCTGCTCTCCCATTGCAATGAAAATAAAGCCAGGGAAGCCAAATTTAACATCAGTAGTTTCTCAATTGGTTACTGTTGTTTTGTAGGATCAATTCTGAATGGCAGAGACATAAAAAACCCCTTTTCATCAGCAGAAGAGAGCTTTGACCTCTCAAAAACATTTAGCTGTAGAATTAATGGGTTGGTGTATGACTGAAAAAGCCCAATTTTCTTAAGGGCGAGCAGATTTTCTAAAAAGAAAAGAAAAATATCTTTCAGAAAGATTATGAACTGAATTTTTTTCTGGGTTTTGTTCCCTCCATTACAGTAAGTGCAATGGTAATCTGCATGAAGGAAAGTCTGACTCCAGGTATCCTCTCTTTTCTCAAAAACCACTGTAACAGTTATTTGGTATTGCCATAGAAAACAAAATTAGTAGGGTTTGAAAAATGATTACACACACAAGAGCTGTGCATACATGCAAACATCACTTGGAGATGCACAAGCGAACATCACCTGCTTGGATAATTCAGTACCTTCATTTGCATTTGTAAAATAAGGCAAACCAGAGACTGTAATTGCAGTATCATATTAATTACACAGAAACCCAAACAGGCTGACTAATTCCCACCCTTCCTGGGAACACTGAGAGCAGTCACAAGGACCATGACTGCAGATTACTCCACAAGCCCTTTCTCTTTTCCTCACTACCCTTAAGCACATCTGGTTTTCCCTCTGCTGCTGCTGAAGTGGCCGTAGGGATGAGCCCTTCGTGCCTTGGAAAGGTCCTCCCACAGAAAACTCTTACATGATGCTGCTCCATAATAAAAACTCCTCAGACAGGAATCTTATCAAGACATTGTCTGAAACTAGCAGACAGTGAGTGGGATAAGATAGAGGTGAAGTGCAGTTCCTTTCTCAGGTCCATGAACTGTGCCCAGGCAGGTGTGCAGATTCCAACATGTGTGGCTGGGATTGCCTAAAGCACGGGTGGGCAGAGCCTGGGCTCAGGCAGCACCACTGCCTGAGGGCTCACACAATCAGCCAATATTTTGGGTTGGAAGGGACCTGTGAATCCCCCAGTACAACCCCTCTGCACTGAGCAGGGACATCTTCAGCTGAAACAGGCTGTGCAGAGCCCTGCCAGCCTCACCTTCAATGCTTTCAGGAATGGGGCATCTACCACTCTGGGCAACCTGTGCCAGTGCCTCACCATATCACCATGAAAAACTTCTGTATAACTACTTTAAATCTACCCTCTTTTAGATAAAGCTGCCACACCTTGTCCTATCACAACAGACCCTAAAACCAGCGTGTCCCCATTGTTTTTATAAGCCCCCTTCCACAACTGAAGCACAGGGGTGTGGGCTGCAGCAAATATTCCTCAGGGTACTGTGAGGTGAAGCACTCGGCTAAGAGGAGAATCCCAAAGGATGCCCACCCCTCCAGTCACTGACTGTGCTCTGTCAGATCTGCAGCAGTGCCCTGCCCTGTGTCACTACGTGTCACAGCTGCCCCTGTCTGCCACCTGCTCCCCACAGCATTCCAGCACACTTGCTCAGCTTCATTCACTAAACAATTTATAAAGATGAATTGGAATAAATGAGATGCAAATAAATTCTGTGCTTTCTCCCTCATTTTCAAATTTCATTTTCAGTCCACTCAACCTGTGATAATCTCATAGTGATTTTCATTTAAAAGAGCTAAATGGATATGTGATTATTGTTACAGGAACTAACACCAGACAATTAAATGTTGAGGTGTTGCTAGATAAAGCATTGTTTTGATTTGCATAAACATGATGCAAGAAAACCTATCTCATGCAAGGTTTCAGCATTAAGATGTGTTTAACTTCATCTAATTACCACAAGTACCTCTATTAAATTTTTAGTATTGAGAGTTAGGATTACTGCAATTTCAGCATTTCTATTTATTTTTATTTTGAACAACACCTAGTCAAAATACAGAGCTCATCAATTTTCCACTTTCCAATCAACTGTTGCAGGTCAACACGTCAAAAATCAATTACACAGCCATGAAGTTTAGCCGTTAAGGATTAGCTGCTAATCTCATTCAATTTTTTTTGTTTAACCTTCCCCCTCTCCCCAGTAAGTACATTCTGAGCATTTGTGAGAATAAGGAAAGTCTTGTTAACTCAACATTGGGAATTAGATGCTAAGCAATAGGAAAATATAAAGAATTAACATCCAAGTCATTAATTTTTTTTTTTGTAAATCACTACGTAATTGCTTACATATATTGCATTTGCTATGTGATCTTGAACACACTGAACGGTGTCTTGTGCTCAGTGGTGTTGAAAGAATTGCTAAAAGAATGAGGACTTGATCAGCACTACGTTTGTCTTAAGTATCTCAAATCCCTTCCAAAACTCACATACTGAAGTAGTCCAGTCGAAAAAATCAGTGAAAATCAGGCCAGCAAAGTACAGAATGGGATTAATCCAGCTGCAGCAGATCTTTAATTTGGCAGGGGATGGATTATATGACCTGACTGTCTTCCTTATCCTGTGCTTACGATTTTGTAATTATGGCAATTATTTTCCAATCGTGCCATTTGGGAAAGGGAATAAACACAACAGGCCTGTCTCAGTGAATCTGTAGGGAGATTTTACAGCAGCAGAATGCTGTAGTTGTGTTTGCTCCCCAGCAGTAGCTGGGGTAAGTCTGCCCTGGCAGTTTTACAAGTGCTGAGTGCTCAGATTCCCTCCCCCTTGAGAGGCAGAGTGTTTTGCAGCAACAGGGCAATGAAGCTGGGGGATGCTCAAGAATAAAACTTTTGAGGAGTGGCTGAGGGAGGTGGGGGTGTTTAATCTGCAGAAAAGTTGGTCTGGGGGGGCCTAATTGCTCTCTACTAGTCCCTGAAAGGAGTTAGCAAGCTGGGGGCTGGTCTCTTCTGCCATGTCTCAAACAAAAGGACAAGAGGAAATGCCCTGAAGTTGCACCAGGGGAGGTTCAGATTAGATATTTGAAAAATCTTCTTTCTCTGTAAGAGTGTTCATGCACTGGAGTAGGTTGCCCAGGAGGGTGGTAGAGTCACCATCCCTGGATGTGTTCAAGAGGCACTGGGATATGGCCTTTGGGGATATGGTTTGGGGCAATTACAGTGGGGCTGGGATAATGATTGGACTAAATGATCTTGAAGGTCTCTTCCAACATTGCTGATTCTGTGATTCTGTAATATTCTAGGTATTTTTACAAATCTCTTTTGGAATCCTTTTAGTAACGAAGCTCTACAGCTGATTGCAGCAGATGATCCCGTGCAGCCAACTGAGCTCTCAAACAGTGTCACACCAAAGACAATCCCAGAGCTGTACATTTTTAACAAGTAAAAGAAATCTCCTTCAAAATAAAAAAATTAATGTTCTTCCCAAAGAGGAAAAGGTGATTATTTTAACAACAGGTTCTACTTACCCTGAGCTTTCTTCCAAACACCGTCACTTTGCCTTTAATCTGCTCCTTCCTCAGGCGCCATTCAATTGAGTTTAAACCATTTTCCATGGGTAGAGAAATATTACATCGTCCTATGGTGGGAGTCACAGTCCCAGCCAGGACATGAGGTTCGCTGTGAAAGCTAATGCTCATGCCATTGGCATACATCACTCTCAAAGTACCATTATTACAGAGCTGGTAGCTGTTCCTCACTTGATCTACAGCAATAATGAAAAGAAAATAATTTAGCTACTCCAGTCATAAAGAAAACATATAGCTTAATTTGATTGGTTTTTATTGCACTCCTGTTGATGTTAAATGAAGTCAGCCTGCAATTACCATTTACGTGGTACTATGGTGGAAATTACAGATGTTACTGATTCATGTAAAGAACAGTAGTGTAACAGTGAGCCTGCAGAGAGATACTGTGTTTATTTCATTATATTTTCCCTTCAGTCTTAATTGTGAATCAAAATGCACAGTAATATGTGTTGAACCACGTAATTTGTTTCTGATATGAACAAAAACTCCTGAAAACTGAACTGCTGGATAAACAACAAAGCATTAAACTCCAGGACAAAAAGAAAAAGAAGATGATTGCTGGACTCTTTATAAGTAGGAAGAAGTGCCTCTTCTTTTTTGTTTCTCTCTGTTTAAAAACTGTCTCCAAGCAGAGGCCTTGTACAGAATTAAGAGTGTGGCTTTAAATCCTCAAGGTGTGAGGCTCCAGCAGTGCAAGCTGGCAGCCACAGCAGTTCCCTCTCTTGCCTCCCTGCCTCCCCACCAGAACCACATTGGCCTGATGTGCACACCCAGCCCCTGTCGGAGAAGAGTTTCAGAAACAATCCCGTGCCTCTCTGGCCGTGCAGCTCTCCAGCTGTTTGACACAGCCAAGTCCCCTCTCAGCCAGGAGGGAGTGCCAGAGTGTGCAGCTGTCAGCAACACATCAGTATTTGCCTGACAGAAGGACAGCATCTATGTAATTAATCATCTGGTATAAGAGAAATTAAGTCTGCAACCAGACCTGTCAAGGTGTAATAGTCTATAAATGTTGACATTTATGTCAGGAGGAGACTATTGTTTGATGATGATATTCTCATTCCAATGACATTGTATCTTAATTAAAAAGCCCCATCACTCACCAAATCCCTTTCAGTCTACTTTGATAACTCCATCAGATACAATGCCTGGGTGGTGCTGGAATGCACTACACAAACTCTGAACCTGTGCTGCTGCTGCTGCCTCCTGCCACCCTGGGGCTGTAACACTGTTCTTGGAAGAGTGTTACACCTGGCACCACACCATCCACTGCCCTGGTTGCTCTACACTGTAATTAATGGCAGTGTGTACATTTAGAAGATTTCTTCTATTAGAAGGCTTCTGAGCCTCTCCAGAAGGATCTCCCCCAGCAGCCATATCCAGCAGTCAGGTTGCATCTCTGTGGCACAGAAGTCAGAAGCAATTGTGCAGGGAAGTACAGAGAAATATGCAAGTGGGTGAAGTGACCCTGACCCAGGAGGCAGCGGCAGGACTAACTCTCCCAGCAGATAGTGAGTGACATACTTGACACAAAACAGGACTGCTTACCTGTCCTGAAGACCTGTCATTCTAGGAATAAGCTTTATGGGAGTTTTTCTTGCAAACCTTATACGGTTTCCCCCTGCTGATAAGTGCACTAATGACATGACTCATTAGCAAATTGCTTTCTCAGGCTGTGTGTGTGGTTAGGAGGTGTGCTGAGAAGTGTGCTTTGGTACCTTGAACAACTGTATAGGAAGCCTCCACAGAGGAGAGATTTGTGATGACCGTGACATCGTCATCCCGATTAGAATTCTCAATGTCGATGGTAATAGACTTTTCCATTTCTCGATGAAGGCTAGTTACCACTCCAGTGGGACGTGTTACATTGGTCAGACGCCCTTCATGATCATAGCTAATAGAAAAGTTAGTGAGAGCAAAAAAGCATGAGGATATATGTTCATTTCAATACCCACTGTATTAATAATGCACCACATTTGTGCAAAAAACCCAGACTGAAACAGATTTTCAAGAACATCCTGGCCATATCTATTTCTCTGTTCTTGAAAGTCTATAATGATGAAATAATATTTTTTAGATACTGATCTCAACTACATGGGTGCAAATCCAGGCTAGCATCTTTTAAATTATTAAATTAATTAAATAATTATGACTATACAGAGTGATCTTTGGCTCAAACAATTATAACTAGGAAATTACTCTGCATTTTAATAATTGCATTTTACTCTAAGGAACTGGACCTCTGATGGACACTGCAGTAAACAATTGCATAAACTGCACATTTGCTTTTGAATACTTAGTGGAAACTAAGTATGGTCTTGAGTGACATATCAAGGAATAAACTTGCCCTAAAGTATTAAAACATCAGCTTGACAACAAAATAATTTCATTTAGATCTTGTCTGTGGTATTGAACTGCATTTTGGGGTCGGTATTTTGGCTCATAAAGATGAAAGATGAAAAGCACAGGGTAGAGGTTGGAGTGGCACAAAGGGCAGCAGTCAGCACTCAGAACAGACCTTAGAAAATGAGTTAAATGCTCCAGAGGCATAAAGATTTAAAAAAAAAGGGGAAAAAAAAAAAAAAAAGAAAAAAAAGAAGAAGGCGTCTTTCCATGATTTTATTGAGTTAAATTTCTTTGGAAGTATAATGCCTGAAGAGGGGGGAAAGAAGGAATGCTGCTGGAAATCAAATCATACCCTTTCCCCCTTTCCTGCAGTATGCTCTAGTTGTGTGCATACGTTTGCTAAAGAAGCAATCCCTTGGATCTTAGGGGTGAGAAATGGGGACCTGAAACAAAATCAGCATTCCAGTCTGACACTCTGCTCGCTGCAATTCTCTGCTCGTGCAAAAGTCTCTCACCCAGCTGCTACCAAGGCACTTGTGCTTCTAGAGAGCAGAAAGGCAAGAAAAAAATGTCCTGTGTAGATAAAAGGAAAAGTTTAGGTAGAAGTTGAAACCAACTGGTCATCCTTGGAATGTTGAGATGCAGGGAGCAGGAAGCCTGGAAGAGAACTGGTAAATCCGTTGTACTGCCTGAGAGTAACAGAATAGAAGAGGAGCACATTTAGTATCATGGAGCTAGCTCAGTTCATTGTAGGCTGTGGTTAGCTGTAAAGATGAAAAAAATCAGAGCTTTCAGCATGGCTTTACAATTGAAACACTCAGAAACCTCAGACTAGCCACCTGAACTGTACAGCGTATCTAAAAAAATTAAGACATAGATTGGCTCCTCAGTCAAAATGAACAAAATATATGACTGTCAAATCCATTGCAAATGGTTGCACCCATTCAACTGAATATTGAGGAGGAAGGAAAAAATCACCTGTGGAGCAACAAGCCTTACCAGAACCAATGGAAGTATTAGGCAAAGAAGGAAATCAATAAAACAAAGCATCACGTGACCTAGAAGGGACCAATAATACATTGTGTTCATTTAAGTAGTTCAGGATCAAAGAAAGATTAAGCAGCATGATTTTTCTCAATACAGTCACAAGTTTCTCTCCACGGATACACATGTATTTATATACAGATATCATATCAGCAAGATACTGAAAAAAAAAAGATAATATGTTGAGATAATCTATGAAAGTGAGTTTAGTTAATTCTATATGAAAGCCTTCACCAAAAAATATTGAAAAGCACTCCAAAAAAATAAAGGAAGAACTTGATCCAGCCAAGCATCTGTCTTGCAGGGGAAAAAAAAAGTACAAAAAATGGACAATTTCAAAAATCTTAAAGGTTAATAAGGCCCCTTAAGAGTCTGTATGTGGTGTGTTTCATGATGAGCAGAGTGATGAAGAGAACATTTGGATGTCAAATCTTACAGCACAGACAATGTTATTCAGGACAAACCAGAAAAAACTATGAGTGTCTCCAGTGTGACTCTGTAGCACTCGGTGAACTTCCAGAAAAACGGCTGGTGAAATTCCCCACCAGCAAATATATTTTAGGCAATGCAAATGAGACATTAATTTAAACTCTTCATTCACATTGCTGGGTTTTTAATTAACCTAGGAAAAATTCCTGGGGATTGCTGTGGGCTACTCACTGGAAATCTCTATTTAAAGTGTAAGGGCAGTCTAAAAAGTAAATATGGATGTGGATATACAGAGTTTGAAGTAAAAAATTAAAATATTCCAGTGCTATTTCAGGGATTGTTTTACCCCTGCCATGGGGTGTGTTCCCTACTGCTGGTCACAGCTTTATAAGCAGCAACAGTAGAGATTAAAAGGGTTTATAAGCAAGTGATGGATACACTTAACAAAGTACATACAAAGTACTCTCCTTGAAGATCTGCAGACCATTTAGTTTATGAGTTATATATATAAAAGATTCACTACTTAAATGACATATACACACTGTGATACCAATATATAAAGAAAGCATTTCTACTTTGTCCATTGTATCAAAATAAAATCATATATAAGAAAAATACCTTAAAGGTTAAAAAATTAAATTAATATAACAGAAACCTCTTATGTACCACAAAATTTAAGTGACATATTCCTGAGGGTTTTTTTTTTAAATTTATGTACTATGTGAGAGCAAGCGCTCAGCAGAATACAACACCCTGACGTTTATCTGAATAATAAGAATAAATTATATATGAATTAAATGATTATGTACTCTTCTTCATGTCATGAACCTGGCTCCAATGAAGTAAAACCCCAAAAATTACATTGAAAAATGTATTAATTGACATGGTGTCTTCTTCAGAAGCAGTCTCTACTTATTGCAGTCTGCGACACAGCATCAGCCTGCATGAGTCAGGTCTGATAAGGCAATCTTTACATTTTTAAATGAGGTGGGCTCTGGGTACACTGAAATTCCTGAGCTTTTGTTACTGACTTCAGTTAGAGTAAGGCTTCTTCCCAAGTTTTTCTACTAATAAAATTACAAGGGCAAGCAACCTTTCTTAATCCCGGTATCTTAAAAACCAACAAACAACAGCATCTCCCCACTGCTACCTCACCAACTCTTTGCTAACTGTGACCAAGACCCCCCTGCCAGCAGGGAAAGGTTCCCCAGGACAGCTCTGGGTGACAGGAGGCACAAAGCTGGTGGCTGTCTCTGCCAGCCCATGGGCTCTGAGCTGCCCATGGCTGCACCTATAGCTCAGCCTCAACAGTGGGACACAGCTGAGCACTTGGCACTGTCCCAGGTAGATTCTGTACACCCCTTTAGTGGGCTTGTGACAGTGCCCCGAGGGCTGCTGGCCCTTGGTCACTACTGTGGCACCTCCATTCCTCAGGCAATTTTTATGAGCAGCCCTCGGGTCTCAGGTTTGAGTTGTGCTCCCGACAGCTCCTGGGTGGAGCAGGAAGGACAGGGCCATACCCAGCACTGCAGAGAGGAGGAGCAGCAGCTTCTGACTTAACACAGAGCTGGGCAAGGCACAGATCCACACACACATTTACATACATCCCTGTTTTCTCTCCCTTTTAAAACCGATTCAAGAAAAAAACTGCAGCATTCTCTCAGGATGCTTCCTAGACCAAGAGGAATACCACTGGGAACTGCTTCAAAGATCTGTGCTTCGTGCCCATGCCAAGTTTAAATTACCCCATGTGAGCCTGCTGGTAGCTGTTCTATTATTGAAGAGCCTTGGCTGTTCCTACTGCAAATGAGCTGCATGCACATGCACAGATGCTATCCATAGAATTCACGTATGGAGTGTGCACACACTCAAGCCAGCTTGTGTCTGCAACTCTCTGCATATGCAGACGCACACCTAGATTAACTGTACACATATAATTCTGAGAGCATTTTTGGGGTGAAGTTTCAGATAAATGAGAGGAATATACCAAATAACACAGTGCTTCAGCGTCTGGTTAATATAGATGCACTGACATAAATTTTTCATTAGAACTTTAGCTCATGTAGTACTTACTTCACCACTTAAAAGACCTCTGTTCTTTTCCAGTTCTGCTGCCATATTGACAATTTTGAGTGCTGCTTATGTCTGTATGAATGCATGAATCTAACTGCACAGAAAACTATTTTATTGTCCTTATAAACTCTCATTGGCTGAATACTGTTTTCATCTTCAATTGATATTAAGTTATAGCTACCAAAATAAATTACAGAATGATGAATAAAGAATTTTCTCTTAGGAGCTGTGTCAAAGAAAAAACAGAAACCAGAAACCAGTACTGAATGACTGTGGACTGTGATTGTTTACATTTGTATATTTGATTTAAATAATGTCTTTATGGTTCTCACATCTATGGGCTCTATGCTTATGAGAACATATGTACAAATCTGGGAGAAGCAAGTTATTTCTGCTGCCTCATCAAAGCTACTAATTATCTAAGACAGTACCTGAAGCTGTAATATTTAGATCTAAAGATGGTATTTAACTTCTACTGACCCGAGGCAAAGGTTGTGCATCTTTTCTTATTTCATCTTGAAAAAAAATAAATCTGCATCACTATGTATGCATTAAATGGTCTTTTCAGCTGATCTCAGTAAGACCTCAAAGCCCCTATCTTCTGTACTACCTTAGGAACCATGATACAATTTTTCTAATAAACCATGTTAACTTAGCACTTGGTGTGACTCTCAGCCACCAGTTATACCAGTTTTGTAACCGGTAACTTTCTGATGACATTTTCTAATGTTTTATGGATTTTCATGTAGAGTTTTAAATTACTTTGCTGATTTCTTTTCGCTAATTAATTTCTGGTGTTTTAAGAAATAACTAATTTATATGACTGTATCTTAAGCTACCTATTGAGGAAAAAAAAAACACAACAAAAAACCTTCCTGGAAGGGCATCTACATCTCATCAGCAATATGAAATTTTATTCTGTTTAGTCCAGTGAGCTTTTAATCGAGCTTATAATCAGCAGGTAATACCTTCATCTGGTCACGTAACTGAACTATCTGTGTAACAAATTTGTGGTAAAGAAATAATTTTTGCAAAATATTAAGGAAGAACAAGCCCCTGCCCCCGTGAAGTCCCAGACTGAAGGAGAGGAGTGAGTGGTTGGACATGCAGGGCCCCACGAGAGGGCACTGCTTTCCTTCCAACGGGAACCAACTGCAGCATCCCTGCTGTGCCGGGCAGGCATTCCCAGCACCCTGAACACAGCTCCTTCTATTCCTGCATTTCTTACGTTCCCTCTAAACAGAGAAAACAGGTGGCCAAGCTGAATGCATCAATAAACTAAGGGGTGTGTGCCATTGCTAGTCTACGACCTTGAAAATAAGCCTGCCATTTAAAATTAAATATAAAGCCTTATTCCTATTTTCTACTCACTGATTTGGGGAATATTTTTCAATCATTAACTAATTCAGACAAAATATACAGATTCCCACTTGCCATACTTAAATATATTTTTCAATATATAATTTAGTTTCTCTTTTTAAAATTATTTTGATCAAAAAATGGCAGTAAGACTACTAAGAATAGGATAAATATTAATAAAAATTGGACTAGTTTTTTCTAGATTTTTAATATACTTTTGAACCTCATCTCTTCAGATGAGTTTCATTTAAAGAGGAAGTTCTGTCTATCTAATCTATAGGCTCATGAACACCAGTGTGCTTTTGGGTTATCTACAAATTATGGGAGTTACACCAGGGGTCTGACAGATAGCTGGGGATCTAATTTCCTCACTTGTCTCAGGAATGAACAATCATTGAAGTTAATCGACATTTTAACAACCATAAGTAATATATGAGGCTGAACAGAAAGAGAGATAATTTGAGTTCCAAGAGAAGCTGCAGCATGAGGGTTCCTAGAGAGAAGCAGCTCTGTGGGAGCTGCAGGGGGAGCGCTGGGCTGCTCTGGTTGTGCTGACCAGCACCAGCAGCTTAACTAAGCTGGGATTCTGGCCAAGGCACACGGTGCTTTGTGCTGGCTGGGGATGAGCTGCCCCAAACTCCAACCCTGGGCAGGGGTTTTTAGGGGGATCAGCACCCACCCAAAGGAGTTGGCACAACTCCATGTGACGCCATCACAAAGCCACTTAACCGTTTCCAGCATCTCTATGGACTGAGGTGCCTGACTCAGTATCAGTGAAAAACCTACAACAAATTGCAGCAGGGGCAGTCTAGGGCCTACACGCTGCCATTTGAAAAATAAATTTATGCTTAATATATCCAAAAACATTCTTACTCATAAAATGTTGTCCATCCTGTTTCATCACTCTTCGTTGCTAAGAGACCACTGTTTCCATTATATGTCATTAATCCGAGCTCCAGGGTCTGTGTTGAGACCAGCTTGAGTCCACCATTAGTGCCAACAGCCAGCGTGACAATCTGATTATCCGGCATCAGTAAATGGCGGGGCATCCCACTGGCATCCCGGCGCACCTTCAAGGAGTTGCCATTGTTGTCCATCACCTCCGTGACATCGTTATCGCTGCTGTAGGTGAAATTGTACAAGTACTCCCCGGTAACGAGGCTCAGAGTGTACTGGTGAATCCCATCAGCATTGAAGACATACAGCTCCTGTTCTCCTGGAGATGCAGCTTCATATTGGTTAAAGGAATTAAGAATGGGCCTGTTTTTACTGACAGCCCTAATGCGGATATTTCCGAGATCAGCTATGTAGATGGTACCATCTGGGGCCACAGCTAAGGAAGATGGTGAATTTAAGATGGCATCAGTGGCATACCCATCATCCCCAGCATAGCAATTACAGTTGACATCATTTTTGCAATCGCAGTCTGAAGCTGCCCCTGCAAGAAGGCATATTTCTCCATTGGTAGTTACCTGGCGTAGCCGATTAATTTTTTTTTCATCTGTCTCACTGATGTAAAGAACTCCTGTGTGTGAGATGGCAATGGCACTGGCTGATTCAAGTGCAGAATGAATAGCCAGTTTGCTAAGAGAGTAGTCTATACCAGGAACCTGGCAGTGCATGGGGCGTCCAGCAATAATGCTAACTTGATGGTTTTCTGTGATCCGTAAAATAACATTGTTCTCTAGGACATAAAGGGAGTTGTCCATGGGATTGACAGCGAGATCAGTAGGCCACTCCAGCCGTACCTATGAGTTGCACAAATTATTACTGTAAAACTCGAAACTGAAAAGTACACTCCTAGTGTTTAAAATTCCACGTGTAACAACAGCAAATTAGTGAGGGGTTTATCAGCGTAAATCATGAAACCAAGTCATGAATGGCAACTATTTCAAACAATGATTTTGTTTTTCGGAAATATTAAAGCTATGTGCAGTTGTAACTTTGGCTAATTGTGTTTCTGTGCAAGAATGAATGCTACATTGTGGAAGCTCTACAGTAATTACAGAAAAACAGGCAATTAAGACAATAACTCCCATTATCTCAACCTTATTTCTCAATAGTTGCATAAATAAACTGTGTTAGCCACAGTAAAAAGGATGGTTCACCCATTTCAGTAACAAATCAAATATGTTATCATCTTGTGCTGCACAATGTATTTCTTAAGAGGCCAGGCAGTCATCCAAACTAGACACCCATCTCTTCTAAGGCAGAGAGGAAAATAAATGCAGTAAGAATCTACCTGGGTGACATCCATGCTGGAATCACAGCTGAGAGGTCGAACAGCAGTTAGGTCATTGGAGCCCAGCAGGGTTGATATAATTCCGTTCTGATCCACTTTTCTAATCATAGTGGCATCAACAAAATACATGAGTCCATACTTATCCACTGCAATTCCTGCAAATATAAAACCCAGGCATCAGTGCAGCAGTGAGGCTGCTGGCTTCAAGGCAGGCTTTGTCTTCTTTACAAGATGGTGAAATTTGTTCACTTCCCCTGTTCCTTCCTCCCTCCCAACCTAAGCACAGGTCCCGGAACCCTCCAACAACCCATAGTTCTGCCAAAGAAATGGCATCAAGCAGGTTTATCCTTCAGGACTTTAAAGAAAACCACAGAAATCCCCAAGGACCAAGCAGAATGCATCAGCTTATTTCTAGATTCAAACTCTCTGACATATTACATAAAACAAATTAAAAAATTATCTCCTAATTATACTCAGAAATTTGAGGCATTCCTTTCTTCATCTGAATGAGGATGAAGAATTCTTAGAAATCTTTTAAAATACCTTTAAAATTTCTTGAAAACTAGGAGGAGGACATTGTATTATTTCTGGATTTTTTTTTAGTTCTTTGACCTGTTGCAGTAAAAATACAGAAGGAACATCTGGTGTTTCCAGATGAAGACACAGGGGTTGCCAGCCTTTTAAAAAAGGGAAGGTTCAATGCCTGTCACACTGTGAGTCCTTAAAGAGGGAAGGCACAGAATGGAAGGGTTCTCCCCTGGAGGAACAGACGGATGCTGCTGCCCATTGGGAAGGAGGGCAGCCTTTTTCTCACTTGCCTTTCCTGCTTTGATTTGGTGCACTGCCTTGTTCATTTCTCAGGCTGAAAATAAAATACTGATCTAAAAAAATTCTGTCTTCAAATGGTTGCAGTGCTCATCCCACCAGGCAGTGAGAGAAGATACAGCTCCATCTTTTTGATTTCTACGTGTTAACTGAAACTACCTCCTATACAAAGAAACTGGACTTTCCATTTTTGTGTACCTTTATGATCATCTAGTTATTTTCAGCCACTGAAAAAACCCAAAGACATTTGAAACACATGGCAATACACCTGATTAATTCATCCTTATAATTATGATGAAACAACAGAGAAAAAAAAACCTTAAAAAGAAATACATCCCCAAATTTCTATAACATCTTGGACTGTTATTGTTGAAAATTAGAAACTGGAAAGGGCAAAAAATCCTTTTATTTTTTTCTCCGACTCTGAAGAAAAAGCAGGTACATGGAGGAGAAACTCAGAGAAAAGCCACAGCAAGCAATTTCTCTCCCCAAAGACTTCATCTCAAACAGTAATCAGTTTCCCAGTTTACATGCTTGCTTCTTGGAGTGAGTGCTACCCTGCTAATTTGTGCTCTGTTCTCCTTTTGCAGCACTCAGTGCCGGGGTAATAAAGTTTGCTTTAACTAAACAAGGCACGAACACTTGCCAATCCACTGTAATTAAAGCCCAGAATAAAAATCACCGAGCAAGGAGTGATTTAATTGCCAGATAATTATTTCCACATCCAGCCTAGCTGCACGCAGTCATTTTCTCCGTCTTCTTTTCCTCCTTTACCTCGAGGGCTCATTAGGGTTGCATCCACTGCCTTCCCTCCATCCCCACATCTGGCTTCGTCAAAGGGCAGGCACTGCTCTCCTGTCCCTGCCACCACTTCAGAGTTACCAGCAAGGTCCTTCGTGCCCGTGAGGGACTTGACTTTGTAAATCCGTCGGCTATTGGTGTCCGACACGTAGAGGGAGCCTGAAACAGGGTCCACGGCCAGATAGTATTTATGAGCGGGATTGTTGCTTTAGAGAAAAAGAAAGCATAAAACAGAAACAGCTGAGCAGTCTAGAAACTTCACAGGCATCCAGAGCTTGGATACTCATCAGGCACAGAAAGATCTGGAAAGAAAGTCGGACACCTTTGTACAGAGGTGAGGTCTGAAGGACCATCACCTGAGGACCTGACTTGATTAGGGCCTGGTCAGTGGTCAGAGGGATTGTAATTTTAAATTTCACTCATCCTTCTACACTGAACCTTGCACAGCAGAGCCCAATAAGCCAGAGCTGCACAGCAGTATTTCCTCTTGATCTCTTTAGCCCTTTAGATCTGCTCCAGGTCAATTCTCTTCAGCTTATCTGTCTCCCCCCTCCCCGCTACCTTGTTTAACTTCCTTTGGAAACAGAAGTCATAGGAGTAAGATCAAAGAATCAGCTTCTGAGTTACTCAGATTACGCCACAAGATTTGTGAGGTCTTGTATAAATAGGAGGCAGAGGCATAACAAATTTATTTCTAAAGCAAATTTGTTCTCATTCATTCTTATCAAGAATCTCATTTGCAGCAGATGAAGTTGGTTATATAACTAAAACCAGAGACCCCAAGTGTCTGACTTTAACTCCAAACCTTCTGTTATTGAAAAACTGGTCCTCAGTTTGTGATTGGAATGGGTGCTCATATGGAAAGCTACTTCTCTTCTGAAATATATGTTTTTTGACAGCTTGTCACATTTTGGAACTACTTTAGCAAATCATCTGCAAATTGAGAAATGTCAATCTTCACAATATATATATACATTCACACACACAGAACTGCAGTGCAGAAATATTTTCAAAATCTTGCCTGGCTAGTTTTACTCAGTTTATTTGGATTTTAAGCATGATGTGAATTTCCCAGCCTTTGGAGCCTATGGGTGAGCGTAAATAAGGTCAATGGTGGTTTCAAAGCATAGAAGACAAATGAAGACAGGAAGAAAAAAAAATGAAGGCTACTTACCAGTAACCAGAGATATTTGCCTCCAAATATCCACACTCCTAGTTTCATGTGGCAAAAGTGCCCATCTCCAAGAGTGAGGATACACAGAGGTAAATTATGATGGACATAAGCCATTTCTTGATCAGAATCGCTGGAACTATAATAAAGCCACTTTCGGCAGATGGATCCATCAGCACACCAAGATAACTGTGGTCATGTGGTCATGACCAGATTTGGAGGAATGAGGAGGCCCCAAAATATCACTTTCTACAGTTATTTTCCTCTATGCCAGTCTTTGACATGCCATGGGTTTAGGTTAATAATGGTTTGTTCTAAGACTGTAGAAAGCAGCAAAGAGATTGATTGGATCACAATTCAACAGGCAGAGGCAATACCATCTGCTGAAGTCTAGGAGTGTAGAAATTAGAGATGAAGAAATACAATAAACAAAAAAATACTTGGCAGGTTTATTTCATGCATGGATCTCAGAGTACTTTAAAAAGATGGGTGTAGCACCCATTTTACAGAGGAGGAAACTGAGGCACAGAGAGGTTAAGAGGTGTAGCCAAAGTTATGCAGGGAAACTAGTGACATGCTTGAGATTAGAGCACAATCTCATTATTCCCCGAGTTCCTCTCCTTATCTTCAGCAGCAGACTGCTCTTTACTATGCCCTTATCACATTCCTTCTCATCCCTCCAAAATAATGCTCAATCTTCTTTGCAACATAGAAAAATTGTTCTTTCTACTTTAGAGATTTCTCCAGTCTCTCAGGTATCTGAGCCATACAAACATCTGTATGTTTGTCATTGCTTCCAAACTTTGCCCTGTTCTCCCACCATGCTTTCCCCTTACACTGAGGAAAAAACTGCTGTGGCATTGGCCTTGTGCTGTACTTCACAAATACACCCAAAATTAGCTCAAGGCTGCCCTGCAGCTGGTGCCTTTGGCATGGCCCTTCTGAAACAAGGCACATTCCCCACCCTGGCCAAAAGGGGACCTGAGGCAGGCACAGACAGGAGCTGGGCACAGACACTGCTGCTTGCACCTGGAAGTGAGTGTCCTGCTGGACTCAGTGGTGAGAGAAGCTCACACAGTGCCCAGGGGAGCCACCCTGCAGGAATGGAAGGGTCTCTCTTATCTTCACACATGATTTTGCCAGTCTGTGCCCACCCCTGCGTCCCCTCTGACCTCAGCCAGCCCTAGGTGTGCCCTGCTGCTACCAGGATGGGATAAGAATGAGTCAGGGTAAAGAGCAATGGCAGAACATGGGATCATTCCCTCTCCTCTCCTGCAGTCATGGTGCATCCATGGAGCTCACCCTGCCTTTCTCCTCTGGCATCTCCCCCAGGGCAGCTGTCCCCCTGGCAGTTGCCAGGGAGTCAGTCACAAGCATCAGTTCCAGAATCAGAGAGCAGCTCTCTGGAGCTGCAGACCTGTTCCATGCTCCTTCCCTCTTTCCTGAACTAGGTAAGGGAACAGATAGTGGAAGACACTAAGCAAATTTTTGAGGGAATTTGCCAGAAAATGAATGCTGGAAGGTAACATGTGCTCACTGTGCTCCCAAAGAACCAATGAGACTATTACCTCAAACAGGGATTTGTTTTATAAACGAGTACTCAATATTTCTCAAACTGGCATCTGAGCAATTAAAGACCTCTGCCTCTCTTTTCTCTGCACCATTGCAATCTTTCACTTGAATTATAGCAGGCCAAGGACTGTACCTTGTTTTCAAAGATTTTCCATGGCATGCAGTGTTGCTCAGAGGCCTCTGCCAATAATGTCTGTGCCTCCAGCCCCCACGAGTGAATGTGTGGTCACCGCCACCTACAGCCTCACTCTGCTCTCTGAGGGAGCCTGGGGCCTGGCAGCAAGAGCAGCTCATTCTCCCTGTTCTTCTGACAGGTGCACCACATTCTTTTTCAACATCAGCTTTTCTTTAAGTTTAATCAAAAGAGAAGCTGTGCACAGCAAATCTCTAAGCAGATGAAAAACCTTAGTTGAAACAATAAGGAGCCTCCAGCATCACCAATAATTGTTACCAAATTGTGAATGAATTCACCCAGATAAGAAGAGCTAGGGGTGTTACTCTGCCAAAATGAAATGATCCTCTTTAGTCCAGACCATCTATTGCATCAACTTGTATCACAGAAATGGAAAGTATGGTTTTAAAAGGGAAAAGCACAGGACACTATGAAAGAGTTTACAAGAGCTCTTCTTGTTCTTGCTCTTGATTTTCTCCAGGGTGAACATCCTTCCTGTTCCAGGTGTGGCATGAAAGGAGGCACAAGTGTTTCCTATGCTGCAGTCATCCAGAAGACCTAGTATTCTCCTCCTAACATCCAGGAGGATTATGCCTCCCCCCTGAATCTCACAGTGACTGCTTCTAGTGGTTGCCCACAGCCAACCCCACAGGCTGGCTATTAAATGTGTTTGACAAAAGAAATATAAACTAAATTATGGCAAAGGACATCAGGTTCAGAAAATCATTAATGACCAAAAAATGAGTTTTTGACCTAAATGCAGTCATTAATGTTTTTGTGAACCTTTCTGGCATTTGTGAAAGTGCTGTTGTAGTTTACCTTGACCATTTGGACCAATTACAGACAGCAGGGAGAGGTGTTTATCTAGAAGTTAGCTTTGGGTTTATTATACTTGCATTCTACTAGAAATTTCTAATTACTGTCAGAACTTATTGACTGCTTTTTGACTGCACTTTGTAATTGCTAATGCTTATCATATTCATAACACACAATTAGCACATAAAAATGTTTCTATATATGGTACATGAAGAACATAACATTACACAAGAAGCACAACACAAAAAAGCAAACACAATGAAGCAAACAAACCATATCAAATTATATGGGAAAGAGCTCATGTCTTACCTATGTTTAAACTCTTTATTTCTTTATAGAAAGGGAACAGAAGAAAAAAGAACAAACAGTTAGCTGAAGAATAGATGGTAAAGCAAACATAGTATTTGTTTTATTTTACAAAAGGACACAGGAGAAGATATCTCTTTTCAGCACTAGCCTTAGCTTAGTTTACAGATGAAGAGTGACTGGGAGGGATAGAGCTGCAAGCTAATTCCCTATAGGACACCCCTGCCCCCACCCCCCTCCCCTCATATTTAGGAACGTTTCTGAACCACTGAAAGAATTTTCACATGAAAATACGTGTAGCTTGAGGGCTAGGAGTGAGAGAAACTGGCAGTTCTCTGAATACAGAACTGGACAGGGGGGAGCATTGGTTTTGGATATTGTCTGCCAGTTGGAGGCAACCTCTTTAATCAAAATAGTTTTCCAACAGGCTATTTCTAGACAAATTTTTACTATGCTGTTTGTTTTTCTCTCCTCCCAGTCTCTAAACTTGCTTAAAGCAAGTTTGGATGCTCCTTGATATCTGTTTAAGCCTATCAAAGCCAATGTTAGCGTAAAAGAGCCCCTTCTAAGCAAGTGGCAAGGTACTGTACAATGGGAGATAGACAGCATTAACTGATGCACAGCTTACTGCCCAGACACAAAGCCAAAGGAAAAGTGCTCTCTACTTCCCCCAAGAAAATGAACATTCTCCACTCACACAGCATTTCACTGTGTTGATGTAATTTCCGTTTAGGAATAAGCACTGAACAGAGCAAAGAGGTTTGAGACTCCTGAGCTGCAGCACTCCAGGCACAGCCCCACCTTGCAGCCCCAGCCCCACATGCCACACTGGAGTCCAGATTCCTGCTGGCCACTCCAACCAGGCACCTTCACAAAGGACAGTGTGAAAGAAATATGCACACTGGGGTATTCTGACATATAAAGGCAATCAAGATTTATAGGGGCTTATGTGAAACCAAAATTACATCAGCTGTGAAATCTAAGCAAAGCAATGTATTTGGTTTGTAATACTTGGGGATGTTCTGGTTGCAACATAATCCAAACCACTTGATATGAGCTGAAGACTCTGCTCTCATTAATACTTAAATGGCTCAAATCTTCAAACTCTTACCCGTGTAAGTCATGCAGATTTCAAGATGAGCAATGAATCACAATTACTACTATAGATTATGTTTGCTGGAATGGACCTTAATTCCCTTTAGAGGAACGAGGGGTAAAAGACATCATAATGTAATCCTAAAGTCTGTAAATCCTAAAAATCTCTATGTCAAGTCGTTTGCAGCTGTCCAACAGCACTCACAATGCATCAGCTTCATTGTTAACTGCTTCTTGTTATAACAGAAGCTAAAGAAACTTTGTTATGGAAAACAGACTTTCATAAAGGAAGAAGTGGACAATAGCAGATAAAAATCCATCTTCTATTTCTTAACTGATGTTCTTTTCCATTTTCCCTCACACATGATGAAAAACCAAGTTCCCTCTCAATCTGTCTCACAGAGAGAGAAAGCAAAATACTCACACTAATACTGTTGTAAATTTTGAGGCAACATTTTCAAACGTAAGGTGGGCTAGGAAATTGTCACTGATATTGGTAATCTGAAAATGTTTGTCTTCACCTATAAAGCTGTAATCCTATTTACTAGAAAGCTAAAAAGATCTGAACAACTTAGAAAAAAAAATTAGCATATTCTATATAATGCAGAGTTATAGTGCATATTGATATAAATATTTATAGCAGGTCACACTTCCATGCCAGCTACCTTCTGTGGTTTAAACTGAGCTGCTAGCAGAAAGCACTGGATGATCCATGACTTTTTTAAAAAAAAAAAATATAATGAGGCAGCCTGATGGTGTATGAGGTAGGTGTCAGAGAGTGATTTCAGAGTTGAATTGGCCTGAATCAGATCTCTTTTCTTTTCTATAGAATCAAAATTCACAATAGTGACATCAACAGAATGACATGAATGGAAGAGAGGTGTAAAATAGAGCTAGGCCTCCTATTTAACAATCCAATCGTTTTGCACTTTTTCCCACTAATTAAAAACTAAATATGGAAGCAGAGAAATTGGTTATTGGTCATATAATTAAAAAAGGACTTGTGACCTAAATTCACTCAATGTACTTTGCAGCTATATCCAATTTCCAGGAGCACCAATGCTGCTGCCTGAATGGGCTCCAGGAGGGGCAGCAGACAGCCAGGGCATGCTATTTTTCCACATTTTTCTGCAAATACTGTATAGTGCTGTAAGTATAAGGTCCAGTTACATGAGTTAGGGTTTGAAGCAATAGCTCTTGCCTCTCCTAGAAGAATGAAAAAAGGAGATGGAACAAAAATGGGTGAAGTGGTACATTCTACACTCATTCCTTCCCTTATTAAGCGATCAAATCTTAAGGCTGGAGGGGGGCACGGGACAGGGGGAAAGAGTTACAATCTTAAAAAGAATTCTGATGATGCAAAATGATTCTGTATGTCAACCTGAACTGCACTTGCCAACCTACAGAAATAGACTCACAAGCACGGAGAAGAAACGTGAAAGTGGATCTCAAAACCACTGGTAGGAGAATCTTCCTTCTGACCTCATGAGACAGTTACACCTTTGCCTGTCACTGTGGCTCAGTACCTAAGGGCAGTCAATTCCAGACTTTTCAAACAAAACTAAAGGATGCACTGAGGGAGGACTGGATCAGTGATCACTAACGGGACGAAAAGAGATGTTTTGCACTTTCTGTACAAGTTAATTTGTACTCTTAAGTCTTTCACTTTAGTCACTATTCTGGTAAGTTACAGACTTTGAACTATGCATTTCTGTGCCCCATTTCTCCACTGGAATTTAAATAGGTTGAAAGTGACAATGTTTTTCAAAATTATAAAAGGTAATGGTAAAGGCTGATTTGAGCACAGGCTCCAGAAGCAAAGCGCTGAGGTTAAGCCTTACCTCAGCTCCAGTATGCTCGTGACATTCCTGGAGGGGAAGATACGCCGAATATAGTTAAAATCCCCAACAAAGAGACTTCCATCAATACCCACTGCCAGTGCTACAGGGGCCAAGAGCTTATTTCCTTCTGCCAGACCATTGCAGCTCGGACAGGATATGCTTCTGCGGCGCCCGTTCCCCATAATGCTGGTTATCACAGCTGGCTGCTGAGTGAGAAACTGATTTTCTCCGTTGCCTTTGTGCAAGATACCTAAGGACAGAGAGGAGAAGAAGTGCTTATTACCACTATTCATCGCAGGGGACTCCAGGCTGTTTTCTTTTCAACAGCTGCTTTTAAGGACTGTACATTGAAACGACTCCAGCGTTTGGTTTTGCAATGGTGCAAAAAGAGCAGAAGGATTTTGTGGCTGTGAAAATAAAGGTATAATGAAGATTCAGTGTTAAAAGCCACACAGATACACACCCACAGACTCAAACCTACACTCAGAGTCCTTTGGTATTCATTATGAAAGAAAAACCCTGCTGACAGCTCTGGCCTGGGACTGTGGTTAAGATGGTTTCTGAGTGGGTGGAGAAGTGATGTTCCTTATTTGTATCTCACTCCAGTTTCCTGTATCGTGTTCTGTTTGGAATTCTGTGACAACCTTACTGTTCTCTTTCCACCTCTCAGTCTTTCACATTTTTTTAATGGAAAATGAGAAATGGAGGCACCAGAGAAGATGATAGCTCAGAAAATGAAAAGATAGGAGAAAGATGAAACTCCCAGAATGGCTGCTAAGGATCAGTGATAAAAGGCAAGAGGGAAGCTGGTGGTACAGATCTCTATTAGACTTCAAGAAAATACCTTCAAGATAGGATTTATCTTCAAAATATTTGTTCAAAGAACAGACCCCTGCTCCAAGAAGGGAGTAGATTTTCTGACAGTGTGACCATATTCTGTGTCATCAAAAACTGACTGTGGAAATCTGGCTGGAAACTTTCAGCCTCATGTTCTTGTGGGAATGAAGTTGTATGGCTCTAACATAACTGGCTCCCCACTGGTGGCAACACTCTCTGATGGCATGTGCTCCCCATATGTGGGTCCACTGCCCAGCACTGGAAGTGTGTTCAAATAGCCTGATTTTGCCTAGTCTAAACAATACTTTAATTTATTAAGCAGAAATACACTTTGTTATTTGGTAGTAATCAGCAGGAAGGCTGCAAACAACACTTTGCAGGGAACAAATACAATGTATGCTGAGCATTCAGCACCCAAAGAGTTTTTGGTAAAATACAAATATCACAAAGATTCAGCTTAGGATATGGAAAGACAAAGAAAAGTGAGGAAAAAACAAACAGGTGACTAATGAGAAAGACAAAGGAGACTCAGCATCTTGTCACAGACTCATACTCCTTGTAAGCTCCCATCTCAGGTTAGGGGGAAAAGGAGGTCAAGCAAAAGGAACCAGGAACAGATGTGGTTAACATGAGAAAAACAGGGAAGACAGAAAGATATTACAGGGGAATAAATGAAAAACAGAATAGAGGATGAAGATCAGGACTTTAAGAAATTCAGGCTGAGCAGAACAGTATAAAAATGTGCTTAAATTCTATAGAAATTTTTTGACAACTGAAATATGCCTCATACCTTACTAAGCTAAAGATGAAACAAAAAGAGTGGAGAAATCGCATTTCTAAAAGTGCAAGTACAATGCAAATAGAAACTCCATACAGGACAGCAAACACATAGAATGAACTAACTCACCACTCTTGACATTAAGTACATGATGTTTATCCAGAGACCATCCTCCTAAGTTTGAAGGATCCAGTTCAAATCCTTGGAGCAGTGCTGTCCTCTTCTCCCATAAAATGAGGCTGGGGCAAGTCTCATATTCAAAACCCACAGACACTGAAATAAAAAAAAAAATAAATAAAAAAATCTAATATACTTGCTGAACAAACACTGAATTCAATGTCCAGAGCACATTCGAGTCATTCAGTATTCCAGTCCCCCAGCCCCCACAAGAAAATGGAGTGATTATATTTCTGACTTTTATTCTACAATATTATATTCAGATTTTTGACTAGACACAAGTTTGAAACTTCATTCACATGTACTCTGCAGGGATCTGATCACTTCTGTTTTAATAGCTCACACTGGGAAGTGTTGGGTTTGCTGAGAGGAGAGTGAGAAATAAAATTTTTGAAGTACAGTAAAATTATATTAAATAATTAAAAATATTGGATAGCAGGACAAGATAAATTCTTAATTTGCCAGATGTTCACAACGTTTATTTAGTGTATTCCTTTTACATACCATATACCAAAGGGCAGTGAAAATTTTGCGTGCATTTAAGCCCAATTGCACTGTGAGCATTACACAGGAAAGCAATATCCCATGCAGTAATATAAGAAAGAAAAGCTATAGCACAGAAGAATTTAGAAAATATAGAATATAACTAAGATGAAAAAAAGAAAAGCTGCTCTTTCCACACTGGCACAGCTCTGATGCTCATTTTTAACACTGTTGTATCAAAATTATTCAGACAGTCAATGAAAACTGAAAAATATTATGATGATCACTCTTCTTCCCACCCACTAGAATGAAGCTAACTAAAAATAGCTGCAGAGCTACAAGACTGAACAGCATTAGAGGAACAGAATTTTCATTTCAAATGTGTTATACCACAAGAGACTACAGTAAGGGCATGTGTGAAAACCCAAATGCACTGCAGACTTCCAGCCAGTCCAGCAGGAGGATCATTTTGTAACTCAAGAAAATAAAATTGTAATGATGGATTAGGTTTTGCCTAAGTTCCAGTGGCCAGTTTTTCCTATTGCCTGGTCTAAACCTTCAAAGTCAGATACTGAGCAGGAAACTCAGGCATGTTGATGGAGTTTAGACCTTCTGAATATGATCTTTAATGTGTAAAAAACCCATAATACAAAGATAAAATGTGTCAGGAGAACTGTTCAGTCCACATTTGCTCCTCCATAAGGAAGTTTGCAGTTTTCTTATTTAGAATTATAGGGGTTACATGGAAAGTTTTGGAGATTGTATGTGCTGACTTACCTACAGCATCTGACAACCCATAAACCTTCTGACCGTAGGCATCTGTTTTGTCCCAGATAAATGTATATGCCAAGTTGGGAGATGCCTGAAATGATTTTTGAAATAAATGCCCTTCTACTGCTACCATCAAATGAACTTTGATCAGATTCAGAGGCACAAGTGTCTGAGTCATGATGATCTTCAGTAAGGATTTGTATCCAGCAGTGCGGGAACTCAGGTAGCTGAGCTTTATACTAGAGCCAGGGATCTCAATTTCTTCATGAAGAACCTGGGTAGGGAAGAGATCAAACACTTTACAGGAATGATCTTTTTTTTAATGCATCACCTTGTGTAATCTTATGAACATATGTCTTTTTCTTACTGGGAGTGGATGCCCTCAAACCAACACAGTTCAGCTGACACTTCTGACAAATAATTATTTGGTGTCTGTGTACACATATTTCTATAGAGCCCACTGCTGGCAAAAGGGCAAATAAGTACAAGCATTTTTACTGCATGTTATATGCAAGGGAAACATAAAAAATATCATAGGAACCCACAGCTTCCACTGACAGTATAAAGCCTAACTAAATACAGCAGAGAAAAAAAGCCCCAATGGAGTTTGCCTTTGTCCTAAGTAAGAAATAAGGAAACAGTCTGTGGTCAGCAACACATGCCAAACCTTTGGAAAATTCTCTTGAAACACCTACGCTGGCAACTGAAATACACAGATATTGTATTGCATTGTTGTATGATAATGGGAGGGTGCAAGGTGATCAAAGATAAGTATGTCTGGGTGACAAAAACCTGGGATATCTCCTGCAGCCCTCATTAGAAAACCTGGTACCTGTCACAATGACTGCAGCTCTGCAGACATTTGCTGTAGCAATTGCAGGGGACACATGGTGCCCTGTGCTCAGGTCAGAACTGTCACCTGACCACTGATTTCTATACCCTTTTCACTCCCACTGCTCTTACCTGTGTTTCTGGCACAATGGGATTGCGGCTGGGAGCGTCACTAAAGAAAGTCGAAAGTGGTGATGAAATGATGACTGGGTCAGGACGGACAAACCCACTGAGATCACAGCTGGGGATGGAGTTCTCCTCTGTCTTCATCACAAGTGTGTCCATGGCATAGAAGCTGTTCCATGGCAGCCACACTGTCCTTTCCTGGCTCATAAACGGGGCCCGTTCAAAGTGCAGTGTCAGGGATGCTCCACCATTTGCAACCAAGTCAAACCTAGAAAAGTGTGGCCTTTAGAAGTGACAAGACTGAGTAATTCCAGTAAGAACATTCCTGGCTAATGAGACAGCTGTAGAGACAAACCAACAGTGATGGGTATTTGTCTGGCTTTGGCTGGGATAGAGTTAATTTTTTCCCTAGTAGCCAACAGAGTGCTGAGTTTTGGATTCAGGTTGAGAATAATGTTGATAACACAGGGATGCTTTTATTACAGCAGAGCAGCACTTAGAGTCAGGGTCTTTCCTCCTCCTCACCCCATCCCACCAGGGAGCAGACTGGGGGCTGGGAGGGGACACAGCTGGGAGAGCTGATCCCAGCTGAACCAAGGGATATTCCAGATCATACAGTGCCATTCTCATTTAGATAAACTAGGGGGAAAGCTGCTCAGAACCTGGCTGGGAATTCATTTATCTTTCTGTTATTTTCCTTTTCACTACAGTTTTTTATAATTATTATTCCAGTTACTAAACTGTTTTTATCTCAATGCAAGATTTTTCTTACTTTTACCCTTGTGATTCCCTCCCCACACCACCAGAGGCAGGGAGAAAGAGCAGACCATGATTATGGTTCCAATGATCAATAAGGGGATGTGAACCTCTGGCAACTAAACAGCTGAAAACCAGCCAAGAGAAGCAATGATTTGAAGTCTCCTGGACAAAGCTCACTCTGATAATATTATAAATTCTGTATTAAATAATTTAAAAAATACCCAACAAACAAACCACCGCATTTATTATTACAAGTCACCTTTAAATAGAAACGGCAGAGAAGCCAAGTGCAATATGAGCTGGACACAATTATCCCTTTCCTAAAAGATCCTGTGCATCCAGCATAGAATGGGACACATGGCAGTAAGAGAATAGTAATGAGAAGTGTTCTACAAGTAAGAATTCCTGTCCCCAAGATAACTGAGCTATCGTTTTTCAGAGAAATTAGGTGTTTACTCCCAACCCCCTACACAATCACAGCAGTAATGTGGAGCTGCACCAGCATTTGAAACCTGGCTTAAATGAGAAATGCTTCCAGATTGTTCTGACAACAGAAACAAGTATCAATTGTTCTGTGTAAATGCTCATTACTCAATGACATCAATAATCTGTGCAGATTTAAATATAGTTCAGCTCACCATTTACTGCAATTTTAAACTACTGATATCAACATTATACTTTTATCATAACAGATGACTATCCTGGAAAATATGGAACTTAAACACTCCCTACAGTTCAGCTGACTCCTATTAATTATATCAACTCCATTGTTTTTATACAAGATCAAGATAAAATGGCAAATGTTTACAATGCCTGTGTCAGATAGATTGTTTTAGTTACCACAGCCAGTAAACCAGATAAACCATGACATATTGACTTTTGTTTATCTGAATTTGTGTGCATTTCAAATAAGCTGATACAAGGGGCGAAAAGCACTTTTTTGCACAGCAGGAAATTGTCTAAACATATTCAATTAGAATCTTTTGATTACATTCTACCCTGAAGAAACTCAAAAGAGAGTGTATCTTCAAAAGCAAAGAGAAGCAGAAGGAAAATTTTAACAAAATATACTATTCTATAATGATGCTTTCTTTTTTCCTAAAAGTGTTAGCCTGCTCTGCATTTTAAAATAAAATATTTCTTGTCTCAGCTGGATATTGCTGTAGCCCACAAATGTTTTCATAGATACAGAGCAATTTGTTTGAAAGGAGTCTGCCTGCTAACACGTCATTATCAGAAGTCAGCCTGCTCGTATTTACATGCAGTTAGTATTCAAAATGCCGTGTGAAAAATTACTTTTGTGTTTACTTAATAGCTCTTTGCCCTGGGAGGAAGGCAATGCCTGGTACCACATGGTTCCATTAGATCACACCATCTGTTAATCAGCAAAGACACTCCACAGCAAACAGGGGCTCAGTGAAGCAGGGACACTCACGTGCCATCCTGACGAGTGATGGTGTAGCCATATTTTGGATACTTGACAAACGACACGTTGACCCCAACTAGGGGAGTCCCATCTGTAGTCACCACTTGGCCTCTTATCAGAGACACAAGACTGAAAAAGAAAGAGAATGAAAGGAATTAAAGCTAATTACAAAAGCAAAGTTATGTCGTTTGTAAGTGAAGTGGAACACTTGTACCTCATTTACTCTAAATACAGTTTACTCCAAAGGTTTTTATAATACTGAGGGACCACAATATTGCCCAGTTCCCTTTATACACCTAAATCAAGGAAGTGCTTGGGTATGCAGTGAGAAGTGTACACAGAATGGCAGTCAGTGCTTTTCTTGCTTAACAGGGTTTTCCTCATTGTCTAAGGAGGCTTTGCAGAGTACAAAGCTGCCTCACATTCAGCCAGGCCAAAGCTGTGCTCCTGCAGCCACACTGAAACTCCAAAACCTCCCTGCAGGTACAGTACCATGCCTGTGGGTGCCGAACACACTTGACAAACATGGTGCAGTGCCACAGCTCTGTTCTAAATGACTGATTCGTCACCTCAAGGTTGAAATTCCCTCATCTTAGGGAATGACTGATGTTTTTACACTGCACTCTGGCCTGATTTGGAACCCTTGCTTGCACTTTGCCAAGAGGAGGATTTGGTTTCAAGTCCAGCTTTACACACAGGCAAGACAAAGCATATCTTTGGCCAGCAGGATAAGCAGCTTTGTTTACCTAAGGGATGTGAAGATGAGCCATTCCTCTAAGAGGCACAGTCAGATTTTTCTCTTTGGCAAGTGCTTTGCTGCTGCTAAGTGCACAGTGGGTACAAAGTGCTGTTGCTCCCAGCTGGAGAGAAGTTTCCAGCCCCTTTCCCTTCCATCTTCCCTGAACCCTGAGAGAAGCAGACTGGAGAGGGGGGGAAGCTGTTTGGTAAAAGGGCAATGGAAAAGGAAAAGCTCTTTGTAGATGGCTTCCATTGCTACACTGGAAAAGTAAAAACTGGAGAAAGTGAAAACAGGGAGAGAGTCAAGTCCTCTTAACCCATAATCTTAGGGATTGCAAAATTGCACTTTGCTGTAGTCATGGCTGAAAAGATTTATATATTCATCTGTCTGTGCTTCCAGCACGAGTCACCAACTCTGCTCTGCTGACAGACAGGGACTGAAGAGTCCCTTCCCAGCAGGACTGGGGCTGCTCCTGCAGCTCAGCAGGCTCCAGGCACAGCACCCTGAAGCAGGAATGTCTGGTCCCAGGCTGAGCTGGACATGGGGATTAACCTGGGCTGAGCTTTGCTGGACACTGACAAATTGTGCTGGGCTCTGGGAGGGCCCCTGGCAGAGCACAGCTCCTTGCATCACTCACACCAGGGATTGCTTGCAGGTCTTTTCTGCTGACTCTGAGACGTTCAGGGGCTGTCACTGTATTTCTGACTGTACTATATTGGCTATTTATCAAATGTTTCCTCATGTTTTTTATTCCAAACAGGGTGCAATATTTTCTTCACTATTACATTAAAAATCTAATTAATAATTAATTCAATAATTAAATAATCCAATTAATAATTAACAAAGCCAAGCCATTTCTGTTACTTTTCTTTTAGGACTTTCAAGTGCTTCAGGTCAATTTTAATGTGGAAAATCAACTTTTTATAACAGAATATGGAATTTAACAGAAATTTAAACCTGTTGAGAAAAATTTGCTTGGAAACACATTGGACCAATATTGTCTTGGCAATATTCATTTTGCTTGAATTATTTTATGTGACATACACACAGAAATAGTTGCAGGAAAAAAGTCACTCAAGCTTCTCTAGGGAAGCTGTGCAGAAAGCAGATTTAGAAAGAAATTGTCAGATGGCAGAAAAAAACTAATAATGCCCATGACTTAATTTTTTTCTACCTTCAGTTTCAATATTTCTGGAAATAATTTGAATAAAAATATTTTGGTCAATAATATTCCTTTTTATTTCTAAAATTCTAAATAAGGAACACAGTGGATATTAGAATAAGCTAAAATGTACAAAAATTATGGATTTATAAGAAGCAATGTTTTGACTAATAGTCACATATACAATCACTTTTCTTTGGTAATCTTTTAAAAGTGTAACAGACAAATTGAACTTCCACAATTTTTTTTTTTTTTTTTTTTTTAACCAATGAATTTAAATGTGTAAAAACATGTAACTTTTTTTTTTTTCTCTGAAAACTTCATTTCATCTTGTTTCTGCACAGAAAAAAACCCAATTGAGATTTACCTAGTTTTGCAATCAACAGATTTTGTTATTTATTGCTTTAGCAGAGTAGAAAATGACTTTTTTTCTTTATACTAAGACTGGAAAAAACCCCCAAACCATTATTTTGTCCCACTTTTTCATGTCTTTCAATGTAAAGACAGACTGAACTAAGTAAACAGCTTACAA
Source organism: Certhia americana (assembly GCA_018697195.1). Taxonomy (NCBI): domain Eukaryota; kingdom Metazoa; phylum Chordata; class Aves; order Passeriformes; family Certhiidae; genus Certhia; species Certhia americana. The sequence continues at coordinate 14,047,458 of CM031869.1, read as the reverse complement.
ACATGGGAGTTACTTTTTGAGACTATGGCAACTTCAGTATATGGAAAAGTTGGGAATTGAACTTTGTGGCACTTTTGAAAGACAAACCCATTAGTTCTAAAACTTCCAATTTGACACTATACATTAGATTTGCCTAAAATTGGTACCAAAAATAACAGTTGAGCAATAAATTACCAGAAGTACCTTCAAAACTTAAGAGGTGAAGACCAATTTTAACATCATTTATAGGTCATTTGCAAAGATATGTTAAAATTTGCAGTGTAGCTCAGATGAATAAAACAGAACTACAACTCCTACCATGAGGAATGTAAAAAAATCCAAAGTTTCCAATGAGGGTTTTTTTAAAGGAGCCTCAGGATTGAAATGCTCAGCTCCTGCTTAGTTTAGAGCACTAATTCATAGAATCATAGAATGGGTTTGAAGGGACCTTAAAGATCATTTTGTTCCACCCCCCTGCCATGGGTAGGGTCATTTTTCCACTAGATCAGGCTGCTCCAATCCCCACCCAACCTGGCCTTAAACATTTCCAGCATTAAAAAAGAAAAATCACCACAAATTTAGGTGAAAACAGAACAATTTTTTTTCTATTTTTTTTTTTAACAACTCCATGTGTGCATGCATGGAGTATTTTATAGAATAGCTTAAAATCTATATTACACAGAGTAGGACCCAACAGGGGTTTCCTGATGGCATATGGAAATGATTGTGTGCAGCACAGGGGTGAGTACAGTGAGGACCTGCCTGGTGTATTCAGAAACATTGTGATCCTCTTTTCACAGACAAATATTTATGGACATGCTCTACATCAACCACTAAGCCTGTAGTGGGATCCTGACTGAGAAAACACTTTCCTGTAATGAAATGAAGTTTTTTTGGTGTTATCTTAAATGAAGCTCTTCAGTTTTAACTGGTCATATGAACATAATTAATATACTCATCAATTTCTTAGCATCTTTCCATAGGGACCTATTTATATAATATTGATAAATGCCAATCTTCTTGTAAACATACAATACCATCAAATATTAATTAATGATGTGCTGGCTTCTAGATTCATTGCAAATATATAATTAATAATCTTAGAAAACAAGCATAGAAAAAGAAAAAACAAGAAGAAAAAGAAAACTTAGGTGGATCAATGCTAAAAGTAAAATGGTTTTATTTAAGGAATAAATAATAAAACTCCATAAATCAATGGATCTTTAAAATGATTTGAAATTCTATTCTATTATTGAAATTTGTGTTAATGGCACTACATTAAAAATTAACTGGAAACTAGTTTGTGTTATCCCTTTCTCTAGACTGCAGTCTTCATAAAATATAAACCTCAGAAGCTCCTACTTAGTGGCAGAAACCTTCTTCTGGGTGTTGCAAGAATGTTAAAATACTAATAAAACTCTGTTATAAAATAGAGGCATCATAAACTGAAACAGCGTGGCCCTAGTTTGATCAGTGCCTGAGATGAAGCACCTGCAAGCAGCACCTCCTGTTAAAACACGAATAAAATCGCTGGAAGAAATTTTCCCATACAACACACAAACCCGGTGTCACATTCCCAGCTGCTGCCTGTTGGGGTGGAAGGGGCTCTCCCAGCTGCTCTTGGAGGGGTTTTCTCACCTGCTGTTGAAGGGGTTTTCCCCGGGGATGATGTGGGTGCTGTCCTTCCCCACCAGCAGCTTGATGCGATCGTAGAAGGATCTGACGGTGGCGGTGCCGGCGTGGCTCTGCTGGATGATGTCCAGTGGGTCCCGTGAGCCCCGGCACAGCAGGCTGTTCTGGCAGGTGGCCTGCAGGCAGCAGTCGGGGTCCAGACAGTCCACCAGGCCATCTGAAAGGTAACAGGCACTGAGATCCAGCACAGAGCTGGGGGGCAATAGTACCCACGGAAAGCTTGAGGCACTGGGAAAAACTGTTCAAGTTCACACTGCGTAGCATCCCTATGCCCCAAACCTGGTCATTCAGTCAGCAGTGCCATGAGGATGATGCTTTTCAGCACACTGCTTAAAGCCCACTACAATTAATGTAAACCTAGGTTAGATGAGAATAAATCCCAAGAAATCTGTCAAGGGTCGAAATTAGGTAAAAGGAAGTGGAAGCAATAAAGGATTTTTGCTATTTCCTTGTTCTCCTGGGTTTGTTTTTTTGTTTTTTCTTCTTGTCTTGAGAATTATGCTGTTTGATTTCATTTGTTCTGTTAGAGGAGCTGAGAGGAGATGGGGATGACAAAGTTATCATAACCTAAGTAAAATACCCATTACAATGTAGCCACTTTGGCAGTATCTGACTCACAACTTGTGTGCATGCTTGGATAAGGAAAGATCAGTCACAAAGTTGGTGGGTTCAGTCATCATATTACAGATTAGGTTTTTCATCAAGAATATTTCTTAAGATGCATTTTTAAGAAAAAACAGAGTTTTAACACCAGAAATTAAAAGGGAATTAAGAGAGAGATCAATCTGCATACCTACATAAATAACAATTTTAGCACATAGAATAATGATTCTATCATTATCTCTTCATTTGGTACCATTGTTTAACTGAAATTTGTTCTCTCAATGGAGTTCTACTATGGTTTAGAAATTGATAACCATTTCTTTTAAAATATTATCATCTCTAACAATTTAGAAACATTTGTTCATCTCTGGCAAGAATCTGAAGTCCAATCTGCAATCTACTTCTGTCTGTAGAACTTCCCAAGGTGTGTCAATCTGATTTTTGAATACAAATATGGCCTGGGCATACACTGAAAATCATACACAAGAGAGAGCATTCCAGAATGGAAGCAGACAAAAGTAGCTTAGGTTAAGATCATGACTCATGCATTTTCAGGATTTTCAAGTGCACAGCAGACCAGCACAGTGATAACTGGAAAAACAACAACCAAAAGGAAAAAAACCCAATCTAAAGCTATAAAAAAACTTTCTTGTTTTACAATTAGCCTTGTATTTTCAACCCATTGTGTGTGCCTGAAATGACTGTGTCTGACCTGATTTAAAAAGAAAATGTTCAAGGTGTGCTGACAATGTTTCATTCAGGCCTCTGAGGAGATTTAAGTCAGACAAACTACTTTGTTGTGAGAGCTATATGTTGCTTTAAGGTCACTCGCCTATTCACATTAAGAGCTCCATTTGTCTTGAAATCCTCTCCAACGAGGCTGCAGGAACTTTCTGTTTTTCTACAGTTAATTTTCTCCCCACTTCATATAATCGTTCTGAGGACATCATTAGCTTCAGGGTATAACTCAAGGCAGTTTTCCTATTAAGCTCTGAGAATTTCTCAGCTTCTTTCCCAGTCTGTGAGACCTCTACAACCATGAACTGAGCTTTGTCCACTGTGTAGTCCACTCAGTTCTGTTACTCAGATGACCACCAAGCAAGGAAATCCTATCAACACACTAGAAATAACAGAGGCAAACCACAGGATATAAATTACTCCCTCTGAGAAATTTACATTTACCTATTCAAGCTGCATTGTATTTTGGCTATACCTGTTATTAGAGGTGAGCATAAGTTCAGTCTGCAATGACCTCATCATGCAGCCAATTACGGGATGCTGTAGCCAAGCACTTGTGATGACACCATGAACTTGGAATGGGCATATCAATCCCTCAGGCTCCTGTCAGTCATGCGAATCACATCTTTATGCTCACGAGCCCCCTTGGATATTGTCTGACATTGCAATCTTCAGTAAATTACCCTGCCACTGCCAATCTCACCGTTATCTCACAAACAATCAAGCAGGCAATCAAACTGCTCTGAATTGCCAGTTCAGGACCTGGGAGGCTGGAAACACCTCCATTCAACAGCAGGGAAAAACCTGCCTGTGATTCCTTCCATGTAAGAAGGCTTTGCTGCAGTTCTGTGAAGTCAGACTTAGATGCTTTCAGATGTTTACAACAATATTCAGAAAAGACAGACATAGAGCATAACACAATTTACTTTTTAGAACATTATTACTTATATGGCTATATCCCCTGAAGTGATTTATTCTCAGATGGCAAGATTCAGGATTTGGGATATTTTTACCTTATGTGAACTAGCTGATCCAGCTTGTTGCAACAGCAGCAGTGAGGTCTGGGTCTATTCAACACACACAGCCAGGCCCTGGGCACTGCTGCTTGGTATCAAAGGCTTAGACACCACTGTGTTCACATCCACAGCTGCTGCTCTTATTGACTTTGCTACTCTGAAATCTCTGACTCCATGCATAAAAGAGTAGTGGTTAGTGGCAGAATTTATCTGTTTTTAGCTCATGTTTGCCTAATTTGCTATCTGGACTATTAACACAGAATGCTGAGATTGCCAAGGACCCCTGGAGGTGGTCAGGTCTGTCCCCCTGCTCAAACAAGGCTACCAGATGCTGGGTGCCCAGGCTGCCTACACAGCTTTTGAAATGTCTCCAAGGATGGAAACACCACAGCCTCATTGGGAATCCTGCTCCAGTGCTCAGACACTGGACAAAGAAGAGTCTCCCAGCACACATTTGTGCCTGGGGTTGTTCCTCCTCAGATGCAGGACCTTGTCCTTCATGAGGTTTCTCTCAGCCCATTTACCCACCCATACTATACTGTTACATATGAACTAATTTGTTACAGAATCATTTATTTGCATTAGACTCAGCTGATTAAAACCAGAGCTAGAAAAAAAGTACCTTCTGTAAAAGAAAATTCAGCTATTAGCATAAATTTTAATTAGAATTCAGTACTTTGGGTTTTAAAATATATTTCAGAGCTTGTCATTCTCCAAATTTCCTCAGATATGCTGAATTATTTATATGGTTAATTTAATGACAAACCCTCACTCTCCTCACCAAAATATTGCTGCACAGGCGAGTTTTAAGTGGGCAGTGACCTCTCTGATACTCTGCATGCTAAAGGGAGGACACTGGAGAGGGAGCTGAGATGGTGCTGAACCTCCTCCAACAATTTGAGACCAACACAAGTCCTGACTTGGCCTTAACTGAGATGAAAGATATAGGAAATTTTGATCTGATTTAAACTGGCAGTACAGGAAAAGCTCTCCATTGCTGTTCGTGGTGTTTCTGAATTCCCAAATCTTTTCAGAAATGAAGCAAGTGATGTGGTATCCCTCTTGAAGGGTTCACTTGGCTAATGGATCCACACATTTCTCAACTTTCTGTGACCTGTTCCACAAACTTTTTTGGCAGACTTCACTACACAGCATAGAGAAAACTTCAAAGAAATACTTGAGAGTAGATTAACCTACTCATGCATGTCATATTTATGATGACCTTATTATTGTGTTCCTCTTGACCATCATTAGAAGGACTTAAAAAAGCTCTCAGGAGGAATAGTGATATATTTTCCCACATTACTGTTCTAAAGTATTAAAGAACCTCTCAGCATCAGTGTTCCAGTGTCACTGAATATATTTCTCACCATGTCCAAGTGACTAGATTTCAGAACTAGAAAGGTGCTACACTTTTCTGCAGGAAGTTGATGCTTGAGCTATTGAGGTTTTAAATCCCAATGAGTAAATTACCTACAGTTTCCACACTTCTTCAAATACCTGCAGGTTGTGCTTCAGAATGATGATGCACATCAGAATGATGAACTCTGACCTGACATGCAGCTTGCTGAGCCAATGCTTTCTGTACCAGCAAAGGACAATTCTGTTTCCAACCCAAAACTCCTGAGCCCGTGCTCAGCAGAGGGCATCCTTACACTTCACTAGCTGCAGGAGCTGGGGACTTACAGAGCCTAATTCCTGGAAATTTTTCTTTTTCCAATAAACATTTCAGACTGATGATTAAAATGGAGGTGGGGAGGGGGGAGAACAGCAGCTACTACGTACCCTGAGGGCAAAAGGGTCTTTGATCACTCTAAGGGCAAATTAGTTAATTTATCATGAACCGATTTTAATTATGTGCAGTATTAATATACCCAAGGTGAAAGAACTAGAGATGCTCTATCAGATTATCAAAAGAGTAGGCCTTCTCTGCCAACACAGAAATATATTAATTGAGCTCTAAAACTGCATGTAAAACTGCTTCCACAGGCAGGCTATGCCACAGCCCAGTATATCTTATTATCAGGAAGTTTACCTAATATTTAACCCAAATTTTCACACTTTTGTAGCTTGATCTAATTACTGTTATCTATATTGGTATGTATCATTCAAAATAATTCCTCAGAAGTTCCTGGTGCTAATAAGAAAGGGAATGCTTCTATTCCTGCTCCAGCCCTGTAAAGACTGTAAACTATCAGAACACTCATTATAACACTGGCTTTTGTATCTAACTGTGAGCATAACCGAGTATTTTGTAACCCAAACTGCCTTTCATGACAAGCTGGATTGTAAATCCCAAGTTGTGGTAAAGTAGAATGAACTTAGAGATTGGTTGTGCCTTTGAATACCCAAAAAACCCCTCCCTAGTGAGGTTTTAAAGCACCCTGGAACGCTGGTGCACCCAGAATATTTCTCTCCATGTTTTAAAGGCTCCAAACCCTCTGACAAATCCTACTTTTAACCTTTGTCCATGGAAAGGGCTTCCTAGGCTCTGGGATGAAACAGAATTTTCAAGAATGTAAATTAGGTAGAAGCCCAATACGTAATTTATCACAGGGTGAGAATTTTAGATTTCTGGGTTTGTTAGCATGGTAAGGAGATTAAGGCAAGCTGGAGGATCCTTGTGGGTTTCAGGCTTCTTCCTCCTCCTTCATCTCCTCCACATTCTGCAGTGTTGGGGACACAGGACCATTTGGCAAATTTGCCACAGTGTCCCGTGAATAGAGATTTAGTTAGTTGTTAGTAAAAAAAGTAGAAATAATGTCTGGAGGCTTTTTGGTGCCTTTTGTCCCTCACACCAAGCTGGGGTAAAGCCTGATGTACAGAAATTGCTGATCAGAAAATAATAAACAACCTGGAGAGCGAGAACAACCAAGAGTCCAGTTTGCCTTTTTGATTAACAAAGACTTGGGAAAGGCCTCCCCTGTCAGGGGAGAGACTTGTGGGAGTGGGAGAACTCCAACACTGGCACATGAGAGTGGTGAAACACCAGCCCCACTTCCCTGGCCCACTCAGGATCCCCGTGCTGCCTGGAGCTCTGGCAGGCAGGAAAAGCCTCATCCCTGACAGCACCAGCTGCAGGAACCTCCTGGGTGCAGCTCCAGCCTGGGGGTCCCTCAGGACCTGCAGATCATCGATGCTCCAACTCCAATCCACTCCTTGCTCAGAGCCAGGCTGACCCAAAGGGCTGCAAGGGGAGAACAAACTTGAAAAAAACAGAAGTTTGCCCAGCTCCAGTGGACACGGTCACCTACAGGGATCCTGGTGCCTTTTCAAACCATGGAATTTGCAGGCTCTGAGCTTCCAGCTTCCACTTCTCCCCAATTGTGGGAGTGAGTTCCTGCAGTCCCACATCCCGTGAGGGAAGGATGAGCTGGCTAATGCGAGTGAAGGCGATTAGAGGCTGACATGAAGCTGTAACACAATCACATACAAGCACACTCATTAGCTCTTGTCAAACGTTGAGTGCCTACTTTTGATACAGATTTTATACTCAAGCCCACGTGACTCATTCTGGCCCCCATCCACTACAGATTTCAGCTCCTGATTGCATTTAATGTTCCACAACTGACTATTGTACAGGCTCTGGGAAGGCGTTTTCTGTGCCAAGAGTGTTCTGGGTATTTATATTGAGAACTTCATAAAATCTTTTGTCTGTGCTGAATTAGAGACCCCCGCTGAGGCAATGCTTGTTGAGGCAAGCTAAATTACATGATTTGCTTTTGTGCTGTGAAATACTTGTATTATCTTAAATGTCATGAGCCTGATGCAGTATCAAGTCACAGAATTTGTAATATTCTAAAAGCAATTTTTTTCTGAATGTTTATTGCAGGAAGACACTTCTCTTTTCTTTCTATTTTCCTTCTGTCTAATTTCAGAGATGAGTTTTCTAAGACAACTCAAATAAACAGTCTTTCAATCAGTCAAGTGCACTGTCCTGACAGTGAACTTCACTAGAATTGCATTTTTTCTTGTGAATTGAAGAGATTTCACACTGGAGCAGTTAGTTTCCCTTATTCATTATCTTTAATGTATTGTGCCAAACAGAATTACCACCAACTGTACTTCCTGGTGGGGTTAAAGATACAGAGTAAAAAACTGAAGGGCAAAATTTACCTTCTGAGAGATGCATATCTCTCTTTGGAAAGCCAAGTGGAAAAGAAATGAAAATGTATTTTAAAAAGAATGTGCCACTTTGCATAACAAATAAGAAATTCCTCATTTCTATTTGGCTTAGTATTCTATACTGCTATGGGTTGCTTCCTTTCCTTCTCCTACAATTTTAGTCCGGATAATTACATTGTGAGGAGAAATGTGATCTGGGAAGTGATAGAAGCAGTGATTACATTTAAGCTTGTTTTTAATTATTTTTATTTTTTTAACCTGCCTGCACCTGTCCTCTCCATCCTGATCAAACATGAAACAAATTTAGCCAAATTTTGCTTATTTCCTGTTTTTCTTTCTCTGAGATTACACAATTTAACTATATTGCCAATAAAACTATAAAAATGAGTAAATTTGAACAAATGCAAAAAGTGGGAGAAGAGAGAAAGAAGGAAAAGAAAAGCCTAGAAAGAGCAACTCCAGTGGGCAATAGGAATCCTGCAGATGACAGGATTCTTAAATCTTTCTCCCAAATTATCCCAAGACACTCAGGACAAAGATTCTTGAAATGTGATGGATATCACCTGCATCCAACATTTAGTGAAACTATACTTTAGGAAAAAAACATCTGAGTTTTGCTGTGTATCCCATTGTGTCACGCAGCTGGAGGCACTGCAAAGTCTAAGGTGAAATTTAGCTTAAATATGCAATTTAAGGAGACTGTTTTGAGATACTAAAAACATTTTTCTATTTAGGAACAAGCAAATTATTATAAAATAGTTGTCACAAAATGATGGGTATAAACAGCCACAGAAATTATTTCCTTATGCAATATGCCAAAAGAAATAGGAATGTAAAAAGTAGCATATCCTCTCCCATTCCTCAAAATACCATCAGTAATGCCTTAATTTCCTAAAATAAAGCCATGGTGAATTAAATGGGTTATACGTGTCTATTAGGGGGATTATATATTGTAATCACAATTACAGGTCTTAAAATAAAGCTATTTCTAATCCCTCCAAAAGATGCTTAATAATGATTAGATTACTGAGGGACTGATTAAGGGAAGGTATTAGCTTTAGAAACAGCCACAGTGAGCAAATTATGTAATCCAAACATGGTCTGGAAAACAGAAGCACTTTCCAATTTAGAGAGATCTTAAAAGTGAGTCAAAGCCAGAATCCCTTTACTTTTCAGTTAGGCTTCCTCCTTAAAGAGAAATGAAAGAAAAAAAAAAAACAAACCCTCAACCCAACCCAAACCCCCCAAAAGATAAATAAGAGGCTTTCAGGTTTTTTCAGCAAAGTAGCCTATGCACCATAGTAACCCTAAAGAGGTTCATAAGGAATCCCAGAACCACAGGCTGGTTTGGGTTGGAAGGGACCTTAAAACCCATCCAGTGCCTCCCCCAGTCATGGGCAGGGACACCTCCCACTACCTCAGGGTGCTCCAAGCCCTGTCCAGCCTGGGCTTGGGCACTTCCAGGATAAAGATCTAGTTAAGCCCATATCTTGATTTGACATGTAAGGACAAAAGCAGGTGAATTTCCCAGTGTTACCTCAGATCATTCACCCTGAACAGCCCTAAGAGGAGAAAGCATTTGGAGACTCTCTCCTCTTGCTGCTCTGGAATCACATTTTATTTATGCCAGTAATCCACACTGACATCTCATTTAAAATGAAGATTTGTAAATCTAAAAGAGAGGGGAACTCATCTGCCTCTTCTAGGAATAAACCAACTAAAGAACATTAATCTAAAATGGAAAGAAAATATTAAGTATAATCTTTCATTTTTCTCTTTTTGAACTATGATATGGAGTTTGCATTGTGGCAGATAATAAGACAAAGCAGGACAAATGGGAAACCGTCTGGAGTCAGCAGCAATGCTCTCCTTGACATCCATAAAATGAAGACTTGGCCCAAGGCCTTTGAATCTGATTGTGAGATAAAACTGCAATAAGAATGGCTGAACAGGAAGAAAGCTCCAAAATTTGTTAAATCTGCTGCCACAGAAGACAGGGAATGATAACTCCCTTTCACTGACAAGCTAAAGGAATTGCATTTTAACAACATGCAGAGATGGACTGAAAGGAAGGAGGCTCAACTGTCCAGAGAAGACCTCATTTAGGGGAAAAAAAATAAAAGGATTTTTAGCTACCCTATTGCCTTCCAAAAAACAGCTTGTGTGTTCTGTACTACCCCAGAACTACTTGCTTATGTTAACAGAGCAATGTTGGTAATGGAGCAGCAAATGAGTTCAACACTTTGCTGCAAATAAACTCAGCTGAGTTTCAAATGAAAAGAGTGACTGGGAGGAGAGGCAATTTCTTTAAGTTCCAATAAACTTGCATTTTATGTGAAACTTGAGGTCCTTGTAACTAGCTGGATCTTCAATATTGATTCCCATAGTACAGTTTTCAGCTTTGTCTAATGAGAAAACTTAATTTTATCTGTTCCTTTATATATAGAGTCACAATTACATAAAGGTGCAGCTTGAAGCACAGAACAGACATCCCTACCAGCCTCTCCATTCCTGCAAATTCCCTCTATAAACACAGAGGTCAGAGGATAGATTCCTGGCCAGGTGTTTAGCGGACCAGACATGCACAGAGCAGCACATCTTGGGCAAAGGCAGGACTGCATTCTGAGATATTAATCATTAAACAATTAACATTATATTCAGTTTTGACTTTTGTTGTAGTTCTTGTGAATTTGACAAACCGGTAGTCAGAACAATGCCCCTGTCCTCACAGCACACATGGGACAGCACACCATGACATCTCAGAGACATCTGAACCTCAAAATATAACTGAGCAAACTGCAGCAGCACGAACCACCAAGGGATGGGAGAGACTGAGAGTGCTACAGTGGCACAGCCTGTGGGGAGCTGTGTGCAGCAAACACAGCGTGGCTCAAAGTGGCTCTGGTTTTTCAGGAATTCCTGGCAAGCTTGTGGAGAAACAGCAGCTGTGCAGGTGTTGAACAGCACCAGAGCTCCATTATACAAACATTCTATGGGAATTAATAAGGATGAGACTATTAAGAGCAGGAATGATCATTGAATCAAAGTGCTGAGCAAAGGGTCAAAAGATGAGATTGATTTCTGCCTCTAACAAAAAACCCCCCATGTGAAAACATGGGGGTCAAAGGGACTTCTCAGGTTGTTTGGATCTTGGATCAAGCTTAAATTTTCAAACTACTTACACGCACAAGAACCAGTGACCAGTAACCTCTCTAGTCTCTGGAAAATTGTTTAATTAACAATTAATTAAAATGCAAACACTGAGAACATCTGAAGAGTTCTCCCCTAAACCTTTCCAGCCTTCAGCTAGACCAACTAATTTTGTTTCAGGTGCTTCACCATGGTAAACCAGAATCTATGCAACTTGCATGATAAGGGACTACACAATTTTGCATTAATTACTAATTCATAATGTTATGTATCTGTTGTATGGCAATTCTCTCTGTATTCTTTGCCTCTGATGAGCTCCTGTTTGCCTTCCTTGAATAAGTTTTACAATTCTACAATTTTTCATTAGGATGAGCAGCTGAATAGTGTCACTGGTCATTTTTTCCCCTGCTTGCCTGTCTGTTTTACAAGTACAAAATAATGCCCTGGATAGATAAATAAACCTCTTATTCAAGTTTTTCTAATAACATTTCCAATCTTTTTCCTTTCTTTGAGGAAATTTTAATAATACATCTATTTTCAGATTTCCCTTTATAATCTTCAAAGCATGTAAAAACTGCAAACATAAGCATTTAATCTTTTAGTTTCTTGCACTGAATATTAACACAAGTTTACTGGGTTTTGTTGTAAACTTAAATGCCAATTAATGTACTCTGGCAGTTAGATTCTGCTCTTTAAAATTCAGTAACAGCTATAAAGCAAGTTCTAGTTCTCTGAAACTGAATTAGCTTTAGAACTTCTAAAATACTTTTGTAAGCACTGAGCATGTGAAACCAAGGAACTAACAGAGGATTTACAAATTAAAACTAGTTGATGATATTCAGGTGTGGTTAATATCATAGAATCAAAACCAAATACATCTGTTTCTCAGTTTGGGACTTATGGAAATCTTATGTAAAATTAAAGCACTCAGCCTAATGACAAGTTTACCCTTGATAAAGCCCGGTATTGCTTTGCAGTTTTAGGAAATACATTTATAAAATATTTATTAATCAGGAAACAGCGGATGTTTTCTTTAAATTAATTATTGGTCAAAGAAAAGGGAAGGAGTCTCAAGGAAGAAAGCTGTGTTGGATGTTTGGTTTATAACAGAGAGCAGAAGCACATGAAAAAGAATCTATGTGCTTTACTGCAGACATTATATTAAATGGAGTGAGAAAGTTCCTTTAAATGAAGGAGCAAATTAACCAGTCTTGTTCAGAAAGCACAACATCTCAGAACTGCATTCAGGCCTCCGTGGAAGGCTCTACCAAACCAGAAAACCATCTTTGAAGGGAAATACAGAACACATCCTATATTTAATAGAGGTATGCCTGATAAAGGGCAGGGAAAATAGAGGAGGGATGTCAGCCCTAGGTGCCCATTGAGCACACCTCACCCAGCCCTGCAGAGCCTGGCATCTGAACTGGGACAGCAAGGGACATCCCTGCCGGGCTGTGGGACAGCGAGGGACAGTCCAGCAGGGGCTGTGACAGCGAGGGACAGCCCGGCAAGGGCTGTGTGACAGCGAGGGACAGACTGGTAGGGGCTGTGTGACAGAGAGGGACAGTCTGGTAGGGGCTGTGCACAGGACAGCACGGCCCTGGCCATGGCCCCGGCAGGGACAGGACAAGGTCAGCACTGTGGCTCTGTCGCTGCTCCAGGGCACACGGGCACAGGGAGCTCGGCTGTCCCCCCGGTGCCCCCGGAGCCGGTTCTGCTCCGCTCGGCCGGGACCGTGCCACAGCTCCCTGTCCTCTGCTGGACAGCAATGTGACACGTGTCAGCAGTGCCCGCCACAGCCCGTGTCCCACAGCCGGTGTGTGCAGCCCTCTGGCCGCTCGGGGCTGCGATCGAAGCTCCGCTCACCTCCCTCGTTATCCTTGTTATCGGCACAGGCGGTTTCCATGGCGACGCTGCATCCCGGTCCCCTCCAGCCGCTCTGGCAGACGCACTGCCAGCTGTTCTGGCCCAGCGTGCACCTCCCGTTGCCGTTGCACAGGTCCGGGCAGCCATCTGGGAGGACAAACGCACCAGGTGAGCCCAGGGCACTCCCACCCCGCTGTACTCAGGCCGGGTTACTGTGCAGACAAAAAGGCTCGGCCCTGCCACTCGGTAAAGGAAGGGGACACCCTGCAGAAAAGGGATCTAGCTCAAGCCGAAGGGAGGAGGAGCCCTACCTGCTGTAACACATTTTAAGAACCCTCTAAAGGTCCAGACCTTGAGCTGATGGAAATGACAGTCTGCTGACTGAAGATCTGTCTCTTATTTTTCCCACTCTATGTGTGTACATGAGGGAAAACATCTTCTTCAACAAGCTCATCAATGTTCAGAGGACTTTTGTACTGAGTGTTGCATCATTCTCCAGAACATGTCTAAAACCAGTGTTCAAATAAATACTTTTGAAAATATTTTCCTTCACTGATGGTAATTTTAGAGTACCTACTTACTAACACTAAGCTTACTTATATTTTGCTGTCACATCTTACACTTTCTGAAAAACATATGACAAGAGATATCCCCCCCCAAGATGTATGTTTTGAATTGACTATAAATATGACATAACGTAACGTACAGCAAGAGCCAAATTAGGAACAAATATATTTATTAGCTAAGCTGCTTACATGTTCTAACAAATGTCCATAACTGATAGAATATATATCAACTCCTTTTTCCTGGAAGTAAATGAGTCTTAGGACTTCAGGATCTTACTGAATATTCATTGTAAAAAAGGTTAGAAAACCAAACTGCAGCCTTGGTATATACAACCAAATCCATCAACACCCAATCCACACAAGCATGAGTCTGTGGGGTGAGAGAAGATTTGAGGCCTGCAGCCAACCTCTCACAGCACCTCTTTGTGAGTCTGAGCAGGAGGAGAAGGCTGTGTTTTCTGACAATAGGTGTGTGCTTTCATTAACCTGTTCAGAAAGCCAAGCTCTGTGTTTGTCTCCTCCTGCTCCTCCCAGCTGCCTTGGCTGTAGCAAGGTGAAGTCAGAGAGCAGTTTCTCTGACCCCAGACTCATTCTCACAATGCTGCAGGAGTTTCCCATACAACAAAATGATATCCCTGGAACTCACACAGCTGGTATAGGTCAAAGACTATTCAGTTCATGTTACACAGAAAGCTGCCAGCAGACAGAAACAAATCCTACAAGTTTAATTTCAATGTTGTTGTGTATTAAAAAAATAAAATGCTCCTTTCACTTAAATTTAGGGTTATTTTGCCACTACATATCTTAGCTTAAAAAACAATCAGTTGCTTTTGCAGCACAGGTAATAGATTTTCAAGACATTTAGTTTATCTCTTTCATTTGTCAGGTTGTTTGAATGACCAAAATGATAATGTTGGAGGGGAGGCATCACGGTGTAGGACAAATTATTTGTTTTAAATGAAAAACAAACAGTAATTGTGAATATACCCACATGGTTGGTTTTCTGCCAAGGCACCTATGAGAATTAAATCACTGAAGCAGTTTGCCTTGCAGCGTATGAGCAAGATGAAAACATGAACAGTAGGGAGCTAGCAAAATCCCTGAAAAGTTTTAAGTGCAGCTGGGGATTAATGGACATGACTTTGCGTTTAGAGAAGAGAGGGAAGGCAGCATCACTGCCACAGACATGGTGTTGCTAGGAAACACGATGCTACCTCCACAGAGCTTATTTAACTGCAGCCTTCCAAAGACAGACCTGGGGTTTGAATAGCATAAATATCAGAAGGAAGGGAATGAACAGCAGTACACTACAGTAAGATCCAAGTGCTTGGACAATAATGTCTTCCTTAAAAGATCTATTAAGTTAATGATGAATTAGCTTTGAAACAGCTTTAAGTAAGAGACAACTAATTAGGTATTTTGCATGGTTGTGTCTCTGTACATGCCTATGTGCATATATGGATTTCTGGTTTTGCTTTTCTTCAGGCAAGTATTCTAGCCTGTTAGACAAACCAGAAAACAAAGATCCATTATGATGTAGTAATAACAGTTTTCTTCTAAAAAAGGATTATATTTAGGAATTACACTGACTATTTAAATCTTCCTACCGGTGCATGTGAACAGCAATTATGACTGATGAACATCTGCACAAACAGGATTTCCACATATCTCATGGGCTTGGTGGCCATCAAGGGGATTGGAGAGTGGTCAAGGTGACAGAGTGCCTGCCTGAGGAGCCTTCAGAGCCTCAGCCAAAACTCAGTGGCACAGCTGGACAGATGGCCTTTGCTGGATAGGCTCACTGCAGGAAGCACACCCAGCACTCGGTGTTTTGGCAGAGCCTGCCTTCGTTCTGAAGCCACTCTCAGCAGTGTGCTGCCTCCTGGCTGGCTGAGGAATTCTCCCAGAGCCAGGCAGCCACAGTCACACAGGGAAGGGCTATCAGCATCTCATCTCAAGAAGCAATCCAGCGTGGGATGAAGCTCTCAGTCACTGCACAGAAAAGGGCCCTTCGTGCTAAGCAGACAGGTTGCTATTCCTGGTGTGTAGAGAAATTCTCCTCATCTTTTCCATTACAGTATGCTTAATGGAAAATGTCAAGAAGCAAGGTTAAAAAAGAATAAAGTGCTTGTTTAAAGTGCTAGATTGACAACCTATTTATTCACAGAACAGGCAGAGTACAGGCAACAGCAGTTCGAGTGTCTCACACTTTTCTAGCTGCTGCTAAAGGTGAAACACTAATGCAGCCCCCCTGCTCTCTATCTCCAGCTTGTCTGTTCAATTGGAAGTTGTGAGCTTTACTACAGGTACATATGAACTCACAATTAAAACAGCAAGAAAGATTCTAGAACATTTTCCAGTGTTGCATCAGGAATCTGTGATGAGCATATGAGAGATATCAGAGTCAGAATCACTATGAAAGCAAAAACCATAATATGGACTGTGCTTGGTTCAAAAATGGAGGATGCTGGATACATTTACAAGAGAATACTCCCAGGTTTCATCTACAGTGAAATTATTCTGAGATTAAATTGTAAGGTGATTAGTTCATTTTTGAACTCAGCAAATTAATTTCCAGTATCTAGGCAGTACATCAAGAATTCTAATCCAATATAATTTTTATTCTGGAATTCCCAGACTTCAGGTATACAATTACACATGTCCAGCTTCCCACAGATATATAGATTTTCCATTGCATAAACTACTTTAAACTCCAAACCAAACATTTTAAGTAAACTAAGATATAAAGTCTGCCCAACCAACTTGTGGGTCCAGTCAGAATCATCAGAACTCCCACTTACAGAGGGGCAAATCTTTCTGGAAAAAAAGGAAACGAAGGAGCAGCTAGGGAAGAAGTGAGAGAAACCTTGCTCGTTTTAAAGTTTCTAAACTCTGATGGAAGAGGTAGCCTCTTAGTATAATTAAAAGGAAAAAAAAGAGAATAGAAGAGATTAAGGTAAAAGAAAAATCTGAGTGGGATCTCAGAGCCACTCAGAGAAAAGCATTATGCTTTTAGTCTCTGCTCAGTTTGTATATAGAAAAATAGAAGTAAATCAACAGCATGTGTCTTTCAAGTCCTTCTGATCCCATGCCATCAGGCATTTATTCTCCAAACAGTATCTTCCAGTAGAGAGGGTTCCCAGCAGCTCTCCCCATTTAGTGCACATGTGCACAGCTACAGTCTGGAATATGAGATCTCGTGTTTATCTTTCCACATGACCTCATTTCACACATCCTGATCCAAAGCCTGCTGGCAGCCACTGGAGCCTTTCCAGTGACTTCAGCTGAGGCTGGACCAGGTGATTCTGTGGGTGAAGAAGCCCTGCAGTGAAGAGTATGTTCTATAGCACAGTGTTTCCTCACTCACAGGATACACACGAGTTTCAAGGGGAACATTTAAATTACATTTCAACCATCTTCTTATCATTACAGCTGTTAACTACAGAACTGCAGCAAATAAAAGTAGTCTGGGATATGATGGTACCTAAAGAATTTAGAGAAATGACATAAAATCAGTAATGACAATAGCCTGTTTAATTTGGATTTTAGAGGATAATCACTGTTTTCATATTTTCTGTTCATTCCTTCAGCTAGCTGCTGGTATGCCTACAGCTATCTAGCAAATAATAAATGAGGTACAAAGAATGAGGAACCTAGCAACATTGAAAATAAAATTATGCTTTTTATTTGCTATTGTTATTTTTTAATCCTTCAATTCCAAAGCCTGCAGGGCTTAGTTAAAGCCAAAGAAAGGGCATACAAATAAAAATGACATAGTGTTATGGTAGGCACACACACAAGTCATTTTCTACAGAGTAATACTTCAACTGAAATAAACCCAAACCCCAAACAAGTAACTGAACACATGTCAATGAAATAGAGTGTTGGCTGAGTGAGAGGTGAGGCCCCTGTGAGTGAGTTTCGACAGTTCCAGGACAGGCTGGAGCCATGCAGAGGCACCAGCCCAGGGCTCTGAAGCAGGGTAGTGACACTGATTGACAAATTGCTGAGAATGAACCCAGGCTCTGAGTGCAGCACAAAGCCCAGTGCCACTGCTCACACAGCACAGCACAGCTGCTGCTTTCCAGAGAGGCTCAGAGGGAGCAGGAGCTTCTCCGTGGCACTCAAGCGTTTGTCACCAGCGTGCTCTGACTGGCTGCCTTGTGCTTCTTTTGGAGAAAATATTTTGTTTAAAACTACTCAACACCCCAAATATTTCTCTAAGCTTTACCAGGATCAGGTGATGAGTTTCAACTGAGCACCAGCATGAGCAAAGAAGTTATGTGAATATAAGTTAAGAAACTGCTGCAGCCCCAAAGCTGCAGCAGAGCCACACAGTTCCTTCCAGAGGCCAAATAGGTTATTTGCTGAAATTTTCAACAGGAGCTAAAATTTGACCCTACCAGCACATTTGAGATACAGTGTATTCTTTTCAAACAAGACTCATGTCCAACTCCTTTTCATATACCCAATAAAAGGATATATAAAAGATGCAGTAAAATTTGTATTTAAGATAGCTGGGTCTTTCAAATTAATTTTACTGTAACAAAATCCATTTAGAATATAATTCCAGGTGAAATTGCTTTCATAAAACTACTACCACAACCATAATCTTTTATTGTATTAATGTTTCTGATATCACATACAAGCATGGGCATCATCCTTCGTAATATGTAATATCCTTTCTGAGAAAGAAGCCTTCTCAAGCTGAATTTATCTCTAAAATAACATCTGTTAAAATAGTTTTGTGGCAGTGTAATGATAAAGTGGCCTATCAGACAGGATGTGTAAATTCAATCCATTGAAGGGCAACAGGCAAAACACTGACTTCATGTTTGAAAGAATATCTAACCTAATTACAATGTAATCTAGACTTAATACAATTTAGGATTTTTGTAGAAAGACATTCTCAGTTCAGTCATTAGCTTCAAAATACTTTTTTCACTTCGCAAATCCTCCACAGATTGCATGGAGGAGGAATGAATTCCTTTCCTCCTTAGATGAGAACCTCCACATAAGATAAAAAATAAAAATCATGTGTTACACACTTTTTTTTCCAAATGCTAATTGCATTTCTCTGACCGTTTAACATCAAAAAAACTTTACCAAACTGAGGAGTTTAAGTCAATCAAAATGCCCAGGAAGCCAAGTTAACATTTAGGGTGACCAAACAGAACTGCTCCCCTTCTGTCAGTGCTACTTAATAGTAGTTCTCATCAATATTTCAAATTCAGTTTGAATGCAGTAATGTGAGGGAACGGGATTTGTGCACACACACACGAATAAACAAGCAGGGAGCTGCAGTGAGAACAAGCAGATGTTCTAAACTGCTTAAGCAGCTCAATACACTGCAGAAGATGCCCAAAAAGGGCATTGAGAGATAACAGCCTGAGGGTTGTAGGGAGTCTGCCCTAAAACCTTTGGGCCCGAGTCTGGTGTCTGACCTCAACCCCACCCTACTGTGAAGGACAGGTTGGACCAGTTGACCTGCTGACATCCCTTCTAAACTTAATTATCTATGATCCCTTCAGTTCTAGAGCTTTATATTTCATAATTCTCAGGGCAGGGAATCCCAGTTTTCTTAGGCATTATTTAAATATAATTGCTTGCTATTCATTAGATATTAATGCCTGCATAGAATTTATAATTTAGCAATTAACTTTCAGGTATGCAAATGCTGATCCCGTGTAAGTGTGCAGGTTATCTCTAACAGAAGAATAAATATGAGCCTTAACAGAAGTAGGCAGTTTCCTCTATTACTGTGTGGCAGATTAGTATGTTCTGTCCCTTAAATTTGGTACAGAACTTTAGAATCCCTTCAGGATGAAAAGCACTATTTAGACATGTGCATTATATTTTGCAGCTGATCTTCTTAAAGTATTAATCACATCGATTCCATTAAATGGCTCCATGCTGCATGGGTTTGGACTTCAGAGTTCCAACCTTCCAACTGTCCAAGAGAAAAACCCAAAGAAAGTTCCAGAGAAAAAGTCAGAGGTTTTTATGAAGTATTGTGGAATAGTTTGGAATGAAAAATAGTAGCAATGCACTAAATGCTTCTCATATGCCTTCTGGCTTGCAGCAATCCTAAATCTTCATGACACTAAAATATGATTACAAGGGATGAAAAATAATGGGTATTTGAATATTAAAATAAATATATCTTGCATGTTTGTTAAGGTTAGAATTTATAGAATTTGAATATACACAAATATAAAATATGAAATAATGCTCGTGACCCAGGAGCAGTATTCCACCACATGGGCAATGTATGCAAAACAAATTAAAATAGATAAGCAATGTATTCTGAATTATGTATTTGTGTATGCTGAGTTGTTTGGCAGATATAGGAAAGTGGATGAATATTTCAGTATGTAAGATATACTTTATAAACAACCCTTTATTTCTAAAGTGCAAGGCACCATTCTGCATCCCTTGTCAATATGCATAAGCCTCACGAATATCATAGCATTTCCCAACTTTTATATCTACCAACTGCACAAATAACTAATAAAAGCTACAGAAATAAAAATGTATTGTTCACAAATGAACTGGTTTAAATCCTTCATGCATAGAACAGTTCTCTTTTTGTTCCTTTTCTTATCTGCCTACGTGGTGAAGGAAGAAACCTCATAATCTTTCAGATATAGCCAGTTGCTTTGATATTTTAATACTAAATAAATCTGTGAAAGTGATTTTTGATCTACAAGGGAGATCATCTTCTCCATCTCACCCCCAAGAAAGCCAAGAGTATTTAATCTGCACTTGGAAGAAATTTGGAAGAGAAACAAGCTCTTTAAGCTCTGCTTGCTTTACATTAAACATATTTACTACCAGGCAACTGATGGTTCTGCTCCTCCCCTCGCCTCACTAGAAGTGTCCTTAATTCTCTGGAACGAATACTTAAGTCTTTCTGCTGCTGGGCAGAACATTTATTTTCCATTTCTCTGTAGAAGCCATCAGAAGCACCAATGAGACTTTTAACTTGATTGCCTTGCATCTATATTTGACAGTTTTTAAGCCATCCCGGGGCAGGCAGGTTGTCACTTCTTACCCTGGGACTGTTTTCCAGAAGCACTTAGGAAGAGACACAAGGTGAGGGAGTGGGAGATGCAGCCAAGGAATCTGGAGACTACTCAGCCTCAGCTGCAATAGGATTGTGGGACCAGGACAATCAGTATATTGAATTAATGAACTTCGTTCACTGATTCATGATTGCTTTAGTTTAAAAAAACCCAACAAAACAAGGAAAAGCAGAAAGAAAGATTGGTTAAAAGGTATTTGAAATAACAAATAATAATAATAATAATATTAATAATAAAAATAATAAAGAAAATCAAGGGACATCTAAAAGACAATTTGCTACAGTTTTGTGTAATTAACTCTTTCTTTGCAATGCTGGAAATACATGAGTAGCTCATAGTATCTCTAAACATAACAAACAGATGTCAAAGAAATTTTTCTTTTATATCCAGGTTATTATTTTTCTTAGAAAAGTCCCAGGAAAAGGAATATAAGACTGCCCTGAAGGCCAGAATTATTGATCTTCAGGGTCCAAATAAAATAATAGTTTAGGTTGTCCCACTCTGCCTGTTTCCCATAGTTTTAATGGGGTATGGTGTCATTGTCCTTTGCCTAGAGCTCAACACTCAACTGCCACCACATTTCAAGGAACATGTTAGAAAACACTTTAATTAGGCTTTCCTTTAGCTAATGACCATTTGTTCAGAGCTGAGAACCTGAGCAGTGTGCAGCCCTTTCCCACTGCTCAGCACCAAGGCAATCCTGCCTGGACTCCAGCTAGAGAGGATTTCCAGCAGGTTCCACCCGTGTGCCAGCTGACAAGGGAACACCTTGCACCACCAGAATGTTCCCCGAGGTCTGGTGCAGTTTGGCTCTGGAAGATCTCATGGATCACAATCAAGCAAAGTGAACCTGGGGCCAGCTCTGGCTTTCAGGGTAAACATGTATGTGGGAATATGCTTAATCAGGCACAGTGCATATCCAATTTACTCTAATAACTGCTCTAAGCACTCAGGAAGTTTCTGCAAAAATCCTTTTTAACGGTGTCACTCACTGGAAAAGCTCTCCTGCAGTTTAGTGACATGGCCTTGCTCCTCAAGGTACAAATCTGCCAACACAAGACTTTTATGTAGATTCTCCACATGCTTACCTGCTCCTCACTCTGAAGAAAACCACTTTCTAATTGTAATTATTTCCTAGGCTGGGCTGAAGTTACCTAATTCAAGTAAGGGATCAGTAGCAGTAGCCCTGTGGAAGTTCATCTTTAATAAACCTATAATCTTTAGTCACAGGAAAAAAATTCAGAAGCAATACTGATGAGAACTGACATTTTCCTCTTCACTTCACTGTCATTTGTTCACTTCTGAGTGACATCCCTGCTCACATTTCATTACGTCTTTATCTCAAACATTAAAATACAGAAAATAATTAAGATCTGGGGACGTATTCTGCAAATAACTTTATTAATAATCTCCCATTTAGTATGAATAGGAATGCTCACTCAGAAATCGGAAACATTATATACAACTTGCTAGGAATTTTTAAAACTGCAGTGTTTAATTTCAGAAATTCTGACAGAAATCCTTAATAAGAAGGGGAAACTGTAACTATAAAAGTTGAGTAAATAGATGCAGTCTTCAATGGAAGGCACACACGTTAAATCCCCCCAGTTCTGCTGAATAAGTATTTGCCTTCACAAAGCATCTCATAGTTTAAAATTTCCATGCAGTAAATGCTTTTAAATTAGTTAATGAGGATCTTAGGAATTTCATGGTAACTAGAAACACAAATACTGGTCAAAGATGACAGATTTTACTTAGCATATTCTTTGTGTATGGAAGATCAAAAGATTAAAAGGAATGGAGATATAATTAGATTGTAATAAGCATCGTCTTAATTGTATTTAAAAAGAAATTCCACTTTAATGTGGAATGGAAATATTAACAATTTTAGGAGACATTTCAGTGTATCCAAAAAGTCTGCTGAGTGATATTTCATTTTTAATTAACCCTATTGAATAAGTATATGAACTACTGTTTGTAATTAAGGGTGGGTCTGAGCAATTTTAATTCACTTTTTTACTCAGCATACAAACAATCAAAATTGTTATGGAATATACAACAAAAGATTCCAATGAAAAATCAGCCAATGTCCACTCAGC
The DNA here is from genome assembly GCA_018697195.1 of Certhia americana. Classification (NCBI taxonomy): domain Eukaryota; kingdom Metazoa; phylum Chordata; class Aves; order Passeriformes; family Certhiidae; genus Certhia; species Certhia americana. Next base: position 14,024,539 of record CM031869.1, on the reverse strand, counting down.
CTTCACAAACAGGGTGACCTTGACTTTGATACCTTGTTCTCTAAATATGGCAGGCTTTCTCCATTCTAAATCAATATTTCTGACTTATTTTGGAGAAGAAAAAATGTTTCAAACATTCACAGGACACAATGAAGATATATATGGATTGGTTTCATAATAAAGAATCAATTAATAATGATCCACAGGAGACAGTATAGAAAAAGCAGTTTTACCCCATTCCAAAGCCAATAAAAAGATTGTATCTAAAAATCTGTGTCACTCTGCTCCCCCCACCCTGATTCAGCTATTAGCAATGCCACATGGGAGCAATGCTAACCTTCATTTCAGAATCCTAACAAACTCCTATGCAGTGATTTTCTGTCTTAAATCTAAAACATCTTTTCAATTGTTTTTGAAATAAGAAAAGGCACATTGCTACAGCTTTTCCTGTGCTGTTAAAAAACTACTCTTAAAAATAGAAAAAGTAAGGATTAATCAGAATCTACAAAGATTTTAACAAATTAATTCACTTTTCAACAACAAATAATGATTCATGTCTTCCTGCTTACAGAAATACCTTTATGGTCCAAATGCAAGGGATTATACAATTTAAAATTAAAATACAGAAGGGGAAGTGAAACACCCTTTTTTTATAGAACCACTTAATTCTGAGCACACTATCTTCCCTTGTAGGACTGAATGCTATAATGCTAATTCCTCTTAGTTTGAGAGATAAGTGATCTGTAACTCAGCATACACACATTTTGCCTTGCTCTATGAAATGGAAAGCAGACAGATCAGTTTATATTTAAACTGTGCTGAAAGGTGGATGGCAACATGCTACATTAGGGACTGAGTTCTACTCTCTGGAATTCCCAGTGGTTAAAACAAAAAGCCAGTTCTCTCATCTGTACTAATGTGTCTCTGTTTTTAGGAGAGTCAGCATCTTCTGGGACATTTAGGGGCTTGTGTTTGCACATGCTGAATTTACAAAAATAGCTTCAGCACTATTCTTGAGAAGCTTCTTCCACAGAAAACTCAGTAATGCCTTTTCATTCCTAACAATTGGAAAATCACAGTATTTGAAGCAACATCACTTTCAAAATCAATAAACCATCATGATCCAAGCATAAATGCTATTCCTAAACAGTTTTTTGAGGGTTTTTTTTGTTAATTTGTGCTTTTGGATAATTGTCCTCTTAGTATTGCTTCTAACCTAAAACCACAACCTAGAAATCTAATAGTATTTTCCACTACTAAAACTGATTTAGTTTTTAATTAAAAAGAATGGTTTTAATCACAATTACACCCTCACATTTACTTCTTAGATACCAAAGTTATTATGCCTACTAATTCTCTTCAGAACTGGGACTGCACCTTGATACACTGTGGTTCCTTAGCTCAGTTGTTCAATGCTATGAAAAACTATTTGAAGAAAAATGAAAACATATATGGTCTAGATGAATTATGAATCTTACTTATTTTTCAAACTCTTGAATAACTTTAGCCTTCCAACATCTACCTAAAAAGATAGTCATCTGAAATGTTATAATTAAACAGAGAAATTAATCTTTATATGGGTTCATGTAAAAATATACTGAAATATTAGAAGTATTTATACTTTTCAAATATATGAACAATTAACTATTACCTCATGTAGTTCAATCTACCCTAATCAAGCCAGAACATTTAAAAAGAAATACCTAAACCTTTTCTCACAGCTATATTTTGATGGAGTCTTGTTTTACAGCATTTTAAAAACAGGCCAGGCCACTGTCTACTGATGCTGAGTTTGACCAACCTGCTTTGCACTTGACTGTTAAAACTGCAAATAGAAACTAATACAGTGGGATTAGAAAAAAAAAGCAATAAACTTAGATGGTTGCTTGTCAAAATTAGTTCCAGAATGCAGGACACCCATGGCCTTTGAAGAGGCACTGTGGAACAGAGGGAGTGCAAGTGAGGTGGGCAGGACTTGGGGGCTGCTTTGCAAAACACGTTTGAGAGAACCCAGAGGCTGTTTGACACTTGAACTTCTGGGAATCGTTGCCCAGCTCCCAAAAACTAGAGAGCCACCACAAGAAAATCCACCCCAGATATCACACACCACTCATGGACCACACAACTGGCTGATCACAGTAAGGCAGGAGTAAAAATATCTTTTTAGTGTCGTAGAGTGAGAGGGAGATGAGCTTTACATGAAGAAGCAGACAGCCACGTCTCCCCTGCCTAAATTTTCATTAAGGATAATGTTTTGATCCATGTCACAGCGAAGCCTTTGTGAAAGCAAACTTGCTACTTTTCCATGAAAACTGCTTAGCTGCTTAAGAGAGGTACTTTTTTTGAGTGAAATATTTAAGTGTGCAGTGCTCAGGGTCAGCTCTCAGAGTTGAAAATCCTCAGGGAACAGCTGGGCCATGAATCCTTTCTGCTCTAATCCCATTAGTGAATGAAGAGGGGATGATGACAAACACAGCAACCTTAATATATCATGTCCTGCTTTTCCTTTGGCTTTCAGCATCATGACTCTGATCTGCTGATTAATGAGACACCAGCACTGCTTTGTCTCCATCTATCCCAGCATGGATGTGTTTTGAAGACAACTGACAGCCTGAGATGGACTGTAATATGTCAGTCAGCACTACATCACTGAAGACATGGCAGGAGAATGTGTTGGAAATTGTAGAAACCTACTCAGTTGGTCACAATTTCTTGGCAGCTATAAATCAGGTAATAGCGACCTCAGGATTATTCCAATTATTTTCACTTTCAACATAAAAAGATGAACATGGACTGAAATATCAGACCCAAATGCCTTTAAGAATACCCAAGCTCATATTCATCTCTTACATTTCAGTAACCCAAATTATGTTTGTAATTTCTTTGGGCAAATAAAATATATTACATTATATCATATTATATGGTGATTCCTGTTGGACAGCAAACTTTGCTTCTTTTTTTATGTATAGAAAAGCTGTATGTAAAATGAAATAGGCTGAGGCTATACATAGGAATAATCTCCAGAACTGTTATCTTATTGAGCATTTCATAAGCAGGTCAGACCAGGAATGGAAAGAAAGAAGGAACAAGAGAAAAGAGCTGGATAACATAAATTTTGTAAAAACTTTCTTCAATAAAAATGGCTCATGATACCTCGCAACTTGTGCTCTGAACAAGTCCCCATATTTATTCCTTAAGATCTGTTAAAAAACTGTCTAAGTCAGGGCTTTTAGTGAAAGAAGGATGTATCAATATTCAGCATCAGTGTGTATTCATCCTCAGTGAGTAGTTACTGCACAAGAGAGAACAGACAGCTTAAAGAGAAGGCTTTCAATAGTTTCATTTTTCCCCGAAGCCCTAAATAGATCACACGGCAAAATCCTGAACTGACACCTCAGAGGTGCTACAGAGACCATTTTTTCCTTTTTATTTCTGACATTAATATTTTTAATACAACATTAAACTAAGAAAATATTGAGCAGAGAATTTCAAAAGCATCAAATACCTAGGAAGACAAGTCTCTAACTTCTAGTGCATCCTACTGTTAATTTGATGCTAAATTGGCTAGAAGCTGGAAAAAAACGGCAACCCTTTGCAAAGTTTTGCATCTGAAATATTATTCCATAGAGTTTGCAGCAGTCAGGCAAAACATATTTGACTTTATTTGAATCTTCAAGCACAAAAGATTATGTGAAACTGATACTAAAGATGCAAGAATGATACCTTGAGAATGCATAAGCAAGAATGCAAGTGATCAAGAAAAAGGTCTCTTTAACAGGAATATGAACAGCAGGTGTCAAAAGGACGGACAAGAAATACAAAAGAGAACAATTTCACTTTTCTATTTCTTTCTTAGTAAGTATAAATACTATATATATGTATACATGTCTCTTTCTCAAGATCCAGTTCTACCTTTCTATCTCTATACAATCCATGCCACTGACCTCTCATAAGCATTCCCCCGTCTTTGTTGTTTTGTTTCCAGCAACACCGTGTAATTCACTCACTTGCTGAAGCTCTGCTTGACACCACAGAGTACAAAATAGTACAGAAAATATTATCTGCAGGAGGAGAGAAGATTGTCTGGCTCTGGGAATACTGCTATGAACAGCATAATCGGCTCTGCCCTTTCAGAAGTTAGATCAGCTCCCTGATTGATTGCCCTCCCTCACTTTTTGTGGTCTTTTTAAGAGTTCAAGAATTGGCCAGAAAATCAATATAACTCATGTAAAAGCCCCTCCAAAAGGAGAAAAAAGAAATGCGGTTTTAGTTTGGGAAACTATTCACCAGTATCTTCTGGGTGCATCTTTGAAGTACCAGACAAAATGCAGGAAGTTTAGCTGAAAACATACTCATTAAATTTTTTGGGCTAGGAAGGAAAGAAATAAGGTCATGTTCCACAAATATCCTGTGAAAAGAGAAAGAAAAAAGCTACTCAAGTGTTCTGACACTGAGCTGTGACATGTTTCAATCATTTACAGGAAGCCCTCAGCAAAGAATGCAAACAGGCAAGTTCTTCCTCATGAATAAGCTTGCCTTTCAGCCAAAAAAGATCCCCAGCTGCCCCCTGTAAATTCTGTAAGCGAAAAGGAATTCTTTTTCTAAACTCCTTGAAAGTCAAACTACTCTCACTATACATAAACCTCTATACAGAATGCTTCCTTCCAAGTATTCATAATCAGCCACCTTGCTCAGCAATGATAAAATTAAACAGATGCATATTGTAGTTCTGGATTCCTTAGTGCTACAGAAATTATTTAGAAAGTTTACTCATCCCTGATCCAAAAAAGTAGCTGGTATATTTCAGTTTTCAGCATAGGAATTTGCAAAGTTACAAACCAGAAGCTGAAATCCCAAGCAAGAGACATCTACATAGTATGGAATCTGGGGACTCTGCAGCCAAGAGAACTTATTCAGAAGTTTTGGAGTTGAAATAAAAGGTGACAAAGATGAGGCAACCCACAAAGCATCTCAATAGCAAATGTAGCTGGGATAGATACGAAGCCTCGGATTTGCATGAAGAAATTTATTTACCAGATATTTATTTACCAGGAACTCACACCTTTACTGAGGCACAGAGATGCTGGACTAGATGAGCATACATTTATCGAAGTGATGAGTATATTTCCTTGGCTTTGGTTATAAAATGTAACATGACATATGTTTCCAAAATTCCACCCTATAAGGAAGATTTCTACCTTTTGAATCTCTCTGCGTTTGAATGATGGAAGTGAAAATGTGAATGATGTGCAGTGAGTGACAGAAATAATTGAGAATCTCTCAGGTTGCCTCATCAGGTACCTGCTGCTCCTCTGCTTTGCTGAAGAGGCACAGGAGAACAACTCTTAAATTCCAATGAATGCTTGGCACCATGTACCCAAAAGGCTGCATCACGAGAAATCTGCTGCCAGGAGTGAAACAGTGGGATAACTGTGTGCTACAGGTGATGAACTGGAATCTGCACATTCAGGAACAGCCAACATCTTGAACATTTTTGGTCATGTCATCATTTATATATTACCAATATATTTCTATATCAGCAGTAATGAAATGTGGTCATTACCTAACTATTCTATGCATTTTTTGAATAAAATGAAAAAAAGGAGTTCCCCCCTCCTCAGAGCGTGCAATCTAAATTCGTGTCATCGTTGTTAGAGGGTTTTTTATGCCATGATAGGTTATAAACTCTTACAGATTAATGTTAAGTTAGAAATCCATTGGAGAAGTCTAATTTATCTAGCTCCTTCTAAATTGCTCTTTGTCAAATACGATGGCTTTCCACTGTCTCCTCCCACACACTTTCCATCTCTTCTGAAAATTGCTTCATCTTTGAATCATTACTGTTGTAATTACAACAAGAGAAATCAGTAGTAGAAGAAAAAAAAATCTTTGACACAAAGAGCATTATCATGGGACAAAAATATCTTGCTATATCCAAAGATAACACAATGCCACATTATTAATGTCTCTATTGATTATTGAGCCCATTATAAGGTAAAGAACTAAATCTTTACACTTTACTTGTAGTATTCCATCTGGCTGATAGAGAATATAAACCTGTCTAAAAGCTGGAAAGGTCATCCCAAAGCACTCAGGGAGGAAAAGTTTTTAGTAAACAAATTTTTAATTAAAACCAGAGGTGGGACATGGTTCACATAGTGTTCACCTTTAAAGGGAGAGTATTAAAAGTATTTACCTACTGGGTGTGAGTTTGTTTGGATGTTTCAGAGTGGCTCAATATCCACATTGACAACTCATTGTTCTGCAAATACAGAACACATAGATTAGTCTCCCTGGTTGGATAAATTATCAATTCTACTCTCCAACAGTGGCATTGGATTCTTAAAGGTAATGACAGCCCAACTCTTAAGGTAAACCATTAAAAAGAAAGTCCTTAGAAAGAATGCTTCCTCCTAAGCTCGTTTAAGAGGTGACTGGAAGAGAGTTGGAAGACTTCAAAGATTTCCCGGTGGGTCTGCTGCCCCAGGGCAGGATGAGCTACCTCTGTTATTCCTGACAAGTGTTTGCCTAAATGGTCGCTAAAACCTCTGTTGATGAGGAATTCAAAATTTGCTTGGACAACCTCCTTCAGTTTTTCATTTGCTGGTAACTGTTCTCTTTCCTAACACAAGTATCTTGTTTTGTAATTTAAACTTCTCAATCACCATAGACACAAAGTCTTTTCTTTTCCGGGTACATTTTTATGCATCTGAAAATATTCGGTTATTTTCTACTACACAGGTGACAGAATGCTAGCTTTTTTCAAATCTTTCTCCTATAGTCAAGTCCCTGAAAACATAAAAGATAAGATACAGAGCTAATACAAGATTTCCAAACCCCTTCTTTACTAAGGAACTTGTTCTACAATTTTGACAGTTTTAGTACAAGGACCAAGGAGACTTGGGGGAAAGTTGCTGATCCCCAGTTCTGGAGTTAGATTTCAGACAGTAGCCCCAAGGCCAGAACAGTGTGAGGTTTATGGATGGACTCAATGATCTTAAGGGTCTTTTCTAAGCTTAATGAACTAAGCAGAGCCTGAAGAGGTGGACTCATCCCCTCTTTGTATTTTGGCAGGCAGGCAGGCAGAAGGTTCAGCTTCAATGTCTGTACCAGGGACATTTGCATCAAAATATTTCATTTACATCAAAAATAAAAAAACCCCAACACATAAAATACAAGAAATGTCTGGATCAAAATCTGCAGAAGAGTATCCATATTACCAAATACCCTTGAGTACAATCTTTTCCTACTTTCTGTCTGAAAAGGAGTGCTTAACCTCCATCTAATGGAGGACAGGAGCAGACAAGAGCAAGGTTTGGGAATATGACAGGCAGCCACAAAGAAAACCTCATACATCACCTTCAGGGCAGAGCTCACCTTAAAAGATACATCTGCAGACATTTAAATTTTACTTGTAAATATTTAGGATTAAATCTATTTTAATAAATAGATTAAAATTCTATTATTTAGGATTAAATCCTGCTTTCACTGGTCTCCCAGTGAGATTTTTACCAAGAGTCCATGCTCCAGAGATATGAATTACAGATGGAGTTACACTTTGAAAATGGTATTTCTGACTGTTTCGTAAGAACTCCATATATATCACAGTGTCCTTGGAATACTATCTTGACAGTTTATATGCAGAACATCCTCTGCAAGCATTTAAAAACAAGAGTTTTAAACATCCAGATATTATTTTCAGTGAAAGTAACAGATCTGTTTTATAACAGCATGCTTCAACAACATTCAGATGATTCAAGGAAAAGCTAAATCCTCCATCTTAAATTTCTGTCATGAAATGGGTTCAAGATTAACAACTTCTATACCTTTCTTTCACTTTGTTATTAGTTTTCCAATATTTTTTTCATCTAGATTACCCTCTATTATTTAGTTATAACTTCCTCCATAATTGCAATCAATGAATAGTAATCACTTAATAAACATATCCTGACAGGTCTATTTTTGCACTGGGAAAAGATTAATTTTCTTTATCACCACTCCAGTAAGCAATTTCTTTCCTTACCTGAAGCAGCAGAGTGAACTGAAGTTCTGCTCTGCTTTGAACAGCAGCTGAGCAAGAGCAGACACCCACTCCTTTCACTTTGATATTATTTGGATATAGATTTATCAAAATCTGTGTAACTTGGAACACACATGCATTTTTATTTGCATTGATCCTTACACATAATTCTATTGCACACAGGCAAAAGCTGCTTTGCACAAACACTGTGCTAACATTGAGCTCACACTGCTGTTCTGGGAGGATTTTCTGAGTGCTTTTCTTAAACCAGGTAATTCAGAGAGAAAAAATGCAGTTCTATTAAAACTTTTGAGCTTAGATACTCAACAATGAAATAACAAAGAGTGTGCATTCTGACAAACATCTATTAATGCCTAATTTGATGTTAAATAGAATAAAATATCCTGAACGAACCTGGATACCTGCAGGTTGCTATAATGATTTCTTTTCCACTGCCATGTATATATAACACAAAGAAACTGGTAAAGAAACACAAAGAAAAGAAAATAGTTTGTATATAGAAATCTCCTTTTCTTCTTCACAGATCAATTTTTTCTAAGTGGACTTGGCCTAAACTCACTGAAATCAAAGCAAGTTTTTCTGCTGACTTCATTTCAGACTAGGTGTACCAAAAATGGAAATTCAGAGTAAATAACTTCTCCTACAGGATTCACATTTTCTGGCTTAGGAAAACAGACAGTGCAGTTTGTCAGGTACCTTCCAGAAAGGATTAATCTGTGGCATGTTTTTAGGTGGACACTCCTCAGTAATTCTTACATTAAATGGTGTGTCAACCTTTCAGTTGAAAATGAAACCATAAAGGCAGTACTCTAAATGACAGTGAGTTTCTGTAAAATTTAAGTGCACTTTAGTTCTTCACACAAACATTTGAAACATCTTGAGCAACTCATCATTGTACCAAAGCATCAGTTCATTCTAAGCACAAATTTTCCAATGGTAACTTCTAGAAATTTCATACCTATACTGATAAAAATCACTTTTGCCATCCTTTTCCTCTGAACTTTGTGTTTCAGTTCCACGTAGCAAGAACCAGTGGGGTCACACTGAGTTATCCCTCTGAACTCAATCCCATTCCTGGCATCAGCCTTTGTGTTTTTGTAAATGGCCTCAGGACATGACCATAGGAAAATTCTTACTAATACAGGCCTGTCACAAGAATATCTGTCTGCATGCAACAGACAACTTCTGACTGCACAAATTTCATCCATAATAACTAGAAGGGCATGCCTGAATTTTTTTTCACTAGTCTCATCTTTGCCACAGGCAGGACCACATGAAGTTTCAAGGAAATCTGTGTAATACATACCAAACAAAAAACGCTTACCCATATTTTAATCACTTTAGAAGTATCACCCTTTCTCTGGAAAGAACTGATTATATACATCAATAATAAGGAAGATACCTAGTTCAAAGCTCTGAAAATTAGACTTAAAATCTCACTTCAGAGTTCACTAGTTCAGCTTGCAATTTTCAGCATACTTTTGAGATCTTGGTAAAAGGCATCTTTTTGTCTGCACAGTAATGAAGACTTTACATACATTAATTACCTCTAAACATCGGCACATTACTAAGAGATTATAAAGCAAAACAAATTTTGTGCGAAGCATCAACTTCTGAAATAAGCAATTATTACGGAATTTAATGAAAAAATTATATACTAGGCATTTTGTAAAGATCTGGGAAGAACTTTGAAAACAAAATGCCTGGATTAATCTAGCTGAGGTATGTTGATATGATGGAAGTCTGAAAGCAATTATGAAATAAACACTCTGCATCTGTGCTGGTCACAAAGTGTTCAGTCATAAAAGCTTTGATTTAAATCATATTAGCACAGTGTGGTGGAAGCATGCAGCACCACAACATCAAAGGATATGCCCTGAAAATATGTATCAATTTTTTTTTTTTTTAAATCTCTCCAATAGGAGTATACTTTTATTTCCAACTCATGTGTGTATCGGAAATGGTTTGTATATCCAAAGAGAAATCAGAGGGGAATGAAAAAGAAAAACAGCTTGAGGGATGCAAGAATCTCACCATACGTTTAAGTAAAGAAATAACAATTCACTTGTAATAGGACTGTCCCATTAGGGTCCCTGACTGCCATGAAAATCTCAAGTGACCTACTCTTTTCTTGAATAAATTTGCCACATTAAGATAATGAAAACAACATGACTTTGGATTTGGACTCACCAGATTCCTTCTAAGGCATACTTCACAGCTCTCCAAAAATTCTCTGGAGAAAAGCACACTCGCCTGAACCTCAGAGTGTCAGTGGATAGGGTATTCTTGTTCCAGATAAATCTGCTCAGACTTCTCAAAAGGAATGTGATCACTGAGAATTTTCCATTTTTGATTATGGCTCAGAGTTTTTAACTCTGAGTTTTCTAACTCAGAGTTGTAACAGTTTTCTCCTTTGTTTTGAGTAAATTTTCAAAACAATCCAAATCGACTGCCTGACTGCTTGCTTGTAGAGACAAAATAAAGAATTTCACTTCGGAACAATTAATTCCTCTTCAGAGTAAATTTTCAAGCACGGTAATTGAGAGGATGGAACGCCATTGCTTTGTGTAAGGACGACCTTTTTGAACATCCCAGGCTGACAGAGCCCGGCTGAGGGTGTGATGCTGAACCTGCAGTGAACTGTAGGCACTCAGGAAAGGGGCACACAGCAGCCCATGGGTCCTCCCATGCTGGCATTATCTCTGTGCCATCACCAGGGCCACTGTCCCAGCACAGCACGGGAGAATGCCAGGGAGCTGCTCCTGTGCCACCAGCAGCACACACACCCCCAGCACCAGAGCTGGGTGCTGCTGGTGGGGGTGTGTTTCACGTGTGATGTACAAAGCAGGAGAGCACTGATGCATCAGACCAGGAAATTAAAAAAGAGGCCATTCACACAAAGGAATGCTTAGTTAAGTTTGAAAATCATTCAGACTGGGATGATACTGAGATTCATAGTACCATGTGTTGTATTTGTTGATACCATTTGTTATATCTTTACTTACTAATACGGAATTTGTTGTTGTGTTGGTTTTGTTTGTTTTCTGTTGTTTTTTTTCCCCTCTCTAACCCCGTTTGTTACTGATTTGGAATGATTCCAGGAGCCTGTCTGCATTCCCCCCAATGCATTTGGAATCGGGGTTAATATCTGAGAGCACTTGGGTCCTTAAGGGAACAGCCCATTACAGTCCACGACAGTAACTATGTCTCTACGATTTATGAAAAGAAAGCAATATGTGCCTGTTTCGGTGCCTGTCGTTTGCCTACCAATGGTGCAGTGCTCCCCATTCCAGCCCTCTCTGCATTCACACTTCCCATCTTTACAAGTCCCGTGCTCCGTGCAGCGGGGGTGGCACACACGCTGGTCACAGCCCGCTCCTGTCCAGCCCTCCTCGCAGCGACACGCCCCGCCGATGCACACGCCGTGGGTGCCACAGTCCACGGAGCACACTTCTAGGAGAGAGAACAGCAGTCACAGCCAGCCTCAGGGGAGAGGCAGCACACAGCAACACCCCTGCCCAAAACCACAGCCTCTCAAAAGCTGGACTGCTCACATTCTGATGAAAACCGGCATTTAATTTTTGTTCAAAAGCCAGCTAAATTAAAAGTCGCTTTGATGCCTTAAGATTTTTCAAATGCCTTTATATTTTTATATTTTTTAATATAAATGCCTTTATATTTTTCAAATCCTGTACTGCATCTAAAGTCCATATAAAGTGTTAGCTGCTGTCTACACGTTTTGGTCAGACGAAACAATTCCTCTAGGCCTGAAGCTCAAGGACACCCTACAGCCTCAGGTCTGGAGATGTAGAAACAGAAGTGAATTGGGGGAATATGAAGTTCATTACCTGAAGCTGTAATTGGAGGATTAACCCCTGATATGTAAATGCACAAAACATATCTGTCTGAAAAACTTGTGACACCAACATGTGATGTTGGGTGTAGTCTCTGCCAGGCTTTTGATTGCCCAAGGTGGATCTATTGAAAGCCTTTAAGAAATATCCACTTTATTCTCTAACTCTTTCTAGCCTCTGTTCTAGGTGGCCACTCCAAGGCATCACTTTAAAAAAATTTGCCAGTGTATGCTGGACAGCCCTGTGGAGCTGCATCCTCCACACAGATAGAAACGTGTCACAGGTGCTGTCCCTCACAGCAAAGGAGGGGAGCAGGTGGCTCAGCTTTACTCAAACCTGGGCCTCAGGTGATTTTGACAGATATTGATTTGCTAAGAATTGAGACTGAAACTCACCTAAAACTCATATGGCAGCAATTCAGGGTCATTTAGAATGATGGGTAAAAGTCACTTTCCAAGGAGAGATTTTGGATTCCTATTACTAACATGGTCAGTTATCTAGTGTCTCACTCCAAAAATTCAACTGCTCTCTGCCAGCTGAAGTTGCAGATAAACAGAAGGCTCTTTTGCCCCATGCATTACCAAAGAAAGTGGCAGAAAAACTCTCATTCTCGCATTTTTCTGACTGCTTATCCATAAAGCAGAAAACACATCTTGATATTCATGCCATTGGTGGGGTATTCCACCTGATTAACCTTAAGAAATAACTGAATAACTGTGAAAAATGTAAATATTGTTTTGAGAGACTTGGTTTTGACCTACAGCACCATCTCAAGGTTCAGCTGAGAATGTAAAAGCAAAATTCCCTGCATTTTTTTCCCATAAATGATGAACATTTTCATTTATAGTTGGGAAACAGAAGTACACTTACGTAACTTTTTTCAGTCTAAAAGAGAATCAGTGTTAGAACAAAACACAAACTCCTAACCTGCACCCACCTCCCAGCCCCAAATTAAGAATGCCATGAAAAAATCCATATAGAGGTATATACACACTTCTTCCTGACAAAATTAAACAAGCCCAGCCATGTAACAAAGACAACTTTCTCAATTATTACTGCATTTCAAACTCGCCATGGGTGTGAACCTTTTAACAAAATGGGAAAGTGACTGCAAAATGAAGAGAAACTCTTTTCCTTACCAACGGAGCAGTCGGGGCCCATCCAGTTGGGGTCACAGGTGCAGAGCCCCGTGTCAGCCAGGAAGGAGCCGTGCCCACTGCACTGCTCAGGGCACTGTGCTCGGGGCAGCTCACAGCTCACCCCTCCCCAGCCAGGGCTGCAGAGACATTCCCCGTTCACACACACCCCGTGGCTGGAGCACATCGGGTCCAAGCAATCCACTGCAGGAGAAAACACAAAAACCATGTGCAGGAGGGTCACTTTGCACTAGGGGGTGTTTGGAAAACGTGCTCTGGAAAGTCTGTACCACGGTGATCGAGAAAGCAAATTGAGGTAGCTCTCCAATACTTATTAATACCTAGTCTGAAAATGGGAAAGTGAAGTAATTAGCATTTTATATTAAATAAATCAAGCAGGGTTTGACTGTGCAATGACAGTTTACTGCAGGAATGCTGCGATGGAGAACCATGAAGGCTTAAAAATAGCACTTAAGTATATATATATATATATATACATATAGTCAGAATTCCACACATAAACCTGGAGACATTTTTTCTGAAACACACTGAAGCTCCAATGACTCATGTACTGTATTTCAATTACGAAAGAAGTTAATAGTTTGCAGTTTAAAAAGATTTTTTATTTGGAGTATCTTTATAAAAAACTGCTATTATTACTATTGAAATGTTAGAGCATTGTTTGAATATTAGGACAGCAACTTCAAGTACAAAGAAGTCAAAATATCAGTGGCTTTCAGCTTCATTTAGGCTCCTAATCATTCAGGCACTTCTGAATGTTTGATCCATGATCCATTAGTAGCTGAGCTGTGAAACTGAGAGCTCTGGTTACTTCAACACTTATTCCAAACCAGCAGATTGTTTCTCTCAAAGAAGCAAAACCAGATACAGATATGGATTTCAACCCAGAAACAACAAAGTGAAAATAGTTATGATGGAAAATGGTGCAATGAAATTTCAGTTGCTATTTCAGTCCTATAAAAGAATGTTACAAGCTGTCTTTCAAATAAACTTTATCAGTAGCATTATGAGTTTCCAAATTTTTATCTTATGTCATGGATCTGTATAACAATACTATGCTTTATTGCCAATACCCACATGGAGGCTTTACCGAGTGCCTTTTGCTGTGGAATTGAAGGTCAAGGTCAAATTTATGTTTTAAATAACTTGAATTCATCTCATGACTGGTATATATTAGCTCACAACAGCAGGACCAAGAATGATTTGCATTCTCTCTCACTGCTCCAGGAAGATCTGAGTTTATAATGAAAGTGATTTATCGCTCATCTTTTCCAAATTGATCCTTCTAAATTAAGGCAGAGACATTTTCACTCCACCTGATGTGAACAAATCAAAGTTCAAATCTCAACTTTTCTATAAACATAGAGCCTTGTCAAACTATTTTATTTAGTTACAGAATATTGAAAGCAAGTATATAGATCAGATATAGGCAGAGGATTGAGACAGGCACATTTAGAGATGCAATAAAATGAGTTATCAGAATACAGTAGTATAGAATTCAGAATAGGGTAGTACAGGAATAAATGATTGTTAAATTTCTTACAATATTTTAATTTTAATGATGACATTGGCTATCGTTTTGGGTTTGCTTTTTCTTTTTTTCTTTAAGATTTAAAGCTGACGTAATTAGACATGAAAATATTATATTGCAATTTTGTATTTATAGGTAAACCAAGACTGCTTTGTGGTTCACCTCAAAGTTGATAAATTTATAAACTGTTTTAAATTACACAGCGTGCTTGTACTCTATTGTTGCTCCTTCTTTGTGCTTAGCCAGATTCTAACCTGTCAATGCATATTTTATACAATTTCTTTGAATTCAATGGACACAGAGCTGTGATAAAAGTCTGACTGAATAAAGAAGCAAAGTACACAGAAACTTAAGTCAATATACTTTAAGGATGAAGGCTACTTCCCCCCCTACATTTGGTCTATTCTGGGTGGTTTCAGAATATGTACTTTAAGAGACAATGTAGAAGGGTAATACGTGTATAACATCGTTAGGACAGCTAACTTTAGAAAATAATGATAAGTCATAATGTACTCTCCTTGTCAGGAATGTATCATCTTCCTTCTCAAATGAAAGCACTAATGAAAGGAATGTGGAGCATATTAAGAACAACACCTTCTGCTACATATATTAACTGCCTTCCCTCTATCCTGAATTACAGTGCTCATGCAGCTTTGATTTATTCCTACAGAAGGAGCCTATCAATGCCCCTAAGCCCCCAGTCTCCCTTGTTTTACAGGATAACACACTAAACACCTTTGTCCTTTGTTCTAGACAAATGTGCTTTACAGCTGTTTTATTCTATCATCTGGGTAAGTAGTAGCTTTCAGAGTTTAAACTGAGGAGAGTTTTTACTCTGAGCTCCAATCTTGTTCTATTTTAATACATGCTCAGAGTTATCATCTCAGGCCAGATCCTCACTGTTGAAATTAGTATAATGTGATTACCTGCAACAGAACTGCTCTGACTGGTGTTGCAGAGGTTCTGGCCCCGAGGTGTAGCAGGGTTTACAATGGTATTTAATCAGGATTTATAAATGGACCGTCTTTGGTGTTTAAACAAAGGAGAATGCACCTTAGCAAGTATGTTAGGCTTGGAACTCACAGCCCCCTGGCAGCTCAGATCATTAGAGCTCATTTAGTATTGAGCCCTCTGTAGATTTGACAAAAAAAGGTACTGAAAGCAATTTATATCCTTAAGGACAAAAAAGGAGGTCAAGGAGTTTTCCAAACAATATGTACCACGAAGTCCCCAAAGAGCCATGAATTACAGTTACGAAGTTAGATGGCATTGAAAAATGACTCAGCCAGGAAAGTGACAAGAAAACCACCCCTAACTTAACCTAATTTGGCAATTTCACTGGTGTCCCCCCCAAAGCAGACTGAATGAAGCCTGACAAATACCCCACTTCATCTTCTGTGCAAATTTGTTAATAGAAAAACAGTGTTTATGCTGCAAAAATTGTGCATCAGAAATATTGATTTTGGTGTCACTTTCATTTCAGGTAAATTGTTTGAACAATATAACCATGATGAATATCAGAAATAAAAAGCTCTTGGGAAGAAAAAAAAAATGCTGACCCACTTATTCTAATTCAATATCCTAGTAGGAAAATGGCAAATGAATCAACCTTTGCCATTCCTTTTGGAAGTTCAAATCAATAGAGGAGATTTCATATATTATATATAAATAGAGAAATATTATTTCTATTATTCTACCATTAAAAGTGTAAAATTTCTATTCATGAACAAGTTTAACTAAGACTAGATGGTTGATTAGAGATACACCACTTCATAGTGTACCTTTTCTCCCATAGCACTCAAATTAATGTGAGAAATATGTACAAAAGAAATGGAGTTTTAGGGTAGAAACATGGTAGTTGATTTTTATTTATTTGCAAATTCATTCATTAACTTATTTATTGCCCAGTCTTATATGCAAAAGGATACTTTAACATTTCTTGTCATGTTATTGGCCCTTTCCACGTTTGCCATTGATACCTCCTGCCTTTGTAACCTATTTATCTCTTTAGGAAGAAACTTATCCTTCCAAGAACAGTGTTGATTAAATAATGTATATCCTTCAATCTCACACAGCCATTTACCTCCCCAAAAGCTCTGTTGACTGATGGTTTTTGTTGTGTTCCAAATTTTGTCTGGAGTTAACACCTTTGCAAAAAGGCCTGCACTGACTTTTTCTATAAACTTCTCTGGAGCTGTGGATGTCTTTGCTTCACCATTCCAAACATTCACCTGAGCAGAAGATGGATTAAGCACTACAGGAGCCTATTTCTCTTACAGGAGTTTGGGGATCCAAGGTGGATAGATCCATGGGGATCCATGGCCCAGACAGACCACAGCCATTCTAGAGAACTGAAAGCAGAGAGAATTCCACGCAAATAGCTGGAAATTACAATCAAAGTAATTTGGGGAGGGAGGAATGGCTTTCAAGGTAAAATTTCCTGAATTAAATGAAAGAAAGACCATTTTAGGCTATCTACCATAACCTCTCTAATAACACAAGCATTTATACAACAACAGCAAATATGATGGAATGTATAAAACTCAATGAGACCAAGCAAACTAAAAAAAAAATTGCAGTTAGTACCAGAAGGAGAGGTTCTGCATTCCTGGGGAATAGACTGGGTGCTGTAGAGCCTGTTAAAGATGTTCTCATTTGATGAGAATGATATTTAAAGCAAGGCATTTCAGATAATTTTTGAATATCTCCTAGTATCGTACACTCAGGGTGAACTGAGAACTATCAATTCTAAGGGGGAAAAAAAGGGCATTACAGCATTTTCTGGACATAGTTTAAAATGTAATCCATTAAAATCAATGCAAAAACTCTTGGATTCAAATGAATTCTAGAGAAAAGCTCTAATAACCAGCGTTGAGAGGATTTAGTGGAAAAAGGTGACAGGAATGAATTGAACAAACACAAGTGAGGATCCTTGGTTTGTTTTTCTTTTTTCCTTTTTCCACAAGTTCACTCAGACTAATGCAAGATCTTGTCCTAAAGGTGATGACTGTGGACCTAAAAATAAAACCCTTAGTGGTTTGTTTATCTACGGTTTTCTTTCCTTTGTTCTCTGATGGGAGAGACAGCTGTTTACTATAGTGTAAGATAAAAATCAATACACACAGTAACAATACAGCTCTGCAACCCATTCAGAATAATCCAGAAAGACTCCTCAGTCCTAACAGCATGACATCCCAGCCCTATCACTTCACTACTCAAGCTGCTTTTCAGTTTGGAGGATTAATAAAATCTGGAGCACAGTAATATATTTTAAAGAGAAAAGCAGTCCAATATACATTGTGCATTCTAACAGAAAAGTCTGTGAATACAACCAGTATTTGGCTTAATCTATGACCACATTTTGCATGGGTTATTTTTAAAAATTTGTTCATTGTACACACTCAAGGAATTGGACACTTTCAACCTGAAAAGCTTTCCTGCATTTAAAGGACAGTTATTGTTTGTGTGTGCCATCTACCTTTCCTTAATCCCATATGATTGCAGCAAACAGGAGTAATTTGCCCCACATTAAGCCTGTAAGTAACATGGATATCCAAGTCTTTCAAATATTTTTCATCAATTTCTGTCTTAATAGTGATTGATATGTGCTTTGTGTGAAGTTGAAGCAACACAATTTTGTCTACTGCCCCTTTTTCCTCTGCATTTCACATCTAAATTGTTCAGTAAACATAATCCATAAGAAAAGATTTTTCTTTGCTCTTCAACAAAGGAATTATTCAGGTTTACTCGTGGCAGACACTCAATACTGCAAAGCAATGTCTACTGAAGGTCTGAAGTTTTGTCTGAACTCTGATAGATCAGTAGAATTGTGATAGACTATGTTTTTACCCTCTTTTACCTCCTATAGCAGTTTTATGCTTAGATTTTTATTCTTTCCTTTTTTCTTAGCCATTAAATAAGTCCCAAACCCAGAAAACAAACCAACAACAGAGAAAACAAATATCCTACCTTCCTCACAGTTTTCTCCTTTATAGCCCACAGAACAGACACAGTTCCCTTCGATGCAGGAACCATGACCTCCACATGAGGGGTCAATACACTGGCTGATGGGCACATCGCATTCTGGACCTTTCCAGCCACTGTAGCATAAGCAGGTGCCTTTGGAGTACTGACCATTGCCACTGCACAGAACCGGGCAGGCAGCTGGAAAATGGAATGAAAGAAAAACAACACACAGGGTCACACATGTAGTCGTGTAAAACTGCACTAAAAATCCACTATCAAACACTTATACTCAAATACATTCATTTACTGGGGGAAAAAAATTTCTGAGATAATTCATAGTGGTTCAGTTCTTCATTTCCCAGACAAATGATTTGATTCCTATTTAATAAAACATATATGTGTTGGGCATTCTGAGAATAGAGCTCCTATTCTTTGGAGAATACTGATAATGTTTGGGATAACTAATGAGGTAATGTGAACAGATTTGAGTTTGACATTACTCTGCTTTGTTTCTCTAGGTAACACCCAATTTTCACAGATAGAACACAAAACATTCAGTTCCCACAATAGCTTATTTTATGGCATCTTTCTTCTACCATTACACTTCTTTAATGTGATGCCCCCAAACTTTACTAGAACCTTTGGTTTTCAGTGTAAGAATCTTGAACACAAGAATGACACAAGCTTTCAGCTACTGCAAATGCACCTTGCCACCACTATCCCCATGAAATCTTGTTTCCCTGAATCCCAGTGACAGCTTTTACCCTGTGTGTATTGGCAAGAAAGCCCCATTAACCCTTACTCCTCACCATGGTACTAAGGGGGTAGGACATTCTGAGCAAATATTAATTTATGCAAAGTGAAGCCTATGAATAATAAAAGTAGCCAATAGGTCTTGGGTGCCAGGAATCAGATGTTGTACATATGCAGAGCAATGGGAAGAAACAAGTGGTTGATTAAAACCCAGGTGCATATAAATGTTTCCCTAAGTCATATTCACTCCTATCTGCTCATGTCTCCCTTGGAACATGACCATCTGTGAACTTCTGTGCCTCTCAAGGACTGGGTGTGTGGTCACTAGCCAGAGAAATGGAAAAAATAACAGAGAAATAACAGGAAATGGGAGTAATGTAATGAGTCTTTGAGAAAAGCTTGGAGCACTTTTGTGCTCTTCTTTCTGATGCAGTTTGATAAAGACACAAAAGTATTTCCCTGTCTTTTCCCTTTTCAAAGTAATTAGAAATGAACACCCGGTTTTACAGTGCCAAAAATATACTCAAAAGCTACTATTAATCATTAAAAGGTCCTGATGTCTTCTTGGCTTCTGTTATCCCTTTAACCTGAATGATCAAGAAAAACCCAAGGAATTGATTTCCTACAAAGAAATGTGCAATGGTCAGTTACTCAAGTTCTCCATTGTTCAGTCCTGCAATCCTTATTAATCTTACCTCTCCATTGATCTGCTGCAACAACACATTTCAGGATAGATTTTTTAATGAATTTTCTTATTTAAGATGGGAAAAAATTGATCAGAAAAAAATAAAATTCAGATTTCTAACCTGAAATGTTAGCTAAAATTTAGATTGATGAGAATTATTTCAATTAAGACTAATGATACATGGGCTGCATATTATATAATATGTGTAGTATTTTTTGGCCTATTTTTCTTCTACAGTAGAACAGTATCATAATCAGTATGCTGAAGTTTGGGGTTTGCTACTGCTCCTGTGTCTTTGATCCATATTATCCATCCTTTGGTGGCAAGAGGACTTCATTCTACTGCATTCCTGGTGTTCCTCTTACTATAAGTTTTGTCCAGTTCCTTTCTTATGCACTGCAAAAATGAAAGGAATTTGAATAAAATATAATTTCCATCAGCAACATTTTCATTTCAGATGTTCACCAGTGCTTTACTGCATTCAGTTAAGAGGTTTATGCTAAATTTCTGTTGGTTTTGCTTTTAGCAGCTGGTTTCAGAGCTAAGTTTACTGAGCCACCACACAAACAAATTGTCCCCACACTGCACTGAAGACAGTCTAGCTTACACCTTTTTGCTCCTCAGCATCAAACACCTTTCCATGATGTACCACACACTGAACCAAGAGCAGCTCAAATGCTGTATGACTGCTCTTTCTGCGTGCATGTTCCACTGAGGAGCCTGGCTCAGTTCCCAGCACAGCCTTTCCCTGCCCAGGTGTGCAGCTACTGCTCCTGTAAATCACCAGGTGAGCCAGAAAGAATTGGAGCAACCTGGCATCACTTCCACTTTTTGGCTATGAAGACCTAGGGGCACAATTCCTTTGTCCATAACTCTCAATTTCTGTGCAATTTAAAGGCTTGTTTTGGGCTGACACTGATACATTTTCTCAAATCAGTGTAAGAAAGGTAATAATTTCTGTCCTGCTCTCTTTTCACAGTGTAGAAGATTTTGGGCATGTGATCAGAAGGCAGACTGTCTTGAAGACCTGGAGTGATCATGGCAAGTGGTGCTACTTGTTTCTTGGAGTCATCTTGCACACCCTGAAACATTCTATGGACCCTGGTCTTTTATTTGGAACTCACTTTAACACAAAAAATCTCTCTAGGACAAGGCACCCCTCAGCTCCTTTTTGTGGTGGTTAAGCCTGTGGTCCCTTTGGCAAAGTTCAGCACAGAAGGAAATAAATCTTGCAGGATGCAAATTCTCTACATGTTTCCATGCCACTTCAGAGATTCAGAGCTGATACTGATGGCTTCTCAGTGTGGATTCCCCAACTGCCCTCTTGCTTCTGCCCACCCAACTCCTCACCACACTGTGAGAAAGCTGCCTGGGAAGAACAGGTCCCAGGAAGGCTAAATGAATCTGTGGGCAGTTTCTTTGGATGAACCACATTTGTTCAAGTAGTTATAAGGACAAAAACTGACTCACAAGCTGGACACAAGTGAGGAACGGCTCTTTTTGTTTTGTTGTCTTACAGATCAACATGTTACTCAACTCCTGGAAGGATTTCTGTTCAGAAAAACCTCTCCTCTGGTGTGAAGACTCATATAAAGATAATTACTCTATTAAACAGCACACTCCCTTCAAAGAGGGACTGAGCAGAAACAAACCATTTTAAAAATAAATAAAAAGAGAAAACCAAACCAACAAAAACATCCAAGCCACTTAACTGTGACCAGTCTAGACCTAGCTAGAGTGGTCTGGACCTGTAATTCTGTGCCAGACACCTGCTGTAAGGTCACTTACAGGCTTGCTTTGCCCCTAAATCTCATTAAGCAATGGGCAACTGCAGTCCTTCTAAAGGTGATGTGTACCTGCTATTTGGAATTTGTCTGTGGGTAAGCCATTCTTAGCTCCAGCTTTCGACCTGGATTTGCAGGGTTCAGCTTCTGGGATACCAGAGCCTGCCATGGCAGAAGAAAGGTTACTGGATGGTGCTGAGTCTTGAGCTGAAGAGCTCCCACAGCAGTTTTTTTAGTGCTCCCTGACTCTGCTATGGTGCTTCAGGAATTTAAGAAAAGCTGAAAGCCACGTCACAGCTTTTCATTCCTCTCTTCATGTTTCTACCAGGTCAGAGGTCTTGCTGTGGTTCATGGATCTATTCAGTCCTTGTGAAGCTTGTCTGTAAGTTGAACAGCAATCTGCCTTCAGGGGTTTGCCAGGGCGGTCACAATGCCAGTGACACCAGAACTGATGTTGGACAAACATGAGAATCTCTCACTTAACCTCAGGGATGTAGTGGATGCAGTTAAGATTAAGACACTTGCAACTCAACGGTTTAATCTACAACCCTCTGCTAGAGTTGTTCTGCAAACTTTAGGAATATTACTTTGCAAATAAGAAAGGTGACAGAGATTCTGGGACAGATTTTAGCATTTCCGAGACTGCCATGTCACTAAGATTGCAGGAGAAACATGTAAGCAAGAATGCAAGAAGGTCTATGCTATTACAAGAAGCTGGTTTACCACTGCTGTAATAAGCAGCTCTTCATGACTGTTGTTGCTATGGGTTTATAGTCTGTCCTGTGTGAGGAAGAGAGAGAATCAAGCTGCTTTTCTATAGACAACAGGAGCAGGTAGCCTAAAAAGAGTTCTGCTAAGCCTGTTTGCTGGATCATATTTCTACAGGATGAGACCCAAACCAGTACACCCTCATTTTACATCCTGGCAGCTTCAGCTGATGTGCAAAATACTCAAGAATATTCTGGAGTTTTTGTTATCTAGGACTGCTTGTGTTGCCCTAAGTGCAGTGGACAGCCCCTAGACCAGGACAGAACTGATTGCTCAAAGTCTGTTGAAGCAATGTGAAGGAAGGTGGTTTATGTAATGGAATAACCAAGTTCCATCTCATTTCTGCAGAGAGATCGACTGCATATCTTACACCAGCACTGGCAAAAAGGGGACAGAGGTCTTCTGGAGTAGTTATGGCAACACTCAGGCAACTTGGGCCCAAGGGTATATATCCTGAGTGAGGTCTGGTTAAGCACAACAGCTATTAACCCTAAACTTTTTTGGTTATGGGATTATGTTCTTTACTGGTATTTGAACAAAATCAGACTAAGTTTTTAACGTGTGGCTCAGCTGAAGAACAGACACTACAGACCTCCAAGTTCTGTGGGGCTGCACATATTTGAGAACATCCATCGAGCAGGAAAGACAAGCCAAACATCCCTCTAAAAGTTCTCTCTCAAAAGGACATTTTGGAGTAATGTTCATAGTCCCTGATGCATGAGGAAGGGTGATTTGGTAACAGCTTATTATATACAGATGAGGAGAGGAGATGGCAAGGGACAATGTCCAGAAAGTCTGGCATCAAAAGCCACCATTTTGTCAGTGACAACCCACAGACATCCCAGCTGCAGTCTGTGTACAGAGTCCTTGCACCCCCCTTCCAGTGTTCACACACACATACTCACCAGAGCAGTTCTTCTAGAGCATGGCAAGAAACCAGCAAAGGATATCTGGGGAGACAAACTCTTGGAGGCTGTTGAAGAACTTGGATTAGTTACACAGCTGCTGGGTTGAGAGGCCTTCCCCTGCTACTTGAAGCTCCAAACAGGATGTGAAGGCAGAGTTCTGGCTTGGTTTCTCTTGCTGTAGAGCAAACATTACCCTGGTGCAGAGAGAGTCCTGTACCACTAGGATCTAGGCTGTCAGTTCTCTACTGCAGACTTTTTTCAGCTCCTCCTCATAAAATAGACAAATTGGTGGAATATTTCTCTTCAAAGTTATTTGAGTGCCTGGGCACAAATACATGCAGGCTGGAAAGGTTTTTGAATTAGCATCTACAATGCTTCCCTGTTCTGGACCAGAACAATGCCCTTATATTATTCTTATTTTGCAAACAGCTCAGCTTTACATTCAAATGTCAATTTTCAAACATGTCAGAGGAAGAATATAATTTTCGTTCCCATCTAATTTTTTAATGTGTGTACCACAGAATTTTGTGCTAAGATGCCCATGACAAAATTGCACCAAGGGTGGTATTTGGGTAAGGGACAGAATGGTTGTATCCATAATGCTTGCAAACCCCCATCTTGCATAGAAACCACATTCTTCTTACCACAAGCTGGTGTGCAAAAAAGATGAGCTTGGCTGTTTGTTCACCATGTAAATAGTATGGAAAATCAGGACTGAGTGTTCAAGTGTGAGCTGAAGACAGAACTAAAAGAGCACTTGGAAATCATCTACAGTGCCTGAGTGCTGCTGACTGTTCCATCAAACAATTTTAACAAATTAACTGACAAGTTAAAACTCATGGAAGAACATTCTGTGATTGATCATAGAATTTTGACAAATTAATGGAATGAAAATCTGCAAAGGCTACTGAACACAAAGAGGCTTCATCTGTTGTGGAAAGTCCTAGCACACAACATCTCTGGTACCAGAAGAATTTAATGGAGAAGCAAAAAAGACAAATGAAGTTTTTACTCTCCCTTAGCTATCTGCTGTATATCACCATCATAGCTGAAATCCTGGGTGAAATGGAATTCTGGTCTCAGCCATTACAGCTTTACTTGCCTCTAAACAAATAAACACATTCAGAAAAAACTCCCAGCATTGTAAAGAGACACTCTTTATACTCCTATGTAAGATATGTTCAGCCCTTGCTGAATTGTACAGAATTTTTCCACACCTAAGAAAAATATTTATTTTTATCTGCAGGTGCTCCTGTTTAGGAGAAGGAGGTAAATTTCAGTCACAAATATTCACTGAACTGATTTGGGCAGTCTTGCTATGCTCTTTGGACATGGAATTGCACAAATTCCTTGTTATATAGAGGAGCAAAATCCACACTTCCATAATGAAATTGCACTCATTCTTTTTTTTTTTTTTTTTTTCACTGACCACCAAGAATTGAACTGAAGACAGATGTAGGTCAAACTTCTTAGCATTGAGCCCTACCAGCGACCCTTCTGGGTGCAGTTCCTTTGGGGGATAATTAATTCAGACTCTGCAATATACCTCACACTTGGACTTCCTTTTAGCAGAGATTAGGCTGCTACTGCTGAGAGATTATGCATGATTTTGCCAACATATAAAGAAGATGGATTTCAGTTTTTGACAGTCTAATCTGAAGCCTATAAATGCACTCCAGGTCAGCTCCAAACTGGAGCAGAAATAGAGAAAAGAGCCAAGACAAATGCGTACAATTGCCTGGTTCCTAACCTGATAGATGAGAGCATAGTCACACTGTACCAGCATTTTTCTCTTTTTGATCTTTATGTTGGTGATGCATATGCAGCATTTAGACTACATGCATTAACTTCTCTTCAATGGACAAATTAGATTAATAAATAAGCAGGTGAAGATGTGTTTTACTGATGCAAGAGTTGAATCCTACAACTGTCTACCAAAGCCCCAAATAATTGTAGATGCAGTGTAAAAGCTACAATCAATTTCCTGTTCTCCTAAAATGAATACCTATTTATGTATGAACAATCTTAATCTAAATGGCTTAAAATCAACAAAATCACTATACTCAAAGGAATTGAAAATATTTGCATTTTAGAAAATCAGCCCAGTTATTAAAAAAATTAATTGCTGTCAACTCAATTCAAAACGTTGGCTCTAGACTTCACATTAATATTATAAACAAAAAAGCACTGAGACATCCCTTGTTCTATTATACATTCCCTATTACACCAAACATTTGCCCTTAATTATCATATCCCTTGTTGCACCAAGTATTTGCCCACAAGGTATTTCTAAAAATAAGAAGACATGTAAATCTACTTAGTTGTAGTCTGAAAATACAATGGTTTTGTTTGACAACACTTCCCTTCTTATTTTCTGTTTAAACCTATTTTAATCAGTGCTGCTTAATGGCTGCACATTTCACTACTTGTCTGCAAACCTATTAGTTTTTACTGAAGTTCATTTGTGGATATGAAAATCTGAAACAACTTCTAAGACCACTTCATGATTTATGTTGTTTCTCTTTTACTAGTTTATGGTAATTTTGTACTACTTTCCTTGTGAGAAGCTGCTCTACCCTAGCAAAAGCAGGCCCAAGAAAATCAAGCTGGAATGGGAGACTGAGTGTTTTCTCTCACCTGCTCTTTGTGCCTCACAAACCTACTATTTGCACAGTCAGGGAGAATGATGTTTGACTAGTCTGGCTGCTCTTCAGAGATCACTAAATTCACTAACTCCCACCAGGCTGAAACGTTCTTAAGAACAGTGACAATTAGAAATATCTACAAAGTCTTTTAGGTTGCTCTAAAGAGCTCGTGCTCTTCCAAGCAGAAGTCATCTTCTAGAAATTCACCCAGAAGCAGGAGAATGAACAACTATGAAAAACTGTCACTAACATGAGGTGGTTTAGTAGTTACTTCATGAAATGCTTTGACTACAGAACACAGAACTAATTTAAATGCTTAACACTAGTGCTGCTCTGCCCTGGCAGGCACCAGGTCAGCATCAAGAGGGAATGTCTCCCACAGCAGCCAGGCTCTGCTCTCCCTACTGCCCAACCCCAGCCCTACTAAGCTCTGCCAAACTGCACATTAGCAAGCGAGCAGGAAACCCACAGAAGAATTTCCAGAAGGACAAAAAACCCATCAGGTGTGTCAAATCTCTGACATTCAGAAACCATTTGGGGAAAGCAGCACACGCTGACTTAAGCACTAAAGTATGGATGCTTTAATTAATCTGGGGTGAATTTAATTGCTTTAGTTAAGTGGAAATCGGGTTAAAAATGATGCAGAGCATACTGGGGTGTGTTAAAAACATGACATATGAGTTGGATGAATCGATAAATTAAAACTGCACAGATGTTTTAATTAAACCCAGGAAACTTAACGAAGATCACTAGAGACTTTTAAGCCTATGATTAATTCAATTCATTTAAAATACCTGTGGAGATATGGGGATGCCTCCATTTTGGGAGTTATAGAAGTTCTCAATCGATAAGTACTTAAGCTGTTCTCCAAAAAAAATGGCATGATTTTTACAGAAGTGACTGGACAGCATTAACGGCACAATTAATATTTACATTCTTCTGAACACTCAGCAAACTTTTGCTTTGGCCCAAATTTATCACAAAGGTCATATTTTTTCTCACGCCTTCAGTGTGGGCCTATCCATCAAAAAGAAAACATTTGCTGTTCCCTCCTCTACCATTGTACAAAGTATCTATTTCCATTAGATAATTGCTTTGCTTAACAACTGTTACAAAAAATCTATGTAAGAAATACAAATGTGTCCTCCCATACTAGCCCCAATTTCCAGAAACACAATTTTTTAAAATGATCTCTTTGAGGTTGCTCAGTTGATACAAGTAAATTTTGCTTGATTATTTAATGCCTATAATATTTTCAGTAACAATAACAACGTATTGTTACTGAAATGTATATAATGTTACTGAATGTATATAATATTTCAGTAACAATAACAATAAGAATTTCCATAAGAATAAGGAAATCAAAACTAAGCCAATATCAAATACCTCAGAACTATTTTAAAGGTGGATTGAGAGGACTGAAGCCCCATTACTACTTTTGTGAAGATGAGCTTAGACAGTCTTACTAATCACCAACAAAGATCTTAGATAAAGATATTGGAGTGCTGCAAGGGAAAAGGAAGAGACCACTGTTCTGTCTCACTGGAGAACTCACACCTGCACATGAAAAAAAAAAATAAAAATCAAACGGCATAAAACAAACTACAAATTGGAGATGGAAACAGAAGAGGACATTGGAGTGCACTGACACTTGATAAATCAGCTAGCTGTGCCAAATGTCTTGAGGACTTTGTCCAGTCAGTGCATTCTGGACTCAACTCTTGGTCAGGCTGGTTGTTTCTTTCTCCACCATGGCAGAAGCCCTGCCACTGTCACTGTCTGTGCTAAGGGAAGATCTCAGTTCCCCATACAGCACATGAACGTGATTTGCAGCCAGTCCAGAGCAGGTCCTCCCTCTCTACCATACTTTTAAAGAGCAGCACAGTTCAATCTCTTTTTCACGTGCATCAGTGGACTCAAGGAAATGGAAGTTCCCTTGCTCTGGTTCTAACTCACCACAGAAGAATGAGACTGATCAGTTTGCCACTTTATGCCTTTGAAAAGGAAGGAAAAAATCCCAAAGCAACCAAAGCAACTCTTTTTCTGTGAGTAACACAGAATCAGAGCTGTGAAATTTCTGCTTTAGATAAAAGCAGTGAAGTCAATACAAGACCATGCAGAGAAAGGAGTTTTACTTCCTACCAACAGATGGAAACCAACAGATGTTGAAATCAGCTACTGTCATAGACAAGCACATAGATATTCATTCGTATGTTTTGATAACTTCATTGCTAGGAAAACTGTGGAGGAAGACAGAACTATTTCAGAGGTTTCAATTGCTGTCTCAGTGGAAAGAGTCAGAGGAATCAGAGAGATGATGTTTCAAGCACACAAAAAGCAGCAGTAAGGACAAATACCAGAAATTCCCTTCCAAACATAAGTGTTGTGATCCATAACAGAAAAGCACTAACTGCATGAAGTCACTCATGCTTCCAGAAGGAACAAAAAAAAGTGAAATATTTCGTCGAATATTTTTGTTAAGTTTTACACCCTTCCCAGTGAATGCTGTAAAACTATTGGTCCTCTGGTTGTGGCTTAGCTGTGGCTAAACAGCAGTGCAGTAGATGCAGGACTGCACCCACAGGCTGTAGTGTTCAGAGTATTTAAAATGCAGGCTGGTTTGGTCTCATTTTAGTTACCATTATTTGCCTTGTTAATTTTACTAGAAAAGTAAAATCATAATATGTTTAACTGCACAGTTCCACATTAGCTGCAGATATTGAAATATTTTTCTACATTTGAATTAGAGATTTTTTTGTCTGTTAGAAAAAGTGAAGGGGGACGACAGTTAACTGAATTTAATCTTACTTAAGAAAGAACTAAATATAGAAAAATATCTAAATTACAGTTTTAAATCCAGATATAGTGTAGATGTGAAAAAAGTCATGCATGGTGAAATATGAAGCTATGATTCAGGGATGTTTCTGTTATTCAGGATAGCAAATGTCTAAGGATGTCTGACAACAGCTGTATTTCTGGAATGTGATTTACAATACTACTTAATCATAGTCCCTTCAATGACATTTACCATCATCACAAGGACTCCAAGATGATCCCAACACAACTGCCAAGATGAACCCTTAGAACTTAATGAAATAAACAAACACCAGTACAATTCCAGAGAGACAAAGCAAAGTAAAACCAAAATGTAGATTGCAACACAATTAGATAAGCTAACCAATTAAGCACAAAACCAAATTACAAGGCATACAGTACAGCGAGCACAATTCATCTCAGCAGAGCAGAGTGGGAGCAGGGAAATTCTTGGCCACCAATGGAAGCATTATGAAGGAAAAAAGCTTTTTGGCTTGTCAGAACTAAGCTGCACAATGGGTTTTGTCCTGCATGTATTTATATGCGTGTCCACTTCCTTGATGCACTCAGAACATTTTGAAATATTCTACTTATTGGAACTCTACTCATTGAAACAGAAAATATTTGTGCAAATAGATATGTTTGTGCTGCACATGTATAAGAAGGGAAGAAAGAGAAGGAACTGATAATACATCAGTCTTCAAAGGCAGCTGTGAGAGATCAAATGAATGTACCCAGTTTTCATTAAGCATGAAAATATTACATAATGCTGTTGAAGAAAAATCCATTAATAAGATTTTACTGTGTTTCCATG
The DNA here is from genome assembly GCA_018697195.1 of Certhia americana. Classification (NCBI taxonomy): domain Eukaryota; kingdom Metazoa; phylum Chordata; class Aves; order Passeriformes; family Certhiidae; genus Certhia; species Certhia americana. The sequence goes on along the minus strand of CM031869.1, from coordinate 13,994,840 downwards.
TGCTTTCCATCTTGGACATAAGCAAAGTAAACTGTCTTATAATACTAAGCCAGTAAAATTTGGTTCCAGCTCAGCTCCAGTACTTATTGCCTGGGTCTCTCTTTGGTCTCTGAGTTTCTCCAGGTGGGGTAGAGAATGATCACATAAAAATATCCACGTGTTTGCTGAAATCAGGGACTTATAATTCCTTACATGTTCACCTTTTACCTATCATGTTTTGTCCATCACTGGTATCAGTGACTTCTGTCAATTATTTTCTTCTTCCTTCATTACCAAATTCCTCAGTATTCCCCATTTTTTTTTCTTAATCCTTTTAGCTTTGTCTGAAATGTTCTCCAGCAGAAAAAATCTGCCTTCTCAACTGCACCACCACCCTACAAGCTCTTTGGGAAAAGGAATCATACATAATTTCTAGTTTGTAGGCTGCAGCATGAGTTCAGAAATGTATGAAAGGACAAAGCAATTCACATGCACAAATTTGCCTGTATGTTTACTGGCGGTTTAATACAGAAAACATGCTAATACATTGCTAATAATGAGATGCAACTATTAGGTGTATTTAACAACATTAAATACACTTCTTCAAAAAATTTAAAGCATTTTTGTTGCCCTATAGAGGCCCAATGATAACAAAAAGAATGAAGGATGTGTTTCTAAACAACAGGGGATTCCCCACTTGAAATGATTCAGGACAAAATCTTTTGCAAATAAATTCTTTATAAGCCTAAATTCAATGCTGGAATCAGCAGAAGCCATAGAAACTTTATGAACAATGTAAAGTTAATATTTTGCATGTTGAAGCCTATATTCATAAAGTCTGTTTCCTCAAGTATTCCCAATGCTACAAGCAGCTCCTGGATTCTATTTCAACTCTGCAAATATTCTCTTACAAAGAATGCAGAGGGGATGAGCACCAATTCCAGCATGGTGCAGAGAAGGGAGCAATCTGAGTGCTGCTGCTAATCCCCCTGTTTTGTCCACACTGTACTAGAGGGACACCTTCCTAAGCGGCAGTGAAATGTTATGATGTTAAATGCCTTGTGTTGTAACAGAAATTTAACAAGGTATCTGTTGTAGAATTTGAGAGTCCAGATCCTCCAGCCCCCTTGTCTTGTGATCTCCAAGAGGATCCCTGAGGATTGATGAGGAAGCTGCAGACTGGACACGATGGCTCCTGTTGCTGTGTGCCCCCAGCCCCTTCTGGAGCCATGGCCACTAACAATCTGAAAGAATTCAGCCTGTGACCCCTCCAGCCCTTGTCTCCTGTTTAAATTGCCAATTAGAAAGAGTTGCAGTGATGGATTTTGTGTTGGCTCTCCTTGTGTACCTGACACTGGATCAAAGCTATCATCTCATTTCATGCAGGCAAGCTAGCAGCTGATAGACAGCAATGGCTGTCAGTCATTGTCAAAATAGATTACATGTCTATTTATTTATTCTGTAATTAATTTTAGGCAGAGTTAATGGCACAAGCTCCTTTCCAGAGTGTAATGCAGTTCTATAAAACTAAGAAAAACAAGGGCAGGCAGACAATCACTGCCCTGTACATAAAAATCTGGAAGGCAACTGAGGACATGACCAGTTTGCAAGGAATGAAAATAGCCTGCTAATAAAATAAGAGACTGGGAAAACAAGAAGAAAATTTCTAAGAAAGGCATTTTAAGGTACTGAGTCAGAGAGGTGGGAACTGCTGGAGGGGAACACTGCCAAAGACAGCCTTGTCTGTTCAAGTATCAAAATGATGCTTCCACCCACTGTGAGAGAAGATTTGAGTGACAAGCCAGGGCTCTGCTGCTGCTGCAGCATGCACAAAAGTTGGCACACATACACACATAAATACACAAAACCCAAAAACAAACCCACCCAGAAAGAGATACAAAGAGAGAAGCTGAACATGCTGAATTCTGTCAGCTGCAAGAAAGGATGTGAGATATGTGTGGGTGACAAGTCAGGAATGCAGCATTTCCAGAGAAAAGCACACTTTTTTTCCTTCCTTCAACAGTACAGTGTAAGTGTAAGTTGATACAGGCTATGATTATGAACATCTAAAATGCTTACCAATAGTTATTTCTACTTTGATTTATCTTTTTTTTTCCCTATCTCACTTCTTCTCAGTCCTGCACTGCACTCTTGCTCTATCAAAGTGGAAAATACCATCATTCTACCTTCCATTAAGGTTCATAGTCTGGATTTTTTTTTTTTTTTTTTTGACTAGTTTTCTTGCCTCACATTCAAGCATTGACAAAGTTTTTACAGAATTTTTTCTGCATTGCATCTCTAGATCAGAATTCTGCCCTGGCCTCCAGTAAGTAAATTCTACATTAAATAAACGCCTTTTTTCTCAGTATTGATAAATTCAGTCTTCTTCAGTCATGTTTATGTGAAACACTGCTTCAATAAGCATATAGTAAATTTATTAATCTAACCTTCAGCTGGCTCTTCTTTCCCATTCTTCTTTCAGGTATTTGTATCTTACAGAACATGAGCTTCATGCTCTAACTTCATTTACAGACCCCCTTCACCCCACACTACTCACTGCTTGAATTCTGACTTCGACTTTTCTAGGTCTTAGGATAGCATGCTTCTGAAAGTCAAATTTTAGAACTGCTTTTTCTTTGAGCTGTTTCCTATGCTCAGTCTCCCCTCTGAAGGCCCCATTTGCCCTCCATTATCCACAAGATGTTATCTGCCCCATCACTGCTCTTTAAAACTGCCTTTACCACAGTGTTCCCCCAAGCTGACTACAGTCACACTGCTGGTGTGTTTACAACACTGCATTATCACCATTTTTTCTCATATCTTCATATCTGTCAATCGGTTCCCATTCATTCCCTTTAAACTTGTATTGAAGTGGTACTTCTCTGGAGTCAGGTGCTGCTTTTATTTATTTGCTTGGCATGTGAAGGATTAACCACAATAGGTCACCTTTAAATTAATGCTCAGGACAGTATCTTAATAATGCCATGAACCTGGCATTTTTCCTACACTGCTGTTCCTCTCCAGCTCTTTGCTTTGCAAACCCATCTGGTGAAGGCATCACCATGTTTGATCCACCCTCCCTCACTTGTCTGATCCATAACCTGTCATTGCATTTGCAGGGAGTCACTTGAATAGTTCAAGACACATTCCCCAGTTGGGCTGTGCCACAGAAGGCCCAAAGTGCTGCCTCACCTCAGCTCCCACCTCTTCTGTGAGGCCAAGGCCATGTGCAGGACAGGCAAAGGAAAAAGGGGATTCAGTATCCCCTCACCTTTTTCCTCAGACCCCGGGAGGAAAAAGTCTGTCTACTTACGCTACTTCCAGTTCCTAAAATTTCAAGCCAAGTTATGATGACAAGGAATGTTTCCCTGACTCACACAGAGAGGAAATATACACTGCTACACATTCCCAGCCTGTGCTGAACATCATTCATTCCTGTGGACCATGAGCTCTACAGCAATGAACCAAGTACTGAGTTATTCTGCAGGACGCACCCCAAATTTCATGTTGTCCCCATTGCAATCACTCCCAGAACATCACATGCCACTGGGAGCACTCTGGACATGGCACAAAGAGAGCAGTTTCAAGCAGTGTATTCAATAGATAAAAACCCATTATTTTATCCACTGTTGTCCAAGCAAGAAGCCTCTAAAAAGCCTCAGAGTAAGATGAGTCTCAAACAACTGAAACTAGATAACAACTGAAAAAAATGAAAGAGTTGCTACTTCTAGCAATTATACCTTACTTACCTAATAATTGACAGTTTTTTACATTTTTTATACAGAGATTAATAGCCCACACATAACAAAGAAAATGGCAATGGTAGGAACCCTTACTGTGGTGCAAACAGCAAACCCATTAGAATAAATTTAAAGAGAGAGACTACACTTTACAGCTTTGTAACTTTTTCAAACTAAATAGATGTTGCAAAAGAAATAAAAAGAAATTTAAAAAAACCTACCCTTCTTTTTATACTTATTAAAGTGGCGCCGTCCTTTGCCAGTAAGCCAAAAACAAACAGAATGAAAATAAAATAATGAAAGACCCACACAAGGAGAACAGGAAAAGAAATTGTGAATAACACAAATCTGAATAATTAGAGCTCTTAAAATCAGATTAAAAAGTCAACTGATCAAACATCGCACAAATTTCTGGTTTAAAAAAATCCAAAAGCCTTCATCTCATTTAGATTTAAATATTAAACATGTTTCTTATTACATTGCATAATCAACTAGAAGTATCTGCTAAATGGCAACTTCATGGCAGTTGATATAAGCTACTTGACTCAATTTCTGTCCTTTTTTCACAAATTGGACACCATCTCTTAGCAGGCTATGCTCATCATATCAATGTAGAAATCCCATGTGATGGTGCATTGTTCACCTTTTCAGATTAGCTAAAGATGCTTATGATGCAAATCCAAGCATTTAAAAATGCAAAATTAAAGGAGGCTCTGCTCACAGTTGCAAAAAAGAATTTGACAGTGTCTTTGGAAGTGGTTTTGTTAAAGGAGTGGAAGAGTTGCATGCCCTTCAAGTATCTTAGGGGATGAAATGAAATTATAGCCAAGTTTGAGTCACTTTTAGGAACTCAACTCATTGTAACACTGAACTCCCTTCCCAAGTGGTGAAAGGCAGGACATGACAAAGATTCCTGCAGATTCACCACAGACCCTGAAAATCCAAACTATGATCAGACATAAACAGCAAGAATTCTAAGCAAGAAGGACTTCTTGATATACTTCAGTGGTTATACCACATAGGTTACAGAAAGGTAGGGGTGAATAGCAAAAGGTGATAAACCACCAAAAAATTAAGATAATCACAGCTGCATGTCTGATTCTTTAATTGATCCTCGGCCAGAGAATCACTTTTCACCAATAACTCCTACACATAATTATGGACAAGAGGTTACTCACAGTGCAGTCGAATTCACTGCAAATCTTCCACTGGCTTTAACTGTACACACTTGCTTTATCAGGACACATCTCCACATGGAATTATCCTTTGATTATCAGATTTTCTTTTTCTTTGTATGCCATACCTTATCCACATGAGATCAAGATGTATCATTACCTTTTTTGTATATCAGATGAAATTCTTTAACCTTAATAAGGTTAAACTCCAAAGGGAATCTTGCCTAAGCAAGAATGGATTAAATCTGCTGATACTGAATACTTGATAATAAGCTATTTCCATAGAATGAGAAATACCCCACACAGTGTTTGGCAGAAGTGTTGGAGACGGTGAATTTTGTTCCATTTCAATCAGGGTATGGAAGTGTGTTACAGCCTGTGGGTTGGGCCAAAGGTCATCTCTTTCCAATAATTTTCCTAGTGTTTTCTTGAAGCTAGTGGATCTGAAGTCAAATCTGTGCTGTCTCTCACAGCTTTCCTTCATTTTTACCCTTTAGAACCACGTGGTTGGAGGGGCCCCTGTGCACTGCCTGCAAATGGTTTGCAGTGACTCCCCTGATGTCTCACTGCCCCTCTGATGGCCTCAGGGTCAGCCCTGGGATAAAAAATTGTGTTTCCTATCTGTCAGACCTGGGGGTCACACAAAGGGATGCTCGAAGACTGCTGTTACTGCTTGGACAAAGTTCTAAAAGCCATTTGAGAAGCTTGTTTACATTTTCTCCACATTTCTCCATTTGAGTATTGCCTCGAGTTATTTTCGGGTGGAGAAACGAGATATTGAAAGATGCATTGCTAGGGAAATAATAATTGAAAAAAAATCAAATTGGAAAAAACCATTATCCTCCCATACTTGTGACAGTCCAAATGTAAATTTTATATTATGGTAGATATACATTAAACATGTGTCCATACAAGTAATATGATGTAAAAGATATAATTCTCTATCTCATTTTACCCTGTGCTTTACCCTACATAGAATCCCAATTTTGATTTCTGTGTTCTGAAACTGCTCTCACATACAAAGAGCATTCAAGTAAGCAGAAAAACCTGAGGCTGTAAGAACATGAAACAGGTGCAAGGCATGAAAGGTGAGGCAAAACACCCTTACACCCAACTCTCAGAGTAATGCTGTGCAGCTGTTCCCACACAGGGACAAGTTCTGTCAACACACCCATGTTCTCATTTTGTGTAGTTTTTCAAGCTTCTTTGTTCTTTAGAAATACCATGATGTCTGACAAGAAAACAGCACAAGAGTTGAGGGAAGCTTCCATGAAAGCATTTCTGCTTTTGAGGGGAAAGAGACAACACAGAAAGGACAGAGCAGGAAGCAGAGGGAATGCACTGAGGGGCAGGAGAAGCCTGACAAACGTAAGCACCCTATAAAAAAGCTATTTATCTGTCACAGCCTGAACGAAGTATTTTCTAGCTCTAACACAGCACACAGTGCTACACAGAGGTTCAGTAGACAATGCAGGATTGCTCCACAACTCAAAATGCAAATGAGCTGATATAATGGCCATGTATGTGTGAAGGGTGGCAGTGAAGCACACAGTCACTGCATGCATACTTTCACAGGTTAACACCACAGAAATGCAGAGTTGTCAGTCTGTATTTATAGCTCACATTATCACACCATTTACTTTGTGCAATACAGATATCTCCTCTCTAGATTTACCAGCTGTCTTAATTTCTCAGGTAATCAAACCACTATTTGAAGTGTTCTGTAAAATGAACAGGGTGAGTGCTGAAATATCAGCCTTAGCTTTTCAAGGCTCTTGGGGGGTCTCTATTTTTCTTTTTTTGTTTTTGTACTGGGGCACCTTCAAGAGCCAAATGTGGAGACAAAACTCAGAAATTACTCACTCCAGTACACAATAGCAGCTACTCAAAGAGCATTTCTTAGACACACGGTTATGCTACAGCAGTGACAGAGGTAGGGCACAATGAACTCTCCTCACAACTGCAACAGGAGTCTAGGAAGAAATGAGCAAACTCCGTGGAAAATAATTGTAAGCATGATATTGATAGTGCCTAAATCTCACCCAAATTAAGAAGGAAGCAAACTATAAAATGTTCTGAGTGTGCTCAGGAACAGAGGGGAATACAACCAAGCCACGAAATTTAGACAACATATCTGCTACTGGCTGTACACACTAAAAAGTTCCTCCTTTATAAATCCTTTCTTTAAGACTGCCATCCAAAACTCTCAGAAAACTTAATAAACACATACTACCAATCCGTAGATGTCATTTAGATTTCTACTTAATCCTTGATAGCAATGTATTTCCCAGTTTTAGTCATTAAAATTTACAATTGACATTGCAGAAAATGTTCATTTTAAGATTTTATCGGGTCCTACTTATTTTTCTAGAAAAGGCAAAGTTCCTATGGTCAAAGAGTAATTTTATATGCAAGAAAGATGCTTTGTACCAGAAGTAAGGCTCAGAGAAGCCAGAATATGTACTACACTCTATCAATGAAGACAATCAGTCTTTTCTTGCAGACCAGCTATTGATTATCAGAAAGTATTGATAATTCATTCACTTTTCCAGAAAATAAATATTTTCTGCCATTTCTGCCTGCTACCTTTGCCACAAAAAAAAGGGTGTGGCTATGCAAGCTCATTTGAAATGTGGCAATACTTCCTCTTGAACATATTTAATTCGAGATCTAAGAACAAAAAAAGTAAATTGTTCTATTTGAATCTAGCTGGGACCCATGCTATCAAACAGGCACTGTGGATCAACAGATCACAGATACACACTGTGGTTATTTGTAAATATGGAGAAAATGATACCTTTAGCACAATCTGCTCCATGAAATCCTGGAAAACAGTGGCAGACACCTGACACACACTCGCCATTCCCATGGCAATGACGTGGGCAGTCTTGCACTGAGTCTGAAATTAAAGCATCACAGGCACATTAATTGGTGGTTCCTACTTAAGCTAGAGATTTTTTAAAAATTTTTCTCCATTTTAATTTGTCCTCAATACTTAGAAGTACAACCCCTAACAATATTAACACCACAAGGTTCAGGTGAAGCAGAATGCACTGAGTTTCATGACAGCATGAGTATGTGTAGAGATCTAGTCATATACTAAAGTCACATATCAAGTTCTGGGCTTTATGAGAACCCAAACTCTTCTGATAGTGCTCAAATCCTCTGTTCCGAAAATAGGCAGGACCCCTTAAGACCCCTACAGCCATGTTTGAGTTTATACTGTTTAGCAAACATAATGCTTCCTCAGGAAAATTAACGCTCTCCCTTTTGCAATGAGACTTTGTTCTTGCTCAGCCACTCTGCCATGGGAAACTGATTATCCCAAGGACTGTGTCTTCTCTTTCTTCCACAGGCATTTAAAGCCTCATTAATTAAGCTGACAAAAATATCTGCTGAATGTGACAATGAGCTCCTTTGCTCTGGCAAATCTATTCGATCCTTAAAAGAATGAATAAATAGGTACAAGTGGCAGTGCAAGAGAATGAAGAAGAGTTCTGTAAAAACAGAGGACAAAGTTTATTATTAGAGTTTGAGTGATTGACAGAAATGTTGATGACTTCAGTAATATGAGAAGAGTGGACACATCAGCCTAATAACATTTCAGCTGTACCAAAATACTTATTTTCCACAATTTTGGTTATCATTTGGATAAATAATACACTACTTTGCATAATAACAATCTATAAATAAAAATCCATTTTTGAAATTAATTCTTACAATTATTTTAATTTGAAAGCTGTTGTATTTCAGCAGAACATATTTTCAACAGTGAGTTATTGGAACAAAATCCAATTGGAATATCACTCTTCACTATCACTCCCTGTTGTTGTGGGACCTGTGGCTCCAAACTAAATGGTTCTGTAAGCCCCAGGCACCAAACCAAGCTGCTGTACAACACAGAAATAAAAACTTGGATTTGGAACTAGCAGAACTATAGAGAGTATTTTTATTTGTCAAAGTAAACTGCAAAGAAGAAAAGGATTCAAGTAGAACTTTAAATCTAATTTCACAGTTGCAGGACACCAAATACAAAATGTCTAAAGCAAATTTTCAAAGAGATGTCATTTGCTTGGCCTCTTGAAATGATTCATGTAAACAATGAAAAGAAAAATTGAAATTTAATGCTCAAAGATATCAATCTGTCTCATGAAGAAGCTTGTTTATAGATTTATTCATTATTTTGCTTCATGGCACACAAAAGCATTTTCTATGTATTCAAAATCATGGTAAATTTAGTATTGTCTGGGAGTTAACATAATTTCTGTTACTCTTCCTCCTCTTCAACACCAGTGAGATGTTCAGCTGTCTCAGAGCCTTTCATTACGAAGCGTCTGATACAAGGTGTGTGCAGAACCAGATAAAACACTATATTTTTCTCCAGATTTCATTTCAATTACTATCATTGCTCTATCAAGTAGCCTACCTGGCTATTACACCTTTGATGCTCTTGAAAGATATAGCCTTGACCAGGCAACTCTTTAAAGGGCAGCTTATAATATCCTAAGGTTTTCTAAGCACAACAGGGGCATAACAGGATAGAAGCACAAATGTTCTTGTTTTTAGAGAAGTGGAAAAAGCCTTCTACGGGGAAATATGAAAAAAACCCTATATATATATATATATATATATATATACACACATATATATTTTTTTTAACATTCATAGGGAAGTGTTAATACATCTTAATACATGGTAACAGAAACAATTATGTTTATACTTAATGACAATATTGATTATCTACTTACACCCTTTGGGATTTATGCCAACAAACTGAATGTTATACTAATGTAAAAGGAAAAAAAACCTAAGCTGCATATCATTAATAAGGCAAGACTAGAAAACACCTCTGATTATTTTTCATCAAACATAAACCCTCATTTTTTACTTTTAACAGTTTCCCTAAACTAGGGGGAATTACAGATTTATACAACACAGTGCCATTTAAGATTTCACCAGCCAGGACAGAATAACACTTTGGATAACTCAGATTTTGTCATACCACTGTGAAAAGATAGCCAGCAAAGTTCATTAAGAGCTTCAAAGGTCATCAAGTCTAATAAATTCTGAGAATTCAGACTCAGTTTGGTTTTCAACTGAATGTAATCCTATCCTAACAAAACTGCTGGATATTCTTCCACCACGTTGAGGAGATGATTCACTATTAGGTGAGTGGTAAGCTGTAAAACAACATTCAGCTAATTAACTGGCTCAACTAATCTCCAGGGTGGCTGCAAACAATAATCTCATTTGCAGGTATCAGTTTCTTGAGCTGTCTTTCCACCAAGATTAAACAACTCTCCTGTTGGATACTATTCCACCTGGGTGTAAAGAAGCTTCTTCAGAGAAGCAAATAAAAAGTTTTAAAATGACAGAGATAAGGGAGAGGAATATTAGCTGGGGAATGCTTCAAACCACACTGAACTTTTCTGAGCCTTATTTTCCAAAACTAAACTCGAGATCTATGGGAATGCTAAAATATTAAGAGAAAAATGAGTGAATTAAAGGCACCACACCCCATTACTGTCTCTTTGCCAGAGTAGTATTGAGAAAAAAAATGCACAGCATAACATAAGGACAACCAGGCCAAATACTCAGGACTGCAGCAAAATGTTACAACTTTGGTTAAGGGAGAATATAAACAGAGAGGAAAAATGCCCAGCTGGTGGAAACACCTACCCAAAATGACTGTACTGAAGGAGACCACCTCTTTGTCCTTGCCATCATTGTAGAATGCCAGGTGCCACAAACCCACATCCAAGTACTGAACAAACACGGCCTCGTTCTGGACCAGGGTCTGGATGCTCCGGCGTTCCCGAGGGGACTCCACCACACTCCACTTCTCTTTGCCATCCAAACGTTCCATGAAATCATACTGCAGGGAAAAGGAAAAAAAAACAAACAAGGGAAAAAAAAAAAGAGAACACAAACAAACCAAACTCCAAACAAACAGACCTGAATACAGAATATTTCAGCTCAAAATCTGACTCTCTGTTTTCTCCCCTACTTACACCATTTAAACCATTTATACCATTATAAAATGGTATTTCTGGAAGAAATGTGAAACTAACATTTACTAGCTGACCGTGGAACACAAAGAGAATCTGTGACTTTTTCTTAAATACTGACTAGAATTATACATCTTTCCTCTGCATAGGTGATGATAAAATGTATAAATTGATAGGATGGTTTTTGAGAAACAGTTTGAAATCCATTATTTGACCTATTAATTTTAGGTTCCTACACAGCTTTCAGAGACCCAGGAGACCTACACCCTTTTCTAAGCCATTGCTTGCAATAAATTCTTTTTTCAACAGGAACTGATACCTGAGGTGTAACTCCAGACATGTCATTGAACGGAAGCCCCAGAATGTGAAACAGGAATAGCACAGACAGGAAACGTGTTTGCCTAATGTAAGTCATCATCAGATAAAAATACACTGCACAAATTTTACATCACGGAGTAAAAGCTGCTTACCTGAGGTTGTATGAGGAACAATCACAGCAAGTGCAATGCAAAAACCAGAGGGAGCATGGAAAGGAATAACACAAGTACATTATATTAAGGAAAACTGAGAATTTCTGTTTGGATGGCTTCCAAATAAGGTAGAACATTGCATTAATCTTTGGAAAAGGGATCAAACAGAGCAAGTGATTATTTAGAGCATAAGAGCGATGGCACCATTAATGGCATGAAACTAAAAAAAGAAATAAAGAAATTTAAGATGAATGTCAGATAAGCTTCCCATCTATTAAGCTCAGTAAATAGCCTCCCAATGGAGATGCCACAATTAAACAGGACTGGAAGAAATATTGGTTAGTCTACAACAGGGAACAACTCTGCATAACAAAACAGCTGGGCTAGCTGTCCTAATAGGCTTTTTTTTCTGTCTTTAACGTCTGTGATTCTGGAGCTCTCAAGCTCAACTGAGTAGATCTCATAGTTCCTATCTAAGAGAAGCCCTTAAGAAACACCAAAAACAATACATCTAATCTTTTGATAGCTGTATAACAAGTCCCCTATGAAAACACATCTTGTTTCAGACACATTTATCAGTGTAAGAGTAGATAGAGATAGATAGACATGTCTAAAGAAAGATGTATGTGTTCAATAAAATACAGTAATAGTATGTGCTTGCTTGCCAGTAGCTTCATTACATTTCCCTCCGTTATCTCTAACACTTTCAGGCTGTGCCCGTGACAGCTATGAGAAAACATCCACCTTCCTTTGCTTTCAGTTTAAACAGAAAACTGTAACCTTGCCTCCTAAATAGAATAAACATCCAGAGAAGGCTGTCTGGTACACCATATTCCTTTAATTAACTGTGAGCCCTAGTAAATTATTCACGATATGTGATAAAATAATGAAGATTCTCCCTTCTAGTGGAAGAGACAGACAAATTTAAGTCTAGAGCCATCACATCTATCCAAAGCTGGGTTATAAAACCCCACCTTTCAACCTGAAAATCTCTTATGTACCAGCATTGTAGAGCCCTGGTATGCTCAGCCTTACAACAAAGGGAAATGTCTGGAAGAACTATTGTCTTTCTGGTAAACTTGAGTATATGACACCAACCTGCAGCCTTTCCACAAAGGAAATCCATGGCAAGGAGGAATTTGAGCCCCAATCTACTAATGTTGAGAGCTATCATCACAATGAGTGCATTATCCACTATATCTATTATTCTATGCTTTTAAACGAGGGACAAAGTAAGAGCAATGGAATAAAAAGTTTCACTCAGTATCAAATTGCCATCACTTGAGCCTTTTTCCACGTATGATTTTTACAGGGAAAGATAAATCAGATAAATTAGTAAAATTCAGGCAAAGCTTGCCAGAGATGTAGAGAATTCTGGCATGCCAGTACTTTCAGCATATATGAAGTACCAAACACACATATATCTATTTCTGAAATCAATGGCATTTGGAAAGATTGCTAAAGCCCATTGTCTAACAGTCAGAGGTTAAGGACAGACTCATCACCTCCTTGGGAAATGTTATTACTTGGGCAACATCTTGGGAAAAAGAAATTGTGCTCTTCAGAACAATTGTTCACAAAGGGTCAACTAAGGAAGCAGCAATAAAAGCTGACATTTCTCACTGGCAACACGCTGTTCGTCTCTGCTTGTGCTGGCAGGTTCCTCTGCCTCCCTCTGTTTGATGCTGATTCTACCTCACATAGCAGAGAAGGCTCAGCAGTTGGCCAGATCGAAGGGGAAGAGTTTTCAGCCTGAAACTGCTTGAAGTAGTTTTAGCTGCAGAATCTCTTTCCATGATGATGGGGTGTGACCTAACGAGAGCAGGTCCCTTGGCACAACGATTTTAACTTTGGTACAGACAAGAGTGGTGTTGCCCCTCTTTAACCAAACTATGACAAATAATTCAATGCCCAGGCAAAAGCAAAATGACTGAATCTGGGTAACTGTGAATGCTGAAATACTGATGCAAAGTTATACAGAAAACAATAATACATTTTTATCCCTCTCTGGATTTCTCAGGACTGAGAGGGAAAACAAGAAGGAGTTAATGTATCTGCTGGTGGTTCCCTGGGTGTATTAACCTTAATATGTCAGTAACAACTAAGTATATGTGCCCCAAAATTGAAAATCCCTGCCTGAAGGGTCACCAAGATGACACTGTGAACTCATAAGCAGATAAGATTTCTTCACATGCTTGGCTGAATCATCATTTTGCTTTTGATGGCCTGGTTGATTTTCTGATTTACCACCCTTGCATGATTAATTACTTTTACATAATGTTGTGCTGAAGATATCACTCTTGCTTTAAAGCTACTTATTGGCATATATGAATAGATTACAAGACCCATCTAGGAAAAGGAGGCAAGTAATTTCATGATCATTAAAAAGCAACTGTGGAATTCTTAATCTAACACATAAACACAAGTGCTAAGGAAGAGGTGACTAAATCACATGAATTAGGGAATGGACATGTCAAACCAAACTAAATCTCTGAAGTAATTTGGAAGTTTCACTGACTTTTGGCTTTTTTGTTTTCTTATTTTACGATCCTTTCTATTTCATGGCTTTGTACTGAAAAATCACATAAAAATGGCCAAAACAGCTCAGGAACAACATGCAGCAGAAATCCCAAATGACTACATCATCAGAGTTCAATTTTGCAGCAGGGAGTACTTACTATGATTAAAGCTCAATGTAAGCACTGACTTGCCAGCCTACATCGCTAAACAAATTCCAAATTCACTCTCTTGGTGAGTTTGTTTATTTTTACTACCCAGCACACTGAAATCCTACTGCTTACTTTTATTTACAAACCTAAAATCTCATGCTAAGTTCTTTCTGGGCAATTTGTTTTTTATAATTTCTCCATTCAGGGCTTTCTACCCTCTGATGCATTTTATTCATAGGCTAATAAGGACTTCCTTTTTCTGGTAACCATGGGAAGTCTGCAGAACAGTTTGGGAACTTTACACCTCTGGTTGTGACACCACCACTGCACAGACCCACCGAGCCCAGTCACACACAGATGAAGGGAGCCACTTGTGACCACTGCCAAGCAGAGAGAGCTCACAGGGCTCAGGGCTGGAAATGCAGACAGCCAACATCATCCCCAGGGATTTTCTTAGATTTGAAATGATTTGCAGGCCTCCGCAAAATTTCTAGGAGTTTTTGAGATTAGGAATTGAAAAGAAAGATCTCTTAGAGCTCTTGTCTCTGTAAGGGTTGCATATTCAACAGGAGAGGGGGAGCACGCTTGGCATGGTGGTGAGCATTCCCCTTTATGCCAAAGCCCTGCAGGATCTAAGCAGCCAGAAAAACATATGGCAGGGAAACTTGTTTGCAAAGTGCTCTAAAATTAGTTCTTCATAAAATCCAGTAGGCAATTATTCATTAAAATACAGCCACGGAACATCTGACACCCATGATGGCAGCCAACCAGCTGGTTTGTTGCCACATTTGGATGTGCCACAAGCCAACCAGTTCAGGCCAGCCCGGGCCATCAGGCAACTCTGAGGTGCTCAGAGCACCTAAAAGTGCTTGAGCACCTGCTAAAACCTAGGGAACAATGATGCTCCCCTGCTCTCCAAGGTTTTTTTTTTCAAATAAAGCCATTTCCTCTTCTGAATTAAAAGAGTTTTCATTTTGACATGAAAAATTTAGAAGTATAAACCACGCTGCTGGAAATGAAAACAATACAGCTCCACGCACTGCCTTCTCCAGACGCTCCAGTGAAGTTCCTCTCAGGTTACCTCATTTCATGCATCATTTGGAACGTGCTAGCAGCATGTAGCAACACCATAATTGCTGTAAGCTCTGCAGAGTCATTATGCATTATTTGACATTTACGATTTGTTTTCTATACGTTATCAATTCTATTAATATGACTCTCTTCTGCTAAATTCCTATTGATCAATCAAGCCTGCAATGTGCATTTTGTTATTTCTGCATAGCACTACACAGGTTGGAGGAATTTTGCCCAAAAGCACTGCATTCCTCTTTGTACTCTGCTTGCCACTCAGAAATGCATTTTTGCCTGACCTCCAGAGCTCCACTCCCCATGCACATGGCACACAGGCTGCATCCAGACAAGTTTACAGCTACATCAGTTTGACTGACTAAACCAGGCATTTGGAATATTTGCTAAACAGTAATACTGAGAAGGTTAAATCTCAGCAGGGCTCTCAGACAGGAACTGCATCTTGTTGTCTCAGGTTAATCATGTACCTAATTTGCTGATTATTGACTTGTTCCCACAAAGGATTTTTCTCAGCTTGACATATGAGCACTGATCAGTGATGAACTGTCAAGCTGTTCACTGCTTTAGAGCTTGTGTCCCTAACCTACAGAAACAAGGATTTTAAATTTCATTTTTAAAATATCGTCTGGTGTCAGCTTCAGACTGTTTTCATTCATACAAAAGTATTGTGCTCCTTTCTGTCAGAACAAGGCTTCTTTTCACTAACTCAGGTCTGCAACAGCTTGCCTTTCTTAATCTAAAATAATTTCTCTTGGTAGCAGCTTGACTGAATTTTGATTGCTGGGCAAAAATGCCATGGAATCTCCTGCTGTAGCACCCTATTAACGAGCACCAGGACCCCGCCTGAATGTGGGAAAGTTGATGTTGGTTTATATTGCAGGTCCAGACCAGATCTATACTAGTTTATATACAACTGATTTCATTAACCCCACTTATGAAGGGGTTTAGAACTGCTTCCTCTGAACTGAAAACAGGTCCCCTGAGGAGGAACCCAGCTCAAGAAGAAACACAGATGATATTTCGCATTATTTAATTTAACAGAAAGGTCACAAAATTTCTATTCTATCCATGTGAGGTGGAGTGAAAGGAAAAAACTCTGCCTGATCACAGCCTTCTCAATGAGAACATCATAAAGAAACCTAGAATAAATACATCTGATCATGCTGCAATACAAAGTTCATCCTGAATTAAAAAAAAATATATATTTTCTACTGCCAGCTACTTCCAACTAGATTTTTTGTAAAAGATGCAGGCATACCTCCCTCATGCCTTAGTCAAAAAATTAAAATTAACCTGTATATATAGCAGGCTTTGATGATTGCTTTGGTTGTCCTAAGTAATTTTAATTTCATGATTTATACTTTTGTTTGTTTTCCTCAACTAAACTGCCACTTTATTCATGATGGAATAGGGAAAGTGAGCACTAAAATTCTGAATTAAATGAGACATGCGCAATGAATTATGCCATTACTTCACTGGAACAGCTGAAGATCCACAGACATAATTTCACCCTCAAGACAGTATATTGAATGAAGCCTTACAGCCAAAATTAAAAACATTCTTAAGAAAGGCTCCCACCCTGAAACATATTCTCTGAGGATATATTTTTTGTGCTGCCTGGATGGCTGGAAATAACTGAAAATTAGTCAACAGTCCTCTGCAATTTCCCCATTTTTTTAGTCTTTGTATCAAATTTCAGAACATCATATGCTAACATGGAAAACTGACCATATGTCCTCCCCTCCTTGGGCTGTGTACTGCTGATCCTGATTTCTTACCAAGCAAACACCCATTCAGTAACTCACAGAACACTGGAAAACAGCTTACTACAATAAGCTGATGAATTTTGCACAGCCAAAGTCCCTTCTGCACAAATTCTGAGAAGCAGAGGTAATAAACCCATATCAACCTCCTCACTTCTTTACTCAAAAGTCTAACCAAAGATTTTGGTCCTCAGCTCATCTTTTTTTTTCTCATAGATAACTGGATAGTTTTATCCAAATTCATGCCAAGATCAGAGAAAACCTCATTGGAAAGACAAGGACATAATTACTTCTTTGATTTTGTTGGAGCATGTAACAACCTAAAAATGTTAAGATGAGGGTGGTTCAGTCAAATATCACAAATGAAAGAATTCAGGAAATCCCTAAACTTGAATTCTGCAAACTCCAATGGAAACCTAACAAGGATGAGCTAGATTTTGCATTCTGACATTCAAAGCCAACAAATGCATTGATAAAGTACCTGGGCATGCGATGGTGGGAGTCCTCTTCTGATATAAACACCAAAAAGAGCATCCTTCCCTAAGGATATGTTGAACTTCAGGAACTGTGGCTGGCTGATATGGATCTGAGACCTCCAAAAGACTCCGGGTGGCACCTCCTGGGTGACCCTGTGGCCAACTTCTGTTTCTCCACTATCTATGCTGCTATTCCTCGTGACCCATGGTCCTACAAAACAAAAGCAAATATAAATCAAATGAGGTAACTGGGTTTAATGCAGGTAGTTTTATTCATTCAAGATGAACATCTGTGGTAGTGATACCTCTTAAATCAAACTGTATCTTGCTTATTCTGATGCAATCTGCCTGCTGTTTCAATCAGTATGTAAGAATTTGGCCCTTTGAGGCAAAAACTCTAGAAAGCTTTTTTTCTGTGGAGCATCAGCAATTTTCTCATCCCTCAAACCCTTTAATTCTGTGATTGCTCCTCACTGATCAAACAACAACAGCAGAGAGTCAATTAAGCACATGTGAATCTCCCTGTGCTCTTTTCAGTTGCATCTTGTACACAACCAGGGTATAAAAAATTGTCAGAAAGGTGAACTGAAGGGTACCTTCAATCTAAACAAACTGATTACAAATTTTTATTACCACTGTTTTCTTCACTAAAGCAGTCCAATAGACTTTAGCTCACAGACAAGAGAGTTGACAGAAGAAATGAAATGCACACAAAAGGGTTTAGAGGACAATTTCTGTACTCTGATGTGCATCTTCTCCTTGAAACAGAGTTAGCACAACTCACTACAGTGCCTTTTAAGTTCTCTCTGCCTGAAGCAGGGCCTATGTACAAGTCTTTTTCTCTCTTTGTGTGGTTAGTGAAAATCCATCATTTGTTGGTTTTTCAGCATGCATTACTGAAGAGAAGATACAAGGCCTTTCTGGTTGAGTGCTTTGGCTTCCAGCCCATGAAAGAGTCAACTCTTAAAATATGGTGCAAATCCCTTCTGTTCTCAACTGAACAGGTTCTGAGGCTACGCATATTTTAAACATGGAGTGCGGAACATGGAGTTAGCAGTGTTTTTAAGCTACAATATGCAGCAATGCTTGATTTTGTGTCTGTATTCCCAAAAATCGTAAGAAATCCATTTAAAAATTCTTATAACAGACACTATCATAAACCAGAAAACCACAGAAAATATCTGGTAACCACAGAAAATATCTGTTAACAATCACAGAAATTGAAAGGTATTACCATAGACTGGATGGTAGTGATACCTCTGACACAACCTGACAGCATTTGTAAAAAGCTCGGTGTTTACTTCATGGGCTTTTTTCTGATGTGGTGTAATTCTATTTTCAATAAATGGCAAGTTACTTTTGAAATACATCCCAGCACTGTATGAATGTAAAGGGATGGCATAGAACAACATATAATTCCAGCAGGTAAGTACATAACAGCTTTTCTGTCTTGACTATCTTTAATTGAGAGAGCTGCAAAAGCACGGTTTCAATTATAGATTCTAAATTATCTATGTTAGCAGCACTTACACTTGTACATAATGAAACAGATACTATGCTGGCAGTGTTTTGAAATGGTAAAAGAATGCTCTGAATACCAACTGCTATACAGTTCTTGGCAACTTGTTTGTTTTTTCATTTTCTATGTTAATGGGTCTACAATAACATCACAGCACTAACAAAGAAAGAGAAAGCAGAAGAAGCTGCAACAAGAGGCTGCAAAGAAAGGAAAAATGGCTGAGAGTGTCATCAAGCAATGTGCCCTTAGAGCCACCAGAAGCACAGAGAGCAACCAGATCCAAACACGTCCTGCTGCATGGAAACTACAAGATTTCATTTCTAATGGATTGCTGCAACAGAGGGTGTCTCAAGGTTCCTATCTCAATGAAGGCAGGCACCAGCTCACTAGAATTTAAATTAGTTCTTACCCACCCATGTGGAGAGGAAAAGCAGGGGCAGAGAACACACCAAAAAGCACCTGTGGCATGTTATACTGGAATCACTGGCAGAGCTGGGAAGTCAGCAAAAGACTGCAGGCACCTTCACCTCCTTTGAAAACATTACACTTCACAATTCCAACATGTGGTAATAAATGATGAATATTTTTTCTATATTCTTAAAAAGTGTGCTGTAAATAATTTCTTTGGGGGCAGACTGAGCATTTTAATGAACATCAACTGTATCTAATCTGGAAAAGGCTCCTTGACACATTCTAAAGAACCTTGATCTTCAGGAGCAATATATCCATAGCCATCCAGTCAAAGAGAAAGCTATTTCCAGGAATCATTATTATTATCCAGTGCAGCAAATGTATGGAGCATGTGAATGGTAAGGCCACAAGAGCTGGCATTTATAGTTTCACTGGCTATTAAAGCAACTCCAAAACTGTCAATAGCTTTTGCTAATTATGTATATATTATCTAGGATTGTAACTTTGTAAATAATTTTACTGGAGAATCAAGTTTTAGTATTTCTGGATAAATAAAGCCTCAGCTTCCTTTGGATATCCAAAATTCTGCTTTGCATTTCTCTCTGGGAAAGGGCATTTTTCAGAACTCAAGGATCCTCAAATACATCAATTAAGCTAAAATGAAAAAATTTCAGCTATCAGGAGAATCAGAGTTACATTCATACTATTTCAGCATGCAAAGGTAGAAAAATATATTGGATGTCATACTTTCCCCCCAAAAATTACTAGAAGACCATTCATTTGTATTTCTCATCAAAATGTTGAAGATATCATGGTGAAATAAAAATTGGTGAAAACTGCAGATAAGAAAATTGAATTTGTAGTTATCATTGAGCCTAGGGACATGACTCAGGCTCTTGAGAGTGATTCTGTTCAGTTTGGTATTATCCTTGGAAGCATTTCCCCACAGATGTGCTTTTATTTTGCTCTACAACACAAAATGACCTGGTTTCTAGTTCTCCAAACCACTCCTCCTGGAACACCTTGGGAAAATCTCCCTGGGAAGGGAATTGTGACAGAGGTTCAGCATAGCAGAGGATTTTAAGAGCAGGCTAGATGAGCAACTCTCACAAGTGATAGAGATATATTTAACCTGCAGCAAAGAATGGGGCAGATGGGTGACCCCTTTCAGTCTGTATTTCTGAAGTGCAGCATGCTCTACACCCAGCCTGTGCCACATCTGCAAGGAACAGCTGCTGCCTCACCTCTGGCATGCTGAAAGGATCCTTTCCTTTTGCTTTTAAGAACTTAATTCATGACATCCTGTTTTTACAGAGCTACATTACAATGCTGCAATAACAAAATTTAGAAATGCTTGAAGTTATACCAATCTAGGTTTCATATTTGAAAGCTTAGCTAACAACTTATGAAGTTTTAAGTCCAACAAGATATCAATAAGCTCTAAAGATGATGCATTATTGAATCATGCTCTCATAAATTCCTGCTGAGTTACCCTTGTTGGTATGAGACACAATACTAGTGACAGCATCTTGATTCTGCTCTTTGCTCTGATATTTCCAGTGCACCTGGGTTGGTCATGATCTTGCTGCTCTCAGACGCTTACTTGTAAAACAGAATTATTAACAATGACAGAATTATTAACAGCTCTCACCTTGAAGATGAGGAAGGCAAAGCAGCAAATATAAATATTACAGGAGGTGTCAGCACTGTTCTCTTCATGTTCCCTCCTCCCCAGGATATGAATACAGAGAGGAAATGCAAAGTAGATATGACCACTGAATCTATCTTAATAGACTAAAGTCTGTTGTTTTTTTTTTTTTTAACCTGAAAAGCAAACCATCATCCTAGCTTTGGTATTTGCAATACCTTTTTCTGCACTAACAGCTTCACTAGCAAATCCTGTCACTAGAGACTCAAACTTTTTTTATAGCTTCCTTCAGTCCTCACCTCAGAATGCAGAGAATGTATCTTGCCACCTGACTCACTCCCCTCCAGCTATTTTTAGAAGCTTTTCCATTTGATGGACCACTGCAGATAACATTCAAAGAGCATCAACTGCATTTAAGCGAAGTTACAGATGTGACAAACTGACAAATCTGTGAAGACTAACCAAACTACTCATACTGCTGTGAACAAATGATTCCCGAGATCATTCTCTCTGTTGTGGGTGACTGTTGTAAAGTTCCATGTTTATCTCATAACCCCATAGATACTTGATTTTTTTCCTGTCATTTTCTCTTTATAAACATCTACAAAAGAGTTTTAAAAGCATACTTCTTCATCTTACCCAGGGGAGCCATTTCAATCACTCAGTCAAACATATATTCATCAACTAAATAACACTTATTCATTTAAACTGCTGTTTTATTTACCCAGCTGAATTACTATTTTGGCATATACATTTGAAAAGACTGTTTTAGCATTCAAGTGTATTTGCCTTTGAAGCTATCAGACAGGCAATCCATGACAACAGCAATGCAAACTCCCCCTGCTAAATTGTCAGCAGGTCTCATCTGTGAGCTGGAGGTCAGATTCAAGGTGGCAGTGGATGGGACATGCCCAGTCAGCCTTTAATTTAACTGATGTCAAGCAGTGTCAGCTATGGAAGCAGAGCTGTATTTACACTGAAACCAGATATACTTGATTATTTATAACTACAGTATCCTACACTGTAGCTAAAATTAAAAATAAAAATGAAATCTGGCTACCAGCAGTGTCACACTACAGACATCACATTTAAACAGCAATTAACTCCAGTGCTGTGACTGTGTGCCTTTATCATGGGGATGACTGCAAATTGCATCTTGATGGCACTCTGGAAAAATACCTAGCAGAATAACCATTCAAATGGACCAGAAATGAACTACCAAGATAATGTGGACAACCTCAAATTAAATACAAGGAATAAATACCACCAGGGTTGGTTAAATTCTCTTTACCTTTCCTTGTGTAATTCTGTATTTCTTATAAATCACTGCTACAGATATAGTTTACCTTATCTTTTTATCTAGCTTATTTTTCTGTTGTTCTTTTTATATAGCCAGGGATTTTCACAGATGACTTGGAATTCTGAAGAAATTTATGGTACAGCTATGCAAAGGAAACCATTCAATATAAAACCAGACTCCATTGACGTTTTGCCAAAAAAGCCCATGTGAGAATTACTATGGTTCTCCATGATAGTTTAACTTTTTTCCTTAAGTAAATTTGCTACTTATATGACCAGACATGTCCTATTCCTCCAGAAAGGCAAATAAAATAAAGTAGAAAATTCCTTTTCCATACAAATATCTTCAGTGGAAAAATCAGTGCTATGCACTGTTACCATACTGACAACTCCCTGTATGAACTTACACTTCCAATTATCTACTGTCACCTAAGTGCCTTAGGACTCAGGTGAGAACAGATTATTTCTGGAATGTGTACAATACATTGACTGCTACTGCAAAACAAATTCCCTCAGCTGCAATGAGCTAAAAAGCCAGGCAATGAGAGTTTGTCTGGAGGAGCTGCTGTGGCACATTTGAACTTCAGTTCTGCTGCAGATGCTGAGGTACCAACGAGCTCTGTTTTGGGAAATGAGGAGGAAGGAAGCTTCTGAGTATATGAGCTTTTGGAAGTCCAGGGAAACAGCTTCTGGTACAAAACCAAAACCTTGGGTTGTCTGGTCAGCACCCTGAATTTTTACTGTGGCAAAAGGAAAGAAAATCTTCAAAGGGAGTGTCTGCACAAGACCCGGCTCTGGCTCTGCTGCAGCCAATCCATGTGGCAGGGAAATGATGCAGTTCACTTTTAGTAAAGTATGACACACCTGATACACCTAAAGGCACATCTTCACATTCATGTGAGCATGGCTTCACAAGAGCCATTGCTTTCAGAATCAAAAGAAAATTACAACTGAAATAAAATTAAGATCTGCTGGTTCACTGCATTTCACAAAGAGCAAATACATACTAGTAGGGATTTCTAAATTGGGATAATAATCATCTCTGATGGCATATGCCAAACTTCTTCACCTAACTTTGAACAGAGCAACTCATGCTATCACCATTAACACACCCACAAACCTAAAACTCCTGTTTAATTTAGCCAAACCCTCTGCTCTTCTGAGACAGCCCTTGAGTCTGGTATATTTTCAGAAGACCACATCTGCAAGCCTTCATAGCCACCATCTTAATACTTCTGCTTGCTAATGTGTTAATTAAGATCTACATTACATTAGCCACATAACTACTTAATAAGATTAATCCACCTGGAAAATGATGGCTTGTCTTGATTAAACTGAATGAAGGTAACACAAGTGACATTTAAAACACATTGACTGTTATTACATTTTGATCGTCTGTTTCAAAGCGTCTGACAGGAAATAGCAGAAACCGAGAGATTCATGTTGTTTACATTGTTAATGAGGGATGAGTTTATCTTTTACAAGACGACAGAACAGAGCGTTCCCTGCGGCTGTTGCCGAGTCCCTACACCGTGTGCTGGGTCGGTTTCAGCAGCAGCACAGTCGGGGTAGCACCAGTGCCTCAGGCACTGAGTCAGGAGCTGCTCTGTTTGCATCTGAACCCCAGCTCATCCCTCTGTCAGGATGGCAGATCCTCCCATTTCAGAATTTTGTTACTCCTTTAGCATTGCCTGTGTGTGGCACTGCTAATAAAATACCTTAACTATTAGAAAACTATTTTTGTGCAAACCAGAATGTGACTCGCAGCTGCAGCATCTGGCAGAGTTCTCAAAATCATTTGGGGAGAGCTGAAGACAACCTGTACAGCTCCACAATGACTGCTGAGCTCAGCTTTCCACATCTACCCAAGGAAAATTTCTGCTACATCAGTAGAAATATGTCTTTCCTCTCTCATCTCAAGCAAGTGAGATGGTGCCAAATTTAACAGCTAATTAAACTTTCTTCGTTTCATTATCGACTTTATATTTGCAATTCTGAATTTGATATTTGGAAACAAGTATTTTTCATGACATTTCAGTACTTTAATATTTAATAACTGTAATATTTTTGAAAAAGTATTTTGAAAAAGTCTTTCTGTGGAATACTTTGTGAAATGCCTCAAACTGAGCTCGGACTTAGATCAGGCTGGTTCATCCAAAGAGAAGCAAATCCTGGATTATGTGAGCATCAAAACACAAATTCATATCAACTTTTCTAAACAGTCAGTGCATTTATTGTACCTGAAGTGATCTTTTCACAACTGTCCACAATTACTTTTGGTGTCTTTTAAAATGGAAAGTTCTAGAATAAGAGATTACCACCTCTTCCTGTGTTTTTCAGCTTTCTAGAACATTACTATAGCAAACAATCAAGATAAAAAATTCAATTTCGAATTAGTAGGAAATGTCCTTAATTTGTGAGCACATCAAAGACAATATATACTAAACAAAAAAGCTGTCAGCAAAGCATTCATTATATGGGTTTTCAGTTGGGGTTAGATTGGATATTTCCACATAAATTGTAGGTTATTTTAGGTGTCCTCTGAAATGATTAGAGTTGAATTTATGAATATTCTGTCAATTAGAAAGGAAACAGCATATAGTCACAGATTTTATGGAAAAGCATTTCTAGCCCACCACATAATTTTAAATGTAGAAAACTTTTGGCATCCATTAACAGAATTTAGGAACAGATAAATCCCATAAGGTCATCTATTTCATTTCTTCCTGAAGGAGAAGTTATTCCCAAACATGCCTCTTTTCTTTTCCCCCCACTTTCTCCCTTAATTTAGATTTATTACACTCAAATTCTATCATTATCCTTATACAATGTAAGGCATACATAAGAGATAAATGGGCTTCACTCTCAGAAAGCTTTTTTCGTATCATTACAATCTCTCACATTGCTGTAGAAATTCCAAGGCAGTATCAATTTTTGGGGTTTTATGGACTGTGAAGGGATACTGCCTTATGATCTGTATTGAGAAAGGAATTTTTGTCTCCTAATTTAAATCCCTAGTTGAACACAACTTTCACAGCATGGTGGACTTCACTTGCAGTTTTAAAGCAGCACTGAGGATTTTTCTGCCCATTGCACTTGCCTCCTCCTTTCAGACATACCCACTATTAAAGAGATGTAGTGTGTAATTACAAAAAACCTGAAACTGTGTTATCTTAATAGTGAATTTTGTTTTCATTCAGATTGGAAAATGCAGTAATAAAGTAATTTACATTCCTCTTAAATTGCAGTTTTATTATTTCCTACCAGAATTTAGTCTCTTAATAAGGAACAGGCAGATCAAATTGAATACCTGTTTTTTGTTTTTTTGGTTTTTGTTTTTTTTTTTTTCTCCTTTCAAATTGCTCTACTTTAAAATGCTTTGCTTGCTGAGTAGGCACAGCTTGTGTTTAAGTGGCCCTCCTCAGACTAGGGGTTAAAGGTTTCTTTGGGAGACCCATGTTTTGAAAAGAATGGCTTCATCCTGAGTTGTGTCAATTATAGAAAGGTCACTCTCCACAGCCAGAGCCCTGAAATGGTTGTTGTGTTAAAAGCTGTCAGGGGCTTTCCTAAAAACTGCTGGGATAGCAATATTAACTTGGACATAATAAAAAAGAAAGGTTAGGTAGACAAACTTTTCATCCTTCCCCGCTCTAAGAATTTGTTCTCCTCGATGTTCCTCGTGTTCATCCAAACCTGTCATTCATTTTATTCCACTCTGGAAGATTACTTGCCTAAATATTGTTCTTCCTCCTGCCCCCACGTTATCAGCGTTTCTGCAAACTACCACAAAATGTCAGAACAAGTAAACTTTTCCAGCATGCTCCGAGGAAAGCTAACTGCAGCAATTTAAGACATGACCAGCAGTTCTGTCTCCTTGTCTCCTCTACAGGAGGTTACCACTCCCAAAACAGCATCTCAGCCTCTTCAAATGAGCAAAGCTAATTAGAGTGGGGCTGGGATAAACTGCCAGAATTTGCACTGAAGTGCCCCAGGCAGATGAGCACATTCCAATTCTGCAGTCCAGCTGCCCTATATTTGCACAGAGATGGCAACAAAAAGCTGCAGGGAGGGAATTGGGAAAGGTGTTAAAGCCCTGCAGTTGCCTGCTAAATGACCATAATTACCGACCTGAGCTCTTCGGGTTCCTGCCCAAAACCACAGGGTCTCTCACCTGTGCACAACCTGGAGGCAGTTCAGCAGCAATGCAAACGTTCTGCCTTGCACTTAGGGATGTGCTGCTCATGCACTTTGACCTACAGCCAGTCAAGAGTCTGAAAAATTCACAGGTTTTTGACACCATCAGGATGTAGGATTTCATGACAAGGAGGAAGTCAAAGCTAGACCCGCCATGGAAAACGTGGAGAAGCTGAGCTGCAGCAGCAGCACCATTTATTGAAAACAGAAGCAAATCCATAAATGATCGAGCTCATAAAAGAACAACTCAGTTTCCTTTCCCAGCTCTATTTTAACTGATTGTTTTCCCAATATAAGTATCCTGTGTCAGCTTCTAACACTTGCTTTGGCAATTATCAAGTTTAACGTGAGCTGCAGGTCCTAAGTGCAAGACAGTGCTCAGCCTCTGAACAGGATACTTCAGCTGACAAAAACTCTCCCGTTCCAGTAATGCCATCCACCAATCCAGCACACAAAAGCGTGGGAGGGCTTTGTCTAATTGTAACATTCTGTTCTGCCTTCTCCCCATAATTTTTGTAATCACCAGAGAAGACCTTACTGTGATGTAGCAAAGAAAATCCCTGAACCTTGCCAGTAAAAAAGCATTCCATTTAAATGATTAAAATACTTTTTGTGACATGTAATGTCTCTGTGTTTTTAACACGTTTTCTCAGTTTAAGGAAGTATTTCTGGCTCTAGGTTTTACTTGTTTTTCTTTCCACTGCCATGTCTTTGTCATTCTCCTCTGGAACACAGTTTCTCTTTAACAGAAAAAGGAGCCATTTGTTATCTAATTTCTCACATTAATATCACAGGACAGACTGTTTACCGTGGGTCAAATTCTTGTGTCCTTGGTGTTTGCTATTAGAATTCATCTAAGAAAGAAGAACCAGGGATGTGGTCCTGGCTGCAAGCCAGTTCTTGACTTCTCTCAAGCACTACAATGCACGTCTACTAAATCAAGCTTTTCACAGAATTGCAGAAGGGGTCAGGCTGGAAAGGGTCACAGTGGGACATGTGGTGCAACCCTCCTGCTCCAGCAGGGTCATCCCAGAGCACAGGGGACAGGATTGTGTCCTGAATGTTCTGGAATATCCCCAGTGAGGGATAACTCAGACTGGGACAACACTATCCAGTTGTTGGTCACTGCACAGGAGTTCTGCCTCATGTTCAGGTGGAGCTTCCTGGGCATCAGTTCCTGCCCACTGCCTCCTGTTCTGTTGGCTGGAAGCACTGTGAAGAACCTGCTCCATGCTCTGAGCCCTCCCTGCAGATATTTACACAATTGATGAGGTCCCTCTCAGTCACCTCTCAAAGCTGAACAGCCCCAGCTCCCTCAGCCTCCTCTTTCTTTGAGATCTCTAAGCTATGCCTGGAAGAAAAACATGTAGCCAGAAAACACAGCACACTGGTGTGAGCACTTCCCCTGCATCTGCAGCAGCACAACTTCACTGACACCAAACCAGAGCCCACACAATAAATGTGATTATTGCGAGCACCCGAAGACACGGGGGCATGCTGCTGAGAGCTGTGGGAGGGGAGGATGGGCAGGGTTTTGGGGCAGTTTGTGGGGTTCAGGTGATGTTTTGGGGCGGTTCAGGTGCGTTTTGGGGTGGTACAGGTGCATTTTGGGGTGGTTTGAGGTGTTTCAGGTGGTGTTTTGGGCAGTTTGGGGTGGTTCAGGTGCATATTGGGGCAGTTCAGGTGGTGTTTTGGGGCAGTCTGAGTCCATTTTGGGGCAGTTTGGGGTGGTTCAGGCAGTGTTTTGAGGTGGTTCAGGTGGTGTTTTGGGGTGGTTTTGGGCGGTCCGGGTGCGTTTTGGGGTGGTTTGAGGCAGTTCAGGTGGTGTTTTGGGGCAGTTCGAGGCAGTTCAGGTGGTGTTTTGCTGCGGTCCGGGTGCGTTTTGGGGCGGTCCGGGTGCGTTTTGGGGCGGTGGCGTGGGGCCGGGTGCGTTTTGGGGCGGTCCGGGTGCGGTTCGGGGCCGTTGTTTCGGCCGGTCGGGGCGCGGCGCGGACCCACCTCTGCCGGCAGGGGGCGCGGGCGGGCCGTCCTCGCCGGGCGGGCGCAGCCCGTTGTTGAAGGTCGGAGCCTCGGCCGGCTGCAGCTGCCAGTTCAGCCCCAGGAGATGCATGGCTGCGGACACAGGGGACACAGACAGCGGTCAGCGCGGCTACGGACACCACAGCGCCTCGCGGGAACGCCCCAAAGCCGCTCGGCTCGCAGGGATGAGGATGAGCTAAAAGAATCGGCAACAGAGGCAACAACCCCCCCCCCACCACCCCCAACCACCGCCGCAAAAAGCCAATAAACAAAAGCGAGCCCTGGTGACTCTCGCATCTGTGTGGCACTGAAATACAAAAGGCAAGATGCTCCCAACCCTGGGCAGAGCCGGGCACCACGTGCTGCTTTCCCGACTCACACAGTGTGGGGGACACATCTTGGGAAACAAAGCAGTTGATGCAAGTACCGGCTCCGAGTTTAAATTATAGGTGGTAATTTATATGTTGATTATAAAATTGGTTTTAGCCCTATGTAAAGTAGTGACTTGGTAATGCAATTATTTTGTGTTTAGTACAACTTATTTAAATCAATACATTAGAATAATAGAATCACAGAATGGTTTGGGCTGGAAGCAAGCTCAAAGATCATCCAGTTCCAATCCCCTGCCACAGGCAGGGACACCTTCCGCTAGACCAGGTTGCTCCAAGCCTTGTCCAACCTCACCTTGAACACTTCCAGGGCTGGGGGCATCCCCAGTTCATCTGGGCAGCTTGTGCCAGGGCCTCCCCACTCTCACAGGGATGAATTGCTCCCCAACACCCAGCCTACCCCTGCTCTCTTTTAGTGTGAGGCCATTACAGAGCCTCTATCCTCATTCTGTACACCGAGCTTCCCTGACCAACCCAGGGCTGTGCCAATCCTTTCACCTCCTTGCTTTGAGCCCCCACACAGCCCTGGGCAGGGAGGGTTTGCCTGCTCACAGCCGTGGGCTCTCAGCCAGGTCCGTGTGGCCATGACAGAGGCTGTGCAGCTGCACCTGGAACGTGAACAGAGCAGTGGGAGCAAGGCCAAGCACGCCCCATGCAAGTGCCTGAGTTATAGGCACTGTGGCAGGGCTAATTGAATAAGTCCTGTGCATAATGCATGAGACTTGACAGGTCTGAATCATTCAGCCAGTGGATTTATGTGCATCTTCACCTTGTATAAACACAGCTACCTGCATACTCTCATCACATTAGCCCCATGGCACTCTCAGTGCAGAGCAGCGGCGAGGGATAAAGCCCATCAAGCTGCTTCTTTCCCTTTCTTTGCATCTTTCTGCTTACACAGGATGTATGTAAACCTATATACCACAGAGAACAGCATTTCTACTTATGTCAAAAGGTGTTTGAGAGGATTCACTGGCAATTTGTGGGCAGGCAAAATAAAATGATTATGGGGGCCTTTAGAATTGTTCTCTTCTTCGGTGTCAGATCCACATGAGATTACCAGATATTTTGCATCCAATTCAAAGTGATTATATTGGTTACAAACAGCCCAGCAGTGGCCACACACTGCGTGTTCAAAGAGTAAATGTTAGGGATAGGAGAGGCAAAACACTTCTCACAGAAACTGCCATTTACAGTGCTGGATCTACCACTCAGATAATCTCAGAATGCAAGGAATCCATTTAAATGTGACTGATTCATATGTGCATGCATAAGCCCCAAAACAAGAAGCATCCCCCACCCCCAGAATCCATCTATCCCAACCCCATGGAAATCTCTCAGCATGCAATCTATGCAGAGTTTAACCTCTGTATTTTTGACAAAAGCAGCAGAGGAGCGAGACATCTTTCCTAACACCATCTTCCCCTGGACATCCTATGGACTAAGCAGATGTCTAAGAACAGTAACTAAAATCAGGAGATACTTTCTGTGAAAAAGATAGTTGCCAGATTTCATATTCATGCCAAATTTGCAAATTTTATTTCTATTATGTCAAAATACCTCACAAAAGCAAAGAAAAAAAATTGCCTTAAAGCCTCTGGTATGTTAAATACCAGACATGAACCTGAAAAGGATATTTTGCAAAGAAACTACTTAGAATTTGTTTCTACAGAATGTTTAAGAATACTTGGAAAATAGACAAGAAATTTACGTGGAATCAAATGATTTATACAATTACAACTTATTTGTCTTGCCAAAACAAACATTTTAAAAGGGTTTTTCTCAAGCAACCCTTTTTTTTTTTAAGTACTGCAAATGAAACTTAAAAATCACAAAGCTCAAATCCTACCAAAGTGCAGCTTATCCAAACTGCCCCATGGAGCAGAGACAGCTCTGCTGGGGCTGGGACAGCAGAGGAGAAGCTCGGGGTGTGTTTGTGCTGTCAGCAATTCCCAGATTCAGATGGACCAACCCCAAAAGCCAAGAGTGCATAAAGATTAAGTGAATTTCAAAGCTCCACAATGCAAACAAGTCACAGAGGAGAATTAGACTTTTGTGTTTTTCACTCTCAGTACGTCTATTGAAAGTTGCCATTTTTAAAATTTTATTGCAAGCATAACTGTAAATGTAGGTCACTTGCAGAGATGAAAGCCTGCTGCTTCAAGTGTGAACCAGTCCTTACAACACAGAGATAAAGAAATCATAACTAATAGTCTGTCCGAGAAAATTATAGTTGCTACCTTATAATTACCAGGTAAATTCAGACAAGGAATTATAAAAGATCTTATTAACATGGTATTAAAAAAACCCCTGTGATCCATCTGCTTCCAAGCACACCATGGTTTCATTAATAACTGTGTTTTAATCATGGATGCACGACAGGTAGGAGCAATTAGAGCTCCTTCCTAACGGGGCAGGGATTTGCATGTGTGCTCCATCCCTCCCGGAGACCGAGAATCTCCTGCACAGCTCCATGAGGTGAGCTACAAACTTCCACTAAGACAGCTGCAGTCACAAACACCAGGAACGTTCCCCTTCCACCAAAAATGAGAGGAGAAAAGTGTGTCACAGGGCCTGAGGGGAAAGCTCCATGTCTGCACAGCACTGAGCAGAGCTGAGCGGCAGCCGAGCAGGGGCAGCAAGGAGATACCTTCTCTCTGCTGCTTCACAACGCTGTGAGATGGCAAATTTATATGATTAACCTTTCGTTCTGTTAATCAAACAAAATGCCTCCAGCAAAGGAATAAGTAGAAGCCTGTTTAATTAGAAATGTGGGGATCCACGCAGAAGTTGAGTGCATTTGTCTCAGGGGAGAAATTTGGGCTAGTCACTTTGTGCCTCTTTGCTGGTTTTTCTGCTTTTCTTTTCTACTTTTTTTCTTTTCTACTTTTTTTCTTTCTACTTCTTTTTCAACTGACTTTGGTTATTTTTCCCAACAACAATTTGCATATCCACAAATTATATTTTGCAGAGCATTTATGGATACTATTTTTGTGTGTTTGATTTCCCCCACTCAACATTTAAGCATATTTTCAAAGTTCTTCTCTTTGATACTTGATTTTCAAACACTGAGCTTGTAAGAATTTATAGGTTTCACTTAACACTAACATCTAGTAATTCAGACTAATGTATTTATATTCTACAAACCATGAGAATTCAGAAACAATACATTTTGAAGTAAAACCTTTGAGGTTTAGGTCAAAAATAATAATCAACCTCTCACTCCACTCTAGCACCATTCACATACAGAGAGCAAAAGCACCTGGATGCTAAACCTGCATGCCCAGCAAGAACAAAAAAGCAGAGACCTGGTTCATCACTCCAGGTGGCAGAGCTGCCAAGGATCAGTCTAAGACTTACATAAGATAGAGGTTGCTAGAGTGAATCACATATTATTTTAAGAACTCCCAAAATGTACACAAATCCACAGGAAATTGAAAAAGCTTTCATGCAAATTATCCTGAAATTCTCTAAACTCAGTAGTGTCCCCACATTCCTCTTTCACTGGTCTTCTCTCATTGTGGCCATGAACCCACTGCCCACTCCAGTCAGAGTTTTGTCTAAAGGACAATGGTTTCCCAGCTCAGGAAGCTCTCTGCCTTGTCTTTATGTTCTTGTCAATCTTGACCTTGTGCTTTTAAAAAGGGGAGACCTCTGGTCTCTTTGTGAGCTGGAGATCTCCCTGTAGGACAGCTCAGTGTCTGCCAATAGGCAGAGCAGAGTGAGGATTTTCACTTATCCCTTTACTTGATGATATTCTTTCTTAAAGGGAGAAATATGCAGACTAATGATCCATCATTTCCTCCACTCCTACTACATCTTCCCAGTTAGGGTCTGTAAAACACTCACTGCTTGCTTGTTGGAAAATTCAGTATTCCCTAAGCAACTCAAAAAGATGGGAAGATTATACAATTGAACAGAATTAAGAATGTTTCCATAGCTTAATTTTCAACCAGTTGTGCTTACTAACCCCTGAATTAACAACACCCACAATGAACCCATCAAACTATGACTTCACTTTTTCAGGCTATATCCAGTGTTTGTCTGGAGCAGGACAACCTCTTTTCACATGAACACTCCATTATATCACGAACAACTTGAACAAACATACACTAAAAGCACATTTGCTGCTCAAAGGCCATTGTGTTATAGGAGCAGAAATGTTCAAAGTTTACTTTCCATCCACTCATGAGGTGAACAATGATGCAACTCTTGTTATTTATTATGCAGTTTTCAGCAACATCAAATTAATTTCCAAGCCAGGTCTAATGAATCACAGACATGACGAAACAAAAGGTACGTAATAAATCTTAGCATAATATTAATTTTATAGCATCTATATTCAAAGAACTATCTGCACATTTATTTTTTATTTCATATGGTCTGAACATTGTTTTAATGTACCACCATGTTTGTATGAAGCAAAAGATATTTAGTGTTTTGCACTTCTGGGTGCATACAGATAGGTACCACAAAGAATACCTGAAAAGAATAAACATATTCCCCCAAAAAATTAAAAAAAATTAAACATTATTGCATGCTTACTCATATTATTGAGCTGAGACTTGTGGTTCTTTATTAGTTACTACTTCTTGATCATGCAGCAGAGCTTGAGGAATACCAGAAATTGATCTTACTGATCTCAATTATTATTCATAAAATAACAGTTACTTAAAAGATTAGAAACATAGTAATTTAAAGTTTTATTATTCCTCTGGAGAAAGAGGTTCAAGTTCAACCCAAGTCACAAGTGAAACAAGTGCATTAGGCCTATTCCCCAGTGATTACTTGCCCCCATTACAGAATGAATGCACAATCCATCACAGCTGACAACCTCTCCTCAAGAGATGCCTGAGACAGGAATAGCAGGGGGCTGAAAGTCAGGAAAGAGCAATGGGGGAACTGCATGGGAAAAACTTGCACAGTGCTGCACACACTCCACTTGATTCTAACCAGGGCTCTGCTGAGGAACGCAGATTCTCTGTCGCTGTAACAAGGGAGGTAAGAAGCCTTCCCCAGCTCCTCTCATACCTGAAGAAGTTGAAAGACAGTTCACAAACACACAAATGATCAGAATTTGCTAAACTAAATCTCAGTTGAGATCCAGACTTTGCTAATGTGTCTTACAGTTAACAGGCATTGAACAGAGGACAGGGAGGCTCTGTCACATGGGCAGTGCTGCACAAGTTCCTTTTTGTACAAGGTATGTCACCATGGGGGACAGTCTGTAAAAGTCCCCTCCCACAAAAACTGGACTTGGCAACACATATGCCAAAGATATCAATAAACCACAGATGATTTACAGAGGCTGGCACCATCCTCTGCTCGATAATTTTGTTGGCCAGCTTCAGCCACCTTTGCAGCAGGAGCAGTACAAGCACTGTCAGTACAAGCTGGGATGGGATAGGAGTCCTTGACAAGGGCTGAGGAAGGTGTGTCAGAGCAAGCTCACAATTATACTCCTGCCCTTTCATATTCTGCTATTGACAGAAAGGGACAGTGCCTCCAGGAGCTCTAACCTCCAATCCACCTGTTAAACATATATTAAAGTGCTTGAAATATCATTATCAAAGAATATGAGTTTTGCTACTTGAAAGAAGCAGTCTTAAAATAAACAACGTGAGCAAGTAGCACCTTTCCTTGCTTGAGAAACAATGACGTCTCTCCTAAAATTCAGAAGTGTCAGAACTTTCTATTCTTCCTTGAATACCTCATGTGACTGTGACAAGGATGCCAGAGTTCTCCTGAGGGTATCCAAGAGATGTCACAAAAATTGATCACATTCCCACGCTTTTTTCTAAAACAAAACAAAAGCCACATGGCTTGCTGGGTGGACATCTGCCACTTTTGATGTATTATCTACATGAAGGTCTAAAGTACTATTTTTAAAAGTCCAAACCTATCCTGCCTGTGATGGAATTCCAAATGGAAAACAGGCCATGCAGGGAAGGGGTCACAGTCTGCTGCTGACAATGCATTATTCAAGAAGAGGCCTGAGAACTGCACAAGGACATAAAATAACTGAGCAACTGGGCCAGAAATTGGCAGGTGAAGTTCAAACCTGTAAAATAAAGTATGCTGGAGAGGAGTAATTTTAACTCCACATGTAAAATAATGACTTCTGAACTGACTAATATCAAACAGAGGGAAAATTTTGCACTAGATGCTAATCTCAAGTAAGTCAAACATTGAATCATTATGGGAAGGGTAAACAAAGCAAGGAATATTATTACACAGCTCCTCTCAGAAAAGGCCTAGAAGGACCAGAGGTTGGAGAATGAGTAGGGCAAGTACATCCATGATTTGTCCTTCTTACAAGATAACCATTTTTGGGTGCTGGAGACAGATGGAATGGATAACTTGACTTGTATCTAACCCAACACAGCTGCTGCTACACATAGACAACACTCTGGAGTGCATCCACCAGTCCCAGTGTTCCTTGAAGTGTTTGACATAAGTTGTGGCAGCATGGCCCTACCTATCCTACCAGGCCTGGCAATCTAAGGAATGTTTAGTACAACTCATCACAGGCAAACCCTGGGATTCTCATGCCATAAAGAGTTTCCTAGAAGCAGCATGATTTTAGGCAGAGAATGCAGTACATAAATGGCAATTCCTGACATGCCACAACTATTGTGCAGGTGTCACAACCCAGTGCAACTATTCATCAGTGCAATGGTAAATACTCTAATTAATAGCACAGCAGAGTCAGTTATAATTATGAGAGATGCATTTTCAAAATATTTTGTTGGAGATCTCAGGGACAGAGCAGATAAGGATTTAGCTTTCACGGGGTTGATAGCAGAGATCAAAGATCAGCTAAAAAATTGCATCATTCTCTAGATTACCAGTACTTAGGGTATTTATGAACCTGTGTTTTAATATTAATGACTTAGAATCCTACAGAACTCATATAAAACACTTGGATGTATTCTTGATTATATTGCCTTTTCTACTTGTGGCCATTCAATTGTTTGTAGGCAAGGTTAAAGTAGCATTTCAAAAATAGATGATTTGATGTGAATGTAATACTTATTGTGTGGAATATATGCAAAAAGTCCTGCTTATTGACTGT
Organism: Certhia americana; assembly: GCA_018697195.1. Classification (NCBI taxonomy): domain Eukaryota; kingdom Metazoa; phylum Chordata; class Aves; order Passeriformes; family Certhiidae; genus Certhia; species Certhia americana. The sequence goes on along the minus strand of CM031869.1, from coordinate 13,958,917 downwards.
GACCATTGAAACTCAACAACAAATAGATGGCTTACTTTCAAGGTCATTCATTCTCAGCAATTCATCTTAATCATCAGTATGCCATTTGCTATGCACAACATTTTTGTAATAAATTTAAATTAAAAGTTCATTTGGGAACTCCAAACAAAGCATTATCAAAATCCACAACTTCAAGAATTTACAGATCCCACTATTTTCAATTAAAAAATAGGCTTGCCTGTATTACACCTAGAGAGCACAATAAACAATCATTTTGTTTTCTTATTTATCCTGCCCATAACACTGAACAAGACCTCTCACTTCTCAGAGTCACTTTTTGCAGTTTACAATGCTGAAAATGGAAAATTCCATTAACTCTAATGGCACTGCTGTGTATTTTTATATCTTGTTGCATGGTTTTTTTTTTCATCTTCTCTATCAATTGAATTAAGCTCATATTGTTACACATACAAGTTTCTAGATGTTACCCAGCCACAGGTTTATACTCTAGTTAATTCTGCTTGACATCTGCAATAGTTTTGTGCTTAAAACAACAACAACAACAACAGCAACATTTTGAACTTTTGAAACAGAAAGTGTATTTTCTGGTTTCAGGAGTAAAGCTTTGAGGACTGTTTATAAAAAAATCAGTGTAAGGAATCTCAGGCTGCCATTCCCTCTGGCCTCCTCATTGCTGCACAGAGAATCCAGCTCTGAGCTTCCTATAAACACAGACACGGGAAATGTGAATTCCAGCACCCACATTTCTGGGACAGGAACTAAGGGGAAGGAGCAGACCCTCAGCTTTGGACAATTGCTGCTGTGGAAGAGGGATGATCTCAGTGTCAGCTGTACTCCTTCTGCTCACCAGGGAAATGCAGGAACCATTGGAACACACAGTGGAAAGGAGAGCTGACTTCACACTATCTTAAACATAAGAAAGAAATCCTTAGGCATAATTTCACCCTCAGCATGCAAACTCTTTTAGACAATAAACTGTTTAGAACAAGATGTTTGCTTTAAAGCATCTAGCCCAAGAAATGTTTTATAGAAATACCATAAAGCATCTATGAGTGTGTTGTTGTCAGCAGCAGAAGAACCTCTGCTAGGAATTAATTGCTTTCTTTTGAATAAATGTTATTAAAGATTGAAAAGGAGATGGAAGAAGGGCTATAATATGTTCATTGTCACTGCATTCACACAGAAGAAATAGGGGGACCCCAAAAAGTTTGTTTTTTTTTTTTTTTTTCCAAATTGATCACCCCCCCCTCCAAGCTGACTGATTTATTTCTCTGTGCACGTCAATAAACTGAATGGAATGGATTTTCAAAGCACAGCATGAAAGATATAGCCACAAATCCCATTAGGAGTAATGTGATTTGTGTGCTTATCTGCCATGCAATGCTTTGAAAGTTCATTCCTCTATTTCCATCTTCAGTTTTTCTACTTCCAAAAATAGTTGAAAAGCTCACACACACTTGCAGCTCCTTTAGGGTTAGGGAGAAGTGGAGGATGTGAAGAGCTGGTGCCCAATTCCCGGGATAAAGCCAGGCAAGCAGAGTTCCAGCCCAGGAACACGAGCTGTGCCTTGGGTGGGTGTTTGTTCCTCAGTTCCCACTGTGATGGGATACAAAGGATCCCTGGCTCAGGCCTCAGCTTTGCTCCTCTCAGCCCTCTCTCCTGAAATGTTTTGATTTCGTGCCACTTTGAGCAATCTTTTTTGTCACGAGAAGGGTAACAGCATTGCGTGCTGCCTTCAGAATCTGGAATCTCATGACAAAGACCTTAAAAGAGAAGCAGAATACAGTGCACCGCTCATTTATTCTCATGACAGGCCTTAGATTGTACAGAGCGTAGAGAACTGGCACACGATTAATCAGTTCCTGAGACTGTGCAACGTGAACTCACTTCTTATGGCAATTCCAAGAGTCAAGGCTGCAATCCTTTTGGTCCTGCATCTGGACTAGATGACTGTAACTAATAAGAAAAGTGTATATGTTTTTATTTACCCAATACAGCATCTTTCAGCCTGGAGGATCCCAGATCACATTATACAATATCCACTTTACCAGCCTTGCCAAAATACTGCCACTTTTGAAACAGGCATAGAAGAGCAAAAAGGGATGCTCTTGAATCAATTTTGTTCTATTTTGGAGCAATTGTGAGCATTCAATGTTAATACAAAGCAAATTAAATCCAATTTTAATTTCATACCTAAAAGACAATTAGCACGAACAAAGTACCCAGCTGGTCTTTATTCTGTTTCCAAGAGAAGGAAGAACCTAGATGAGACTTCAAACTGGTGTTTCAAGGAATATAGACACCGACATACTCTTGAAAATCACTGAGGCCTGAACTTACAAGAATTAAAATAACTGCTTTACTTTCAATACTGATCATAAACCTAAGGGATATTGTGTCAAACATTTATTCAACTATGCTCATCTCCTGAAACTGCAACTGTCCTAATTTCTACAAACATGTTGAACAAGATTTTCATAATTTCACTGTTTCAAATCCTTCAGACTCAACCTCTGTCAGCCACACTGCTAAGAAAATAGCTTTTACCTTTATTACTCCTTTGCATACACTGAATGAAGTGAAACGGTATTGTTATGAGTGGCCAAATTTCTGTCCACCGTACAAAAAAGTGTAATTTCTAATCATGAAGTATATTCTTCCCTTAATAGAAATGATACAGAATAGCTTAATTTAATCACCTGATAAAATCACAATTTAAAAAACTGCATGAATGATAAAGTTTAAGGTTTTACTCTCTATGCAAAGTAATTATTGGAGTTAAAAGTTCATTACAAAGAGGAAATAAATCCAAGGATGAAAAGCAAATATGATTTCTTCTCCCAAAGCCTCTAATTCATTTTCAACACTATAAGCTGTTTATATTTCTTTCACAATGTGCTTCAAAAGGTGTCTATATAAACCTAACCTAAATCATATCTTGATACTGAAATGAAGGTACAGATTATATTTAGCATCTATGCAGATTGAGACTTTCTATAAGCCTTGAAAGGCTGACATTATTAATGTATTGTGATTTAGATGTCCTACTGAGCCAGAATAGGAACCTATGAAAATAAAATGTACAGATTTGATAAGTATCTTACATAGTCAATCAGTTACAGCCTTGTAACTCATATTCCTTTGTGTGGGTTGTTTTTATAGAGGTAGTTTTGAAAGAAATAAGCAATTATCAAATTGGACTGTTACATTTTTGAGACTTTTTTTTCCATTTTTACATGAGTCCTGCTAATCATTGCCCTTAATAGGTTTACTATAACTATTTCCAGTCTTTTACCTGTCTTATTCTGAAGTTGCTCATGTTGCCTTCAAAGGAAAAAACAAGTTTTATAGCAAAATTTTATAGCTTTCAGAGATTAAAAGCTGGCCCTCCTGCATCTGTGCCTTGTCCTCTAGAACTGTAAAACTGAGAAGGGAATACAAGCTGCAAGTGAAGACAGGATTTCTGTGTGATCACACCAATTTGGAAGCACACAAGAAATGAGTAAAGGATTTCATGGTGCCAGGATTTTAATTTCAGACCACTGCCTTATTTTGAAGTGCCAGAGTTGTAAGTTTTCAGACTGCTGCAATTGACATTTCACAAGGAATTCCTGTGTGTATGTCCATATATGATTATGAGTTGCATCACATCACCAAAACATCTGTTACACAATTTCATCAGCCAGTACAGGAACAAGAGCTTGCCTGTGCATCTGAAGTCCCAACAGACACCATGACAGCTCACCAGAGTCTAAGTCCACTCCAAGCATTGTGCACCATGAATAATGGAAAGCATTTTTATTTCATTTGGACACCTACATCCTGATTAATCTAAGGAACATCATAATATACACTTAAATATTAATATTTGTATTAATTTTCTTTATCTCTTATATCTCAAATTGCCTTTTAGAAGATGGGATTGTAAGACTAGCTCAATTTGGTATATCAAAACTAATCACTGCAGAGATCGCAGAAATCACTGCTGCAGATGGAGCTGCTGTCCACAACAGAAAAATGATGCCAGTTTAATGTACAGAGCATCTGATACTTGATCACTTTAATGAAGCTTTCTGTCTTGCATATGAAATGCTGCAGGAGCCTCTGCACTGTCTGAGGTCAGCAATGCAGAACGCTCCTCATCAGCCCATTTAGAGCTGGTTAAAATCAAGGCATGTTGGAACCAAGGTCAAAATTGTCACTGACTTCAGTGGAGAGAGCTTCACTTCAGAACTCCTCTAATATTTAAAGAATTTGAGACCCTGAGCATCATAACAGTGCCTGAAAGAACAGTGTTTTCTACAGGCAACAGCAATGCAACCCATCAAAAATTCAATGGTCTAAACTGCAGGGCGAATTGGACATGAGCTGTAATGCATTAGCATATGCATTACTGTATACAACTAATGAAAGTATCACAGAATAAAATACAAGCTAAATTGCACACCCTCAGAAACCTTTGCCTTCAATTACATGCACTTTGTAAGGCAAAACTGTTAATGTTAACATTATGTTAAATGATTAATACAATCATAATATATGTAACAACTTTACTTAGCAATACCAATAAACTAACCAGGAGCTATCCTTCAAAGAGAAGATAACTCATACTACAAGGGGGTAAAAATAATATACATATATATATATATATATATATATATATATATATATATATGAGATAACCAGAGCTACACATTGGCACTTCATTGCTAACACTCAAGTTCTACTTCATGTCTGTTACACCCAGTTAGCTGGCAATCAAACCAAGTTTATATTTCTTTTTCTCTTTGATGGATGAAACAATAAATACTGTATTTTAAAGAAACCCCAAAATTCTAAACTTTATTGAAAATCTATCTAGCATTTCAGCTTCACTATGAAATTTATTTTCCTTTTTTTTTTTTTTTCCTTTTCAAGAATTTGCTTCAGCTTGAAAGCAGGTATCAAAGCAGATCCTCAGCACCTTAAAAGAAAAATGACTAGGAACTCCTCAGTGTCACTGTATCTGACAAGTTTCTGCAACGTATTTGCCGCCTTCTTTCACAACACTTCGAACATTAGGAACACAAAAAGCACCACAGCTGAGATTTTTTTCGTCGTACATCCTGATTTGAAAAAGATGCATTTGATTTTATGGTCTAACAGAGAAAATCTTCATCTCTCTACTGAAGTGGCTGTCTGTACTAATTAGTGAAGAATAAAATACACATAACCTCTATTTTGCTAGGATGTAGACCAAAATGAAAATGAAGATACTACCAAACCTATTCATAAATCTTTCAAACCTTATAGGATAGGTTTAAAAAACCACAAACAACTCAAAACCAACCCTGAGGTAACATCTACACCAATTTTCCAATTTAAATGTAATTTTAAAAATTTAATTACTTCATTCTTTCAAAAATAACAATGGCATTACAAGACTGGCATGTAAATGCAACTCAGGATTGCTATGAGTTCATAAAATTATTTCAGAAATCTGTTCCCATCCCATGGCTTTGCAGAGTTTACATGAATTGCATCCCTCACTTTGTTCTCGAGAACTGTTTTGACATTTAACATTTTAACTATTTTAACATTGCATTCAGGTCCTCACAGGTAAGTTTTGAGCCAAGATGCAGGATTACCTAATTTCCATGCCTATCATATATGGTGGAATTTTACACAAAGGCAGCTCTTTTCTCCTGGAGACCCCCCGGCCTTTGGGACACTGCATTGTTCACAGTAGGCTGCAGAAATTCCAGGGAAAAGCAGGGAAAGCTGCTCTCCCACTGTGCTGGCTGGAAGGTAGCACTGCCCAGTGCAGCAGGAATGGATCTGGAAGGATCAGACACAGCTCAGAACAATGGCACCAACTGCACAGTGCCAGGAGCTCTGAGCACTCCGTGCTGCTGGATGGTTCAGAGCCAGACCTCTGAAGTTCTTTGAACCTTTGCTGAACCAATTTCACATTTGAAATATTGTCAGAAGTTATCTTCTCCATTTTAGCAAGCTAGACACAACACACTCCCCGGCTCCTGGCAGGGAACAATGGAGGGACTGAGCGTGCAGTGGCTAAGCACTCTCATTGAAAAAACCAGGGGATGCTGCAGTAATTGTCCTGAGAGGCTAGAAAGGAAACAAGCCTCTATGCTGACAGCTTAGCTCAGCGTGAACTCTCATTTTTCACATGGAGCTAATTAAAAACTGAAATTAGTTAAATATGGAAATGACACTTGCAAGCACTTTAGCTGAATCCCAGCGAAATCCCTCTAGAGTGCTGAGACACTACCTGCTGCTTCAAAACTCCCCAACTGAATTTCACAGTTAAAAGGCTGAGCAAAGGGAAAGTTATTACAGAGATTTCCAATTCAAAATGTGTCTGTAAAATCCTAAATTAAATTTCATGGTAGCCCTTTCAATAACGAGCGACATACTGTGCAGTCCAACGATCTGGTGCTCCAATAAGGTCCCTGCGTGTATTCTCTGATTATCTCACCTTTAGGCACTGTGCTGGTTGTGCCAGCACTGTGATGCTCACAAGGATACCAGCATTACAATGCTACAAAGATAAGCCATGTACTGCTACTGAAGGAGTCATTTGGAAAGTGTGGATGCATGGCACATAAAGGAATTACTTCCACTGTCTAACAGCAGAAATCTGAGAAAATCAGAACCCACCGACCAAAATGTTTTATGCCTATGATTTTAATTTATGTGATGAATACATATGCAGAGAAGAGTCTACACTGCAATAAATTACGTGGCCTATGTATCTGTATCTCCATGCTTTACAGGCAGTGTAATAATAAAAAGCACTTCTGCATATTTAAATGGGCATAAAGAACCAAGGGACTGGATATGCATAAAAGGTATGATGACTGACATTAGCTTTTTGACTAAAGCACCATGTGAATTCCATTTTAGTGCATGTGACTTGCCTAGTGTGCATAAAAGCAAGGGTATCTGCCCAAGGGCAAATATGATTTCTGAATGCAATTTAACGAAGCCCGCCCACAGAACAGTTCATTTTGGAGCCAGACCAAGGCATTCGGGATAGCCAGTTACTTTCAAAACAACTGGAGCTTTTTGGGTTTATTGTTTTTCCTACATTCCATCCCTTTACCCTTGAGGCAATCCCCTCCCCCTGGCCTGCTGCCACTATTGCACCAACAAATTTCTGTCTAGGAAAGCCAGCAAAAGATGCCACATAGCACGAAAGCCACTGTTACTCACTCCCAAGTCTTCTGGCAGGGGGTATTGCTATACCCAGCCTGCCAAAACCTCTTCCCTGGCAGCTATCTCTATAATCTGTACATCACACCCAGGCTTTGCTAGTCCAGGGCCTTGAAACATCTCAGCTAACCCAGCTGGAGGGGATATGCTGCAGCTGCACCATCAGACCCTCTTATTTTATTGAATTTTGAATATGTAGTTTCAAAGCAATTCAAATGAATTTGCCCAAGGCCTCTGATCAGTAAAACTACTGATACCACCTGCAGCAGGCTTCCTACATTTGAAGCATTTAAAAACAGGTGACAGGATAGGAGCTTTCAGTGTAAGGACTGACTCTCATGAAAAGCCTGCTAAACAAACTTGGTTATTCCCCATTCTGGCAAGGAAAGAACTGTATGGCTTTCAGCCCAATTCTCACAATAGCACTGGGAACAATGGGAAGCTCCATTTAAAATTATTTTTTAAATCATGGTTTGTTTTTGTTTTTTTTTTTTTCAGGTTAAAATGAAGCATTTATTTGATCACTGAGTTTCATTTATCTTCAAGCACCTATATGAGTGGAGATAAAAAGCAGACTTTGATGAACATGAACTCATTAATAAGAGGGGTCATTAGGAAACCCAGAAACAAACATCTAGCAGGTTGAAGCCTCTTAATGCCATCCAATTCTTCTTCCAGCAAGCAGAGGCAAAAGAGAAAATTCCCCATCCAGCAGTTTTCCACAGCCATGGGCCATTTAATATGCCTGATGAACAGGTACAAGCTGAAAAACTACTGGGACAAATACCTGGCTGGGTATGAAACCAGGAGCCAGAGGAAGCAGAGCCTGGCAACCAAAGCCCTTCAGAAGCAAGAACTCTGTGGAGGTGGTTGTGGTCTTCTGTCCTGTCCTTGTCCTGTGTCTGCAGAGACAACCCTGCCTGGATAACCAGTGCCTACCTCTCCTGCCTGTGGGTTTTAACAGCACCCTCGTGATTTGTAGTATGAAGCACCCCACTTGGGGATCAGTATTCCGCAAGAGATAAATTATTTTTGTCATCTTCTCCTCATTCTGTTGTCCTACCTGAGTACATTCACAGGAACACACAGCTTGGTGAGGGAGCTGGAGACTGAAAAGGGGAATCTGGGGAAGGGCACTGGCAGATATAGCCAGGCAGCTTACTCTGAATAGCAATCATGAGGCAATGATTTGTGCCTTTAAAGAGATCCCTAAAGAATAAACTGTAACAAAAAAAACAACTGGAACTGGCTGGAAAGAACAACATATATTCCAATCAACTTGTGATTGTACTTCAGATGTGCAGTGAACAGTCCCTCTCCCGAGGCAGCATGTGATCCACATCTGGGTAAGCACCACTGGGATGAGACCCATGGAACATAAGGGGACATCCACATGTGCAGCTGCTTTTGTCACTAATGCTTCTGGGAAAATACTGACTCAAGAAGCAAATGAATAGTGGCTTAAAGGTGAGAAATTAAGACTGAGGAATTTCATCTTCAGGTCCTTAAAGGTATGTAATCATTCTCTCATTCTTTTCCCTTCTCTTGCATTCAGAAATAGCCAATAAAGTTCAAAAACTTGAATCAAGGAGAAAATCTAAGCCTGCAGCCTCCCTTTAGAGAGAAAGAAGACAGGAGGGAGCAAAGGGGACTGACAGGCAGAAATACATTATTTATTCTTTCCAAGGCAGCACAGTGGTGTGAGCCAGGGAATTCTGTGCCTGAGCACACGTGCTTCAGCCATCCCTGCCCTTGTAGGGACTATTTCAGTGCTTGGAATATGCAGCATCCATAAACCCAGCAATGTCATCCTCGTGACATAAACCAGTCTCCATATGCAGAAAGCAGTGGAGTGAAGATTATTCCCAAAGCTGTGGCCAATAAAGGGCTACTGCTTTCAGAATACTGGTGAGCCAGGTACCCCAAGGGAGTTTACAGGCTGGTTCTTCAAGCCACAGGTCAAGAATAAGATTCCTAAGATCATTCAGCCTCTCTCTGAACTGCTTTCCTGTACTGATTTTCTCTGTAAACAGAGTCTAAAATCATCCCCTGAGAGGAAGGAAGAGCCACTTTCTCAAATACTGGGTCCTCACTACGAGCTACACAGGTTTTGCCCCATAAAGGGATTCTGAAATTCCAGACAGTCCAAGTCATTATATGAATTTTTTGAATTGCAAAACTGTAGTCAAGGTCATTTGCAAATGCAAACCTTGAGTTCAATTATGTTTTAGCAGAAGATGACACAATTACAATAAAAAAACCCCTGTTTTTATAACTCAACAGCTTTTCCCCTTGGTTATCAATTTTTAAATACAGGGCAAGGATAAAAAGTGTTCTTTTCAGAAGATTCTGAACACATAAATGTTTCAGGTCTGTTCTTCTGCATAGAACAAAAAAAATGCTTCCTTTAATAGTGTGATTTGATGTAATTTGCCTTATGATTTTTCTTAAGGTACAGCAAATGCTGAACAGAAAATGGCACATATTTCATTTCGAGAAACAGAGCCAAATTCATCCCTGCATCTTTTTCATGCCCCATTGGTTTAAGTCAATTATTTTCAATGTAGCTATATCAGTGTGGAAGAAGAATAATGCAATCATGAATCAAGTCCATACTATTTTTCATGACAATTCCACTTGAGAAAAGCCTCAGATATAACCTAGTGAACCACAGATCACAGTCATATTTTATAAAATTTATTCAACAAAAATGTATTAAATAAACTTACCTTTCTGCCTGTATCTTAGCAACTTAGCAACCCTTACAATATGAGAATGCTGGAAACAAGCCTCTGAAGTCTACAAATGCAGACTTGACTTTTACGAATAGGTGTGCCTGCATTGAGGGCCATAATTGCAAGAATAAATTTTGCTGAATGGTGCCATAACACACATTTTCCTGTATCTGCACTCCGTCCTTATGGGATTCTTTTATTAATGGCAGCATTTTCTAGGCTATTTGCTAGATCTGTCATGTAAATTCAATGGCAAGGATATTAAGGTTTCATTACTGGACATACCAAAAGTATCCCTCAACAGCTAAAGTTTTCCATGGCCACCTGTCACATGTTCTGTGGTTTCCAGTGATTTCACTGAAGTGAGTTGCAGGAAAGGACACGGCCTGTGGCACTGCCTCCTCCCTTCACAGCACCAGCTTCATGCTCTGGGAGCAGCCCTGCCCAACAGAGTCCTGCACACACACCACACCTCAGTGTGAAACCATCCTCCCTGGGGCACGAAAAGAATTGTGAATGTGGCACTTGGGGACTTGGTTTAGTGGGGACATGGCAGTGCTGAGCTAGGGATTCGACTCAATGATTTTAGAGACCTTTTCCAACCTTAATGATACTGTGATTGTGTGAGCCAAGAACGGTGCGGCACTGCAGGATGGGGAAAGGAAACTTAAATCCCCATGGAAAAATCCAAAGGGGCTGTAGGAAAACCACAGGAGCTGGTCTGCACCAGCCCTAGCTGTGTGTTAGATAGATGGCAATAAATCCTTAATATTTTATGGAAAACTGGTTTAGACTAAAGCAGCCTGCAGTTTTCCCATGTAAGAGCCAAGCAGCAGCTCAGCTCTGCCCAGGAAGGCACAGCCAGTGCCAGCTGTGGGACACAAAGAGAAGAGAGCACAGTCACTAGGGCTGTGTCCTGATATGAGACTGAAGTAAGAAATCTGGGGTTAACCAACCCCTGCAGTTGTAACTCAAGATTACTGCCTTGCTGCTCAGCCCCTGCCTCGAGAGGCAGTGGCACTGCAGCTTCTCTGCACTGCCTGAAGCCCTGTCAAGGGCTGCCTAGTCCCCAAAGAAAACAGGAGACATGAGCCCTGCCACTCCAGAAATGTACCCAAACCCTGTAAAATAAACTTGGGAAGGAGCACAAACATTCAGCAAACATAGTATCAATGGAGCAGATGTGCAAAACACGATTTTAGCAATGGTTCCTGTCGAATGTCCTTGTGTTGGGTTCATCAGAAACACTGACAAATGCTGCAGCCAAAAATCAGCAGTTCTGAGAGGCCCCAGCAGCACTACCCAGGTGCATTGTCATCCTGGAGACTGGGGCAACAGAAGGTTATACAATAAAGCGTGAAAACCCTGTTTTTCTAGAAGAGTAACATGAATTTGCCATTATTAAGAAGTTTTCTTGCCACAAGCACTGTAAAGGACAGTGGCTGTAGCAGAGATCCCCAGTGTGCTGGGGAGGGCAGGGATGGCTGAAGGTTGTCCTGCCCCCTGGGATTGCTCAGGCACAGAAAGTGGCTCTGCTCCATCACCCTCCTCTGCCAGCTCCCAGCTGCAAGCCACGGCGTGCTGCTTACCTGAGTTTACCTTAAATTTTCCTTGTGGATGGCTGCACTACACTTTTGTGTAGGCTGGTGATTTAGTGCTTGCCCGCTGGTATCAGAGGGAGAAGCATTTTTCCCTTCAGCGCCCGCTTTGTAAATCAATCATCAAATTATGTGCTACTTCATTCACATTTTTTGGGACTATATCTGCCATAAGACACCTGCTGTGGTGACAACTGACAAAATATATGGAACCTGGGGAGAGGATGGGGAAAGAGAGGAAGGAGAAGGACTCTGACTATCCTTGCACATGCCACCTACTGGCAGAAGGGCTCAGGCAGAGGCACACAAACGCTGTAGACTGAAGCTATTGAATTTTTCAGTAGCACAATACACTGCATAACTTTGCTGTGGCACCAGAACACGAGCACTTAAAGAGCATTCTTCAAAGCACTAAAACAAGACATACCCAGCTGTGTTTCCATTCATATACATCAGCAAGGAAACATGCAATTTTAACACTGATTCCACAGAGAAATCAAGTAATAAAAAGCTATCAAAAACCTGAATAAAATTCTACAAAGACTAGCGATCAAGAAAAAAATAAATCTAGCTTTATTAATCTGTATCATGGAAACAGAGGTGATTTAAAGCACCTTTGCAACATCTCTCCAGTTTAATCTGTATCAGGTTTGGAGGAAATCACAATTGTATTGTCAAGATGAAAATATTCACTGTCTTCTCCACAAAACAACTATTAAAATTTTTAAAAGCAATTTGGGAATGTTGAGAGACTTGTCAACATCACAGTCAAACAGGTACAGCTAACACTCACATCTCATTATATTTTATCTTTCTTTTTCAAGGCCTAATTTTTTTTTTCCCCAGCAGTAATGTACAAATTGCTTTCCTTGGAATCAGAATGAAGATTCCTGCACATTCTTAGATGAAAAAACATGCTATCACCACTAACAGTAACAAAAACGCAGAGCACAACTACTCCTACACCTGACAGCACTGAAAGGAGGAGCGTGGAGTATCAGCATTAGAAGATGGATGAGTAAACCAAAGGTGGGATAAAGCAGATTACTGTTCAAGCAGAGTAATTTTGAAAGCTTTACTAGGAGGTTGGGATCTCTTGCCTCCAAAAGAAAACCAGAGAACAGAAATAACACACAGTTCTCTGTCCTTGTTCTGTGAAGTTCTTATCAAGTTCAGAAAACAGAATAAAGTTTGTCTTCTTCCTTTCAGATCAGAGAATTAATGTCAAGTATTGTATTATTTTTACAGCTTCTGCCACATAAGATTGCACTTTAACTCTTTTTATTTTTTTTAAGTTGACCTGCCAATAAAAGACACTGGGCTGATAGCCCCAGAACCTGGTATATGCCATTTATTCTCAGAACAGGAACAGCACTGAAAGGTCTCTCAAGTGGTCCTGCTTCACTCCTACTCTGAAGAAATTGCTCCTTTATACTTATAAAGGATATATCTCAGCTAAAACAATAGTGAAAAGTGACTTAACACTGAGTGTGGCCAAGGGTGTCATACCTGATATTCTGGCAGGAACAAGAATTCACTGAAAGCCACAGGCTTTGTTCCCATCAGCAGAACCAGCTCAGAGCTGGGCAGTGCTGGTTTCTACTTCCTCTCTGCTCAGCTTACAGAAGGAAAATGATGCAGGAACAGCTGCAATTCCACAAAAAATGGAATTTCCCAGAAAATGCCTGAAGAGCAACACCTTGGCCCACAGGACAGTAACTTGGGGTCCTGAAATAAAACTGGATAGATAATGTTGTGCTTGGAGAGCAACTCCTGCATCCTGAGAGACCAGAGGAAGTTTTTAATTGATTTGGTAACACCCACGGCTACAGCCCTCTCCTTGCACAGTTACCTGGGAAAGCAAATGAGCTGGGAACAAGTGATTAGGCAGAGCAAGACAGTGGGAAAAGAACTCTGACACACAAGATCCCCAAACTTCTGCTGACCCTCATCTAAAGTTTTAATAGAAAATCAGAACTCAAAAAGTATATACTGATGTTCTTCAATAAAATCACTACAAAATGTTAACTATTCACAAATAAAGGTGTTGAGATGTTAGCCAGAACAAATGATTTTGCCCACTCTAAAGGAAAACACTGTAGAAACGTTGCTCCAAATGCAATGTGAACACGTAGGATTCTTTGGAAAGTGAGTACAATGCAGCTCACATTATCATTCCAGTACTTGGTGAGGAAGGCTCTTCATTCTACACACACACACACACACACACACACACACACACACACACACACACACACACACACACACACACACACACACACAGATCTCTCCTCCTGAGTTACCTGGAACAGGCATGAATTACCTGTCATGCTTGGCTGTCTCAATAGGCACGAATTGTCTCTCACACTTAACCACCTTGTGCTGTGATTTCTTTCTGAAACCCAGTGCTCTTCCTTACATTTAGTTCTTAGGATACTTTTAAATACCAGAATACAGAGGCTGATACTACTCAAAAGACACTCAAAACCAGCAGACCTAAGATCCATTTTTTACGGTAATGTAAAACATATACATCACTGAAACTCAGTTTAGCCATCTGGAGTGCAGGAATAATAACATTTACTTTCCCCACAGTAAAATGCTTCTAAGCTAAATTAGCATTAACTATTATTCATCTCAATTCTGGAAAACAGTGAATCATAACCTTAACTTGAAGCGTTATTTTTTTAAAAATGACTAAGTAATTTCATTGAGCAGAAAATAAAACTTTTGTCTTTCTTTTCAATTCCTCCAACTATCATTATTTACCAGATGCTAATTTAGCCTATTTACAGAAAAATCAAGTTATTTTTTGGCTCATCTGTGCTAGAATTAATCAGAAGCAGCATGATACCATGTTTAATTTCAATCACAGCAGCTATCGCTTTACAAATAAATAAAACTTACAAAATTTTTTACTGCTCTTAAATCAGATACTATTTTTTTTTTTCTAAAGGAAAATAAAATTTACAATACTGGCTTTATTTATTCTACATAAACTTTTGTTTAATTATGAGAGCCCCACAGAATGTGGGCTTTTGCTCAATAAAATCAAAGGGTAAAAATAACACTGCATTTTCCTAAAAGAAATAGCAATAGCTGGGTCATCAAGATGTCCAGACTGTTAAGAATTAAAACACCCATAAGGAGATACAAGCTGGAGGGTTGCGGATGGAAAAAAAAAATGATTTAAAGAAATCTATCAACCTTAAGCCAAGTGCTATGGAGTGGTGCACAGAATTCCTTTTGTAGATCTGGGACTCACTTGTTTCAGTTTAAGTTGGAAAAGCTGTTTATCAATTTTCTAGCTACATATCGTGAGAGGACAGCAGAATTCGCCCCATCTGTTAGTCCTTGGCTGGGACACCAGTGCTATTTGTTTTCCTACCATGGCATCCCACCCCATGCAACAGATTGATGGTGCCAGGGAGACTCCGTGAAGTGGCGCTGGCTCCGGTGCCAAGGGCAGGCAGGAATGGATGGGCACATCCAGAGGATCTTGCATTAAGGGATGAGGAAATGAAAAATCTGCACTGCCTCCTGCCTTCCCCCACCCCAGCTCACGGGAGGCTGATCTGACCTTCAGCCAGGGAACAGAGAGCAAACTTGCTTTCAAAGCTTCAGAGGTGTCCAAGAACACATTCAGCTCCAGTTTTGCCAGCCACAGGTGGGTTTTAAACCCATTCTGTCAAGGTGAGAGTTAGAGGGACAGACTGCTTTGTCCTAAATATCTTGTGCTTAAGGACCATCCCTGGTGCTTTCTTTCACACCAGCCTGCAC
This sequence comes from Certhia americana, assembly GCA_018697195.1. NCBI lineage: Eukaryota > Metazoa > Chordata > Aves > Passeriformes > Certhiidae > Certhia > Certhia americana. Next base: position 13,943,589 of record CM031869.1, on the reverse strand, counting down.
AGGGAAGGGTGGTTTTGTGCAGACCCAGCTGATCTGCACATCTGTTGGGAGAGTCTGGATTTAGTGCTCAGTGACCCTCAAGCCACACTTAAACTTACCCAAAGCACTGCACTGAGCCTGCAGTAACAAAGGGTCTGAGGAACATTCCTCCTCATAAAAGAGTAAAATTTTATTATTCATTACAAGTATTGGTGGCAATATGTACTAGATTCCTCCAAAATACTGAATGCTTCAAGATACTGTAAATTTCACAAAAGAAAATGAAACTACTTCCAGTTACCATCATAGCTATTGTTGTAAACTTCTCCCCTGCTGCAGAAAAGTTTAGACAAAATATGATAATTTTTTTACTAACGTGCATTTCTAACAAACTTCAGAAGAGTACACATGGGCAATTTTCACAAATGGGCCTGGGATAAAACTCTTAATAAATAAACTAAAAAGTAGGGGATATATTTTCATAGTTTCTGTAGCTCATTGTAATATTATTTATTTTTAGTACATCAGAAAGTATTATGTGGATATGACTTCAGAGCATCTAGTAGCACACAACAAAAAAAACAGGTGAAAGAAATCACTAGAATCTATAGAGAAATCATTTCAATTTGTACATATCAGTACACATAAACACAATAAGCAAGCTAGAGATATGTAAAATATAATTGTCTACTACAAATTTGGCCTTTTCATAATCTGCAGCCCAAACTCTATTATGATTTTGCCATTTCAATCCAGACCTTTGACTTCCACAAAAAGGCTTTAGGGAAAAACTGCTTATATTTAGAGAAAGCTTTGAAAGGTAAAACTACCATAGAATAACATTATCTTCATCTTAGCAGACTAGTCGGAGGGTTCAAACTGAAATGGCATTTCATGCTCAGCAATAATGTTTCTACTCGTAAATGGCACGTGGGGCATTGTATGACTCAAAACCAGGGATTAATGACTGCAGGATTTCCAGTTCTCCAGTTGACAAAGGGGATATTTTCATGGAGGTGACACGCATGGGTTTCAGAGGCCTCCCCAGCCCAGAGCTGGCACTGATAAATGGCGTGACTTACTAAAGACTGAGCACACTGCACAGTGCATGTTGGCATAAATCATAGCTACCCAAGGATACCAGAGCAGACAAGGCTGGGAAGAAGCCCCAGAGCCTTACAGACCCTGCAAGTGAGGAGGAAGCATCTAGGATTAGTATGTTCCTTCAGCCAAGAAAGAACATGACTGGTTTTAAATTTCCAGCCAAAGGAAACAAACAGTTACCTTCCACAGAACTGCAAACCTTCCTCTTTACCTACCAGTACCACGTGCCTGAGCACTGGAATTGAGACCAGCTAAGAAGTGAATGTTGACAAGAACCAAACTGCTTTAAAAGTCATTCTCCTGCGCTCTGATTCTCTTTCATCAGAAGATTTTCATGAGGAATGTTACTAAGCAGAGTAAAAGACTGAATTTCTGCCACCTCCAAACCCCCAGATCTTAACATTTGGTGTTTGAGGCCCGTTTTGCCTTGCAAGAAATTATAAAAATCTTTTGTCCCTGAAAGAGAAAGATTTGGGGTCACACAGTAAAACCGAATTTAAAAAAAAATCACAGATTTTGGCTAACAGCATTCAAACAGATGCTTACTGGTGATCTGCTGTATTCAGTAATTTACCCACGTGTCAACCCCCTGAACACTAAACTAAGAAAACTGCTTTTTACAGCTATAAAAAATATTGACGATTCCAGAGTCACCACTACACTCAAGAAAAAGCAAGGTGTGCAGTACATGCAGCCATTACCTCTTTTGCAAACTGCTCTGGGATTGTCAGAGAATGCAAGTTGTAGCACTCAGCAGAAACTCTTAATGGAGAGCATTTAAAACAAAATCTGCTGAAAGTGTGTAAAGGATAGCTCACAGCTAAAGAATGGAAATATGTTCAGAGAACTGGAATTGTTAAGCTTTGGTCCCTGAGCTTTGGTTTGGACCTTTCTATTGGCAAAAGCAAAGATCTGTGCTCAGAATAAGGCTCCCATACTCAAAAGGTAAGAAATAAGATGGAATTTATGAAGGCAACCCAAGGCCTTGTGCTACCTCATCCCTGGGAAATGATTCCTCATCAGTGACCCATGCTGGTCTCAGGTCCCAAGCAAAGGCACACACTGTGCAAACTGGAAATCCCAGGTCCCAGCAGCAGAGCTGCTAGAGCAGGATTTGCAGCACAATCCACAGCCTGTAGTTCATGCTTTTCCTGTGACTCTGGGGCCCTGGAAAAAAGAGTGCCAGAATGAGTCTTGTGACTGCATGGATTGTTCTAGTAGGCTGCACTGCCTGCTGACCTGAACCCCTCTGCACTGCACTGGGAATTACTCACCTCAAAAATCCACCACTCTGCTAACAGTACCTACTAAAAGATCTCCTCCTTCAGACCCAAGTTAAAATGCAGATTGTCATGCTGACAGCTTTGAAATGGTATCCAGGAAATCCAAATTCACTGAAACAGTGAATTCTGTACTAAATATTGACTTCTCAAATCATGGGCAACAGAGGAAAACTGCACATTGAAATACATACACAGGCAAAGCAGAGAAAACTCCCACTGTTCAGGTACCTGCTGTATATTTGGTACAGGAGTGCCAAAGCAATGTTAAGCAAATTGTACTGTTTAAAAGCCTTTTTCTGTTCTAGCTGTTTACAGTTTTCTAATGGTAAATATGGGAGAAAAGATGAATGATTTATGAATGTGCACTATAAAAAGTCAAACAACATATTAAAACAATGCTTCATAGCATGGGGAAATGGAATTAAGCAGACCACTTCCATGGTGATTTTTATAGATCGGAAATGCATAGATTTTTGACAGGGAAAAAAAAAAATCTAAAGTTGAAGAGAATGGTGTTAAATGTTGTTAAACCTTTATTTGGCCTAAAGCAAAAGATAAAACTCATTCTGTCAGAGATCTAAAAGAAAAAATCTAAAGAGATGAAAACCACAGCTTTCTAACTTAAGTAATTATCCTTTACAAATATTCTCAGATGAGACTGAGTGAAACCCTCTATCGGGCTACATCCTGAAAACAAAACTATTTCCAGTCTCTCTGTTAATATGAAAGTGGGCAGTGCTGATCAAGTGACAGAAAAACAGTCAAGGAGTAGGATGGATCCTGCTGTTTTCCTGAACATCTCTGAATTCCCTGCTCCCAGGGACAGCAACCCTTCCTTGCTTGCTGCAGGTCTAATGGATGGTGCTTGCCCACGGCTGCTCAGGCAATTGCCCTGACCCAGTTGTGCAAGGAAATAACGAGCCCCTGAATTGACTAAGGGGTGTCACAAGGACAGAAGAAAAAATTGGCTAAGGGAGCACATCTACAGCTGGAGGAGCATCCTCAGCTGGCGCCCAAGGACAATGTATATTTTAATTTGTAGCTTATTTACTGCAATAGGACAGAAGTTTAGGACATGCCATGGAGGACAAGATGGCAATCCAAGCAAAGAAAGGGAAAACAACTTTGCTGTATTTCTGAGAACAAATAGCTGTCTCTACCACCACATCATTGTTTTACTATTACCAGCTAATACAACAGCAGACTGAAAGTGCAGCTGCGGTCCACAGAATATTTGGCATTTCTGGCCCAAGCATAATCCCTCAAGTAATGAAAAACCTATTTCTATTTCTGCATCCTCGCTACTCTTCATACTGAAGAGGATGCGTCTGTCTCCCATTTATTGAAGCTTATTCTTCATCTAGACAGCCAGAGCTGGTTTGTATTAGAAATTAGGTTTTAAATCACTATTTTTCTATTATTTGTTTTAGGATTTTCAGGAAGCCTCCAGAGGTGCAGAAAAATTCTTCTGGTTGGAAAAGACTAATACTCTCTATGAACCAAGCACCAAATCCCTAAACGCTTGTATAAGAACTTTGATGTTTTTAAAGTTCAGATTCTGGCCATGAAGACAACATGATAACAGTTAAAATTACATAAAAATGTTTTTAAAAGAAGGTCAAACTCCTCCTGCAAGAGTAAGACTGATCAGATGCTTGAGCTTTTCTTAAATGGAGCAGACTCCATTATGGCCTCTCTTTTCTCATGTGGTTGGAGTTTTGCATTTCAGTGACTAATGTATTCTCAAGATGTAAAAGGGGAATATATATGAAGAAAGAAACAACGGGTAAAATAAATTTTTGGCTCAATAAATCATACCAGCCTAAATTGCATCTCTTTTTTCTTGCTGTCCTGTGCTACCTTGTGGCCAGTTTTAACAGAATTCTGTATTTTCAGCTCCCAGCTCTGCACCACATTCTTTCCAACAGGCACAGGTCTCTCCTTGGAAAAGGCTTGGATGCTAAAGGCACAGTAACCCATCACAAGGAGATATGTGGAGCTTTGGTGTTGCATTTCCCAGCTCTGGTAATTGTTAATGTGCCTGCTGTGAGATTGCTTCACTTCTCTTTCAGTCTAAGGTTCTTTTGCATTTTCCACAGACCAGCAAAGATGTCACAAGTTCATATCTACTCTTATATTACCTTGGGATACTTGCTATGTACTCCTGGCATTTTACTAGCATTCATTAATTTTCTCAGCATATCAAGCACTATTTACCTCTCTTTTAAAGCCTTTAATAACTGAACCCAGAAATCCTCTAGTGATGGTACAGTCTGACAGAAGGAGTATCTTCCTTCTGCAAAAGAAAATATTACCCTCACAACTCCAATTCCAACTGTCAGGAGCAAAACCTGAGTTTGCTGACAGCCCACCTGCCTTGGACTGAACTAGCTCTCCTGGAATTACAGAGGGGTTTCATGGATTCCATACTTAGGAGGCAAAGCTGTAGCAAAAAGATCCTAATTGAAAAATGCAATCTCTTGATTATAGCAGGATGGCTTTGGACTCGCTGTGAGTACAATTGCACTTCAGTCAGTTTATGGGAAGTTGGGATCCTGAGCACCAGCAGTGGCATACTGCTGCAGTCAGCATGGATGGGGCTCTCTGACCAGCCCCTGCACCCCCAGGTCATCCCTCACCCTCTGGTCCCTACGTTAGAGATTTGCAGCCACCTGCAGCTTGCAGAATGTAGGAAGCCTCTTGCAGGAGAAGTAAGTGAATTGAAAGAAAAAGATGTGAATATACAGAAAGTAAAAAAAGAGAACTGCAGGAATAGTGCGCTACACCCAAATTGAAACAAAACAACTGTTAACATGCAGGGATGAGCAGCATACATGGAACAGACTGTCTGACCTTTCCAAGAGTCTTGTCTGCTCCAGGCTGGTTCCTGCAAGGTAAGTATGGTGGTACAGACACAGAGACACCTTGTCATCCAGCACGTGGGGAACCTGACCTGCCACACTGGCAGCAGGATGTGAAAACACCTTGTATTCTGTGGCTTTTTCTCAGAAAGTATTTAGTAAGAAAAATGTTGGAGGAAATCAGCTGATCAACCAACCAGCAAATTAAAATAAAGCTTGAAATTCAATTAACTGCAGCACTGTTATACATTATGTACAAAACCTTTTAAAAATTAAATAGGACACAGAGGGATAAATCTGGACACCTCAGAGAAGAAAACAAACTAAACCTACAGCATATTTACAGTTTTGTGTAAGGTTCTGTAAGATCAAAATTAGAGAATGAAATTCCTTTTCCATTCAGGAACTGCATTAATACAAATTCTTGCCTTTTCTAGTAATTATTTAGTAATAGCCAAGATAAAGACATTAAGACTGCTTCATAATCACACAGTGGGGTTCAATACTGATTCTCTCATTATCAAATCTGCTCAACATACAAGTCAAAACATGATTTTTCTAACCAATTACATTCTTCATCTTGGCATTGTAATTCAAGCTTCCTATGTCAGAAACGATTATGAGGAATTAAGAGCGAGTTTGCTGACTATAAAGTATAGATGCACCAGTCCAAAAGAAAGCCTCACCTTCCTATGCACTTTGCTCTAATAAATAGAATAATTTTTAGCCTGCCTCTACCCATTCAAAGCAGCCTGTTGGAACCCACAGGTCATGAAGAAGACAAAGCCACACACAATCTGTGTCCTTGGAGGTTTTCAAGAGCAGAGTGGAAATAAGAGATGACCCATTTGGAACAAAAGAGACATCCAGAGGTCCCTCCCAACACAAATCATCCTATAACCTTGCAAACCCAAATCTGGAGAGCAAAATTTGTCCCAGGGGTCAGACAGGTTGTCATGGGAGATGTCATTTTTCCTGTTTATAGCTACAAGGCTATCTTGTAAGGAATTAATAACAAGGCACAACATCACACAAATTTGGTGTATTAGGTGCTCAAACTCTCTGACCTTGGTAAGTCAATGACTTTGTAACTGGACATACAGAATATATATGATGGCTGGGATCTGAGTAGTGATGTGAGAAGGCAGGTCAAAGTGTGATGCAGCAGACTACATACAGACTACAAATTAAACCCTGAGTAAACAAAAGCTGAAATTAACCTGAAATCTATATCTTAAACAGCTTTTAAATCACTGAGATAAATCCATCCCATTATATTACATGATGACTAAAGTTTTCTGTAATATGTCATTTCTCTTCCAATTTGTTCAACTTCTTTTGCTCCATAAGTTCCCTACTTTGTTATCCCTATTACTGTCACAAATTGAATTTAATTCCAATTTTTTAAATTTTGTCTTCCTTCAAATTCCTTGAATATTCTCTTGTCTCTGTAGTACACTTAAGTATTTTTTATTTGTGGGGTTTTTTCCCATGGCATTCATAATCCTGCTTTAAGAGCTATATTAGCCACACTTACAAACTCCATGTCAAATCTTCCAAGACTCTGTGAACTCATAGAGTAATAATCCTATTCCTAAAGGAAAATATGTTCTGCCATACTTAAATAAATAAAATCCATAAGCACACTAAGTGCAAAACAACACAGTGAGTCAACAAAGAAACACAGCAACAAATAATCAATATAAATGAATCTATAAATGATCAGCTGGTGATCTCAATCTAAATAACTGCTATGAGAGCAATGTTTCCCTAGGAAGAAATGAGACATTTTACACTGATATTGAACATTGACTTTTCAGAGAGAAAGACCACAGGTTTATTTGATAGGTATCTCTGACTTGGCATTATGTTAGCAAAATTTAATCTTCAATATCCCCTATGCTTACCTTTCCCCTGAAAAATGGCCTCATCTCAGTTTGTTGGGCTGGGTTATAAAGCAAGTCTCACTAAAATATCTCAATGCTTTTTCATCATTTCCCCCCTAACTTTTTGCAAGTCTCATTTTGCATCTACTTATCTCTGCCATCTCTTTGCCCTGACAAGACTTCATAGCTGTGATTCTGGGATTAAATCCTAGACCACAAAAAAATTCATAATATTAGGTATTTGCACTGATGAAAGTGAGAATAGGCTCTGTCACATAGCCATCATGAAATCCAACATATTTTCTAGTTTGGCCATGGGAGGATGGCAAGGACACATCAAGCACAACCTGTATTTCACAACTGAGAGAAAAAAAGAGAAAGCACCTGTGAGGAAGCCATTCTTGCAGCTATGACTAAAACACCCCAAAGTTTCTGTTATATAAATAAAGGCTGCACTAATAAATTACTAATTGCAAACAGCATCTCTCTATAATGCCTGGGTTGGCCATTTCTGTTCTGTCTCATCCTACTGCTCGTTTCTGTGGCACTAACCATGGCCAAGCAGAAGTTTTGAGCAGTGCAGCCACAGCCAGGACAGTGAGCATCATCCAGGCAGTTGTGTTTCTTTACTCAAGTTCAAAGCAAGGTTATTTTAACAGCTCCTGGGGAGCACTACCAGCATGTGTGTTAAACGTTTCCTCAGACCCATCCTAGATTGTGCTGTGCAATTTGCACTAACAACCCAAAATGTGCCCTTTAAACACAACTCCAGAAACACATGAAAGAAAACATTCCATGATCCACTCCGTCCCCTGTCTCCTGCCAAGGTTTCAGAGTATGTTCAGCCTGGTAGCTGAGCAAGAAAGGTTTTCAATTGCAAGAGCTAAGCCAAGTCCATGATAGCACTTTGAGAGCCATGGGAGCATTGGTCTCACTTGAGTTTCAGGTGCTGAGTTTCGTGGTATGAAAATATCCCAGAGACAAAGAACTGCCCAGGCTGTGAGACTGCCCCTCCACACTGAAACCCTCCTCCCTCCTTCTCCCTGAGATCTCTGCTGGGCAAAACAACAGTACATTGGCTTTCCTTGGAACAAATCTACAGATCAAACTTTTGCTTTTGACTCAGGAAAAGCCCAGGAAAACAATACCCAGGTAATTACATGTCAAAGTCCTCCTGTTCTTTGTGGCATTAAGCATATAATGCTTGTCTCTAGGAACTGTCTCGGTAACAATGAATCTCTCACACCTTTGGACTGTGGAATAGGCAAGGGACACTTGCTAGGCTAAAAAGCCACATCTGAATTTCCTGGGCACAGACACCGAAATTCCCAATGCTAGCACCTAGTTTTTCATGGAATGCAGCCAGATGCTTTTTCCTAAAACTTCTCAGAGATAGCATCAGACAAGCTTATTGAGCTACTACCACGCATTTCTCACTTAGATTGACTGATATCAGTCAATAGGAATCACTGAATGTGTGACATTTAAAATATGACAGGCATATTCTAAAATTTAATTATTGCCCCTAAGTGACACCTATTTTCAATGCAAATTTAAGAACAGAACCTTCTGTCATCAGCTAATCTTGCAAGATGCAGTGTTCCCTCGGTTTACATTGATTTCAAGTGAATCTGATCACAGTGATTGGCAGCCAGATGCCCTCTGCCTCTCAGAGGTTCCAGCTTTGCATGATTTTCCCTTTTTCAGCCTTGCTTTCTAAAATGTCTAGCAAATTTGATTTCAGTGAAGTCTGGACAAGGCAAGGGCTGTGGTTTTCTGACTCCACAAGTAATAAACAAATGCAATATAAAAAAAAAAAAAAAATCAAATGAAATGGAAGTTCCTGTTTGTAAAGTACAAGTCAGAGAAAAAAAAAAATCAATGGGTACGTAAGACAGGTGCTTCAGCAACTTATTTTAATGAATCCTCATCTATGGAATCAGAGTCAAAAAGACAACTTGGCTTAGGAGTGGAAGAACATACAAACATGGATGAATAACAAACTCCAGCCAAGCACTTATATAAGCAAAAAAACTGACTCAGTTGTGGGAAAAAAATAAGTTGACATCAACACCTGAAGGATAAAAATTTAGGCAAACAGTCTCATGATGCAGATAAAGATGAGACTTCTACTTCCAAGTCAGAAATCCTTATAGATTTTTTTTTTGTCTGACTCTCACACAAACAAAGGAATACTTCCGTGGTACAAGAGGAAAAACTACATAAATGAACCATTTATTTCCCTGTATCTTATGCTCTGTGAATAACTATCTTTCAGGTTTTAATTTCAAATCTTAAAAGAAAGACTTTTTTCATTTTCTTAATTAACTGCCAGATCCTTTGGCAGTTCAGTCCTTTCTGTGGCACTGAAGTGAACATATTATTTCAAGTTTATGCAGAAACCTGAAATTTATCTTAAACATCATGTGTCTTTAAGGGCAAATAACACTGAGGAATAAATGACTAATAATACTTTCATGCACAATGCAGGCACTAAAGGTGTGGTGCAAGCATGCTGCTCTCACAGTCTATGTCATTTTTCTTTAATTTTTCTTGTATCTTTTTGCATATGATAGTAGATAAAATAGCATCAATATCTAAAAGTTTCAGTGTGAATATCAAGATACTATTTTCAAGTGAAACACCTTTAAATCCATTGCAGCTTTGAATTTCCACAGAAAATCACAGTTCAGGGTTTTTTTTCCCCACAGGAAACTCTAAATATTTAAATTACCATATTTTTAATGTACTGACATGTTGATGGTCAGATGTTCTTTGATGCTGAAAGATATATTGGCAGAAATCAGAGCAGCATAGGGGCTTACAAAAACGTGGTATTTATGTTTGGCAGCAATTACTTTGTGAAAAATACAAGGTGACTCTTTTTACGCTCCTTCTTTCTTCTTTTTTTATATTTTTCTCCTCCAAGTTTGGCATGAATCAAAAGAGCTAAAAACTAATTTAACATGACAAATGCTTTCATCACTCCCTTAACCTCTGAAGTGAACACTCTGACAAAGACAATATGTGTGGTATATGCTTTCCTTTTGACACTTTATAAATTACTTTCTTGTAACTGAGTTTTACCACCAGCCCAGTATCTTCAGGATGTCCTAATTTGAATGGCTGGTTCCACATTCTTCATATGTCACCCCTGGATAACAGGAATAACTCCTGGGCTTTGTGAAATGGCAAAAGTCTCAGAGAGGACCGTGGGACAATTTTATTTCCATCCTGCATGCTGGAATTTACAAAAAGGTTGTGCAATACTAGCAACTAATACTCTGCCTTTTATTCACACCTGGCTATTGAGGAAACAGGGAGAAGTGACAAACCTGGTTTTAAATGTGCAGCCAGCCTTGTGTACACCATGTGATGGAAAAGTCAATTGAAGTAACTTTTTTTCTATTCTCTACTATTAAAACCAGTATAACAATCGGACATAGAAACACTTTAAAGTGCTCTTTCATGCGTACCAGCTGCACTTTTTTCCTCTGTCTAGTCCTTTAACAAGAAGACCAGAAGTTGCCTGATTTATTTTCAGCCTGGTGAATTTGATCTGTGTTAAAGTTTCTGCAGAAACCCTGCCAGTGTAAAGGAATTCACACATGGAAAATGTCTGCACACAGAACCAAGCCTACACTGCTCAAACAGGTGCCCTATCACACTGGACTAGTGTAATGCAGACCTGCAGAGTTTTTTCCCAGACAACAGTCAGGGTAGTTTGCAGAGGAAGGTTTACAGTACAGTGGTACTGACTAGACTATAAAGGAAGAGTCTATCTAAATAGCCAGACTTTGATGACATATTATGATATAAACCATCAATCTATATGTATCTTAAAAAAGAAAATAAATCCCAAAGTTACCTTCTAGCAGGGCATATTGCCATTATTTTGACAAATGTTTAACTTAAAATCTCAGTAGAATCTTTATTTAACATCAATTATGTAGTGTGGCAAAAAGTTCCAAAGGTTATTTATGCACTATGAATTTATTTTTAAAGCATTAAACATACTGCCTTTTCATTTCATTCATTGTATTTTTAGTCATGTGTTGGAGGAAAGGCATGCCTAATAGGAATGCCTAATAATTTTTAAAATACTTTTTCTTTTCTATCAGTTATGAGAATTTTTTGTTTTTGCTTCTTTTCGAATCACCCTCATTATAATTTTATTTATGCCAGCCATAATCTTTTGCAGTCTCAAAGTCCAATGTTTAAACCTACAGACATCATGTTTTTAATGATTCATCCAAAAAAATTCTCCCATCTCTTTTATGATAGGACAATTAATTTAGAAATCCTGAAGAGTAGCAAACCTTCAAAATACACTTTCAATGGAATTTACCTCATATTTTCCATCACTGCCTTTTGCATTTTGTCCTGAAAGAGTCTTGATCAGCATTGATACAACCACGTTCACACAGCCCAGACACACTGATAAACCTAAGGAGCAGAATCATTTGCTGCAGATTTTGATGACTTTTTCCATAACTCTTCCTTTTAGCTAATGTGACCCCAGTGATGGAACCTCTGCTATGGTAGAGAGCAAGAAATATTCTTTGTGGCCATGTAAGGCAGAAATACAATCACAGCACCTTCAAAGCCTTTTCTTTTTTTAAATCAGGAGATGATTTAGCACCTTAAGTCTCACTGTTGGAGGACAGCAAGAGTTGGTTTATAGCTGATGGTCTTACACCTGCTCTTTGTCATGTGCAATGAATTGTATGATTTTTTGCTGAGAGTGAAGGAATTAGTTTAATAAATGGCCTACCTAAAGCACTTTGCTTTTACCTTTCTGTTCTTATCCTGCAGCTAAGGGTATAACAAAAAAATTCCTTTTTTGTTTTTTCTTTTCTCTCTCTTCCATCACTCTAAATTATGATCACGGTGGATCTATCAAATTTATTCATAGGATTAATTTCAGCTATTTTCTGGTTTTGACAAATACTTATTCTTTCCTGTGTATGAAATGCAGTTTGTCAGGTAACTTCTCATTATTTAAACCTTGAGCTAACACTCTCTCCTAAACCCTGCTTTGTTGTGTTCACTACCAACTCTATGGTGCTCATCGCTCTTTCAACAGGAAAGAAGACCTCAAAAACTTCTGTCAAAATGGATCAGTTATGTCATTACTTGAAATGATAGATCATTCATCAATTATTAAGAGTCAATACATTGCCTTACATTCTCTCTTGTCTTATATATAAAAGCGTAAAAAGCAATAGCCACGTTGCAAAGCTTTGCTTAAGATTACAGTAACCTAAATACCAAGGAAAAAACACATTTCATAATCCATCACTTCAAAGTTATGCACATGATTAAAATGTTCAACTTGCAATATATCATTTCCCATGTGCATAATCACTCTAACAGGGAGCTGCTGTATGATAACTGTCAACTTCAATGAATTATGTGCTTTCCAATCTTTTCATTTATATACCAAACTAAGCTTGTTATTCTTCTGGGGCTTTCTACAGGGGAAATACAGAATGGTGGTTGGATTGTAGCACTCAGGGTGCTGGATTGCAGGTCTGGACTAAACAGACAGCAGGAATAGTCAGCCAGTTCTCTCCTACTACTGTATAGATTAATCACATATTGGTATCACTCGTTGGTATGAAAAATGGGTTTTCTTAGAAAATGGTGTATATCCTGAAGAGTCAGGTTATATAGGATCAAAAAGAAAAAAAAAAAGAAAAAGAGAGAGAGAAAATTCAGCACATCTTTATACACTTTTTGAGTGCTATATGTGAGAATAGTTTCAGTGAGGAAATAAATCCCATAAAGAATAGGTCTGGAAAGTATTAACAGAAAATATCATCAAGATATCATAATTTTGCCATTTACTCAGAAAACGTAAAGAGTACAGCACTTCACTGCCATCAGCATATTGATGAAAATACTGTAAAAGGTACAAAATACACTGGTAGTTTGTGCAGACACCTAAAAAGTCAGAAGGCAACAACAGAGAATGAGAGGGGTCCAGGGGAGGGGGAGGAAGTCAGAAATTAATTAAATTAAGAAAGACAAAATCTCAGCAGCATGTTAAAAACATCTTAAAAACCACAGAAAGGATTAGAACAGCGTGGTCACTATTAACATATGAATCACGGGAAATGAACACAACATTTTGAGTTTCTATATTTTTCCTTACAAAATGCTAAGGATAAGTGCAATATGGAAAATAACTGCATGCAAAGCCATCTAATGATTCAAATTTAACACCACCAGGATTTAGGCACACAGGCCAATATAGACTGAGAACTAGTAATCAAAATGATTTTGTTTTTTTTCTCTAAAGGCAGCATGTGATGTTAATATTTGAATTCAAATGCCACTAGCTTCTGTTACTTGTGTGAGTTCACCACCTATCACAATTTTTTTCTACATACTTTTTAAACATATGGCACTACATCAAAAAGTCATTAAATCCCTCTGTTTGGACCATCTATGAGATGTGCATATCTGACACCTAAAGTTAACACTGAACATTTAGAATCTTGAATCAATTTCTTGCTTCCACTGCTCTTACAACAGTGAACGTGACTTGAACATTTTATTTTTCCTCATTAATCAGTACAAAGAATAATAATATTCTTTCCTCACTAAGAACACACATTTGTGAAACACATTGACCATCCTTTCATCTGCTGAACTTTCATTTTCTGACACAGCCATGTGATTTAAGAGAAAAAACACAGCCTTACCTATGAAATATGCTAGCAAGATGGCAAGCAGGACTGCAGCAGCAATTGCAGACAAAGCAGCACATTTCCAGCTACAGTACTTGGAGGGTTTTTTCAGCTTGAATGCATTCCTGGAGAATGTATTTCTAGGTAACAGTCTGGGAGGTGGAGTATAAACCGTTCCTGAGGTCAACGGATAACCAGGGGAAGAGCTACTGAACAGTGGAGTAGTTCCAGAAGATGTTTTAAACAAGAAATGCCTGAAAAACATAAAATGGAACAGAGTTGAAAATGGCAAGTCCTGTAGTTAAGACAGAACATCTCCTACTCCTAAACCATTCCAGTTGCCACAGCCTGGTAAATTCAACCAAAAAGAAAAAGGATTTTGCAGGAAGAAATAGGGAATTGAAAATTCTTTTTTTTTTTTTTTTGCTGCCAGATCTTAACAACTGTGACTAAAATACAGTGTCAGGATATCTTTCTTAACCTTTTCTATAATTACATGCAACTTGACCACATACTAGCTAAACCACCAGCATGACCCATGAAGTGTCTGGGAGTTCCCTGTGGAATCCACCACTCATAAAATATTCTAAGAAAACCACACTCTGAGTCTCATTTACACTCTTGGCAAAAGCCCCCAACAAAACCACTAAGAACATACTGAGCAAAACCCTCTGTAGGTTTTTCTGTAGGAAAAGATCTTGCCAGAATTAGAATTAACCATAATTTTGTGGTTCAAAGTTACACAGGTTTAGTTTGAACAGCTAAGACAATTACCAACAGCACATGACTCAGCTGATAAAAAGGATTTCAGCTGCCATACACGTGCTAGGAAGAAAATAAGGGACAAAATACACTCTAATGAATCTCAGAAAATGCTGTCAACACATTCCAGACAGAGGAAATGGAGAAAGAAAACTGGAAGACTGGTTTCTTTAGATTAACTTCTCACAGTCAGGAAGAACTGAGTACAAACAGGTTCCCAGAAAACAATAAAAATAGAAGCACAGAATAAAGGCTGTGGTCTTACAGAAAGTCACTTGGTTTAAGACAGAGAGCTCTGAAGACTTGTTCCATACCCTCTCCCTTCACAGCTCTGAAAAACAAGTGCTTCTTGGAATCAAACAGAACGAAGACTCTCAGTAATCTCCAAAATCAAAATCACAGCCTAAAATAACCTAGGTCTTACTTCCAATGTAAAATATGTTTAACATTTTTATTCAGATATAATCCAGTATGTCACTCTCAAACCACCTGTTAGAGCTTTAAAATCCCTGTCACTCTCTGACAACAACAATTTGGAAGTTGGAGGCTGAAATGTACTTCCCAAGTACGTTTTCCAGTCCCCCATCATCAATGTGCCTACTGTCAAGCATAGATACCCATTCTACAGAGTACCAGAAGTGATTTTAAATGCATTTGTAAAAACATTTGTTTTGAAATAAAACTCAGAGCATAAGAGATTGCACAGAACTTACATACAGGTAAAAGACAGTAAAAATCTGTGGCTAGGCTCCACAGATTTCTGATTAAACATTTTCATTTGAAGATAGCCTCTGAAAATATTTTTTTATTAATCAATCATAAACTCTATTAATGAACATATAAAATCACTTTGCTATGGCCTTTGTAATTGATATTTAAACTCCTTTTCAACAGTGACCAAAGTTTAGTTTGTTGTAGAAAATAGACAAAGACAGTGGCAGTATCCATTGTCAAAACTTTTTCTTTGTGCTGTGGAGACTTCAGATATGTAATCAAACTCCCATAGATTAATTCTAACTAGTTAACTAATAGAAACATTGGGGGTTTTTTAACAAATAAAGCCACCCTTCTTTTTTCTTTAGCAGTAAGGGACATTAGAAGTTAGAATTGCTTCTTTTCTGCACATCATAGGTGATCTATGAGAAAAAGCAATAAAGGCAAAAGCTAAAGACTTCCCCTTAAAATTACTAGCCTTTTAAACTATGAAAAACACCTTTCAGCTAAAAAAAAGCTAGAAATAATCTGATGTTCTGAATACTTCATTTTAAATATTTCTTTACTCTTGCAACAGTTCAATCAAAGTAACTGATTGGAAAATGATGTTATGGGGCTGGTTGTGATCTATTGACTCTTCTGCTCCTTCTGTCTGGGCAGAACCTGATTAATTTGTCAGCAGAAGCAGGTTTAGTCTTTCCTAGCTGCTCTCCAATGTTGGGAGCACAAGACCACATCCTTGATTGGACCTAGGGACTGAAATGTCTTGGAGCATCAGGAACAAGGGAAAGCCAGAAGGAAGACAGACCCAGTGAGACAAAGGTAGGCAGGAAAGCTTCTCACTCATCCAGGCTAATTCTGCATCTGCCTCAACCCAGGACCCCATCTCCTCCTGAATCCTCATGGCAGGAATGACCTTCTTATGTTTGGACAGAAGAGTCTATATAACAGACAGTTCTTACCCTTTCCCTTCCCAAAAGCAGATCTTTCAGAACCAAACTGGAAATTACAGTCCTTGGAACTGTCTTTATCTGAAATGCCTTTAAACCCAGGAATTTTATGTCCTCTTTAGCTCAGAAGGCAGCTACAGCACCAACAGAAATTTTAATATAAAGCATTGTTAAAGTAAACTCAGATATATAATGAAACTCGGCTCCCATTAAAATTGAATTAATGAATATCTAGATATGCTTTAATAGAACATGCCAATCATATCCTGTTGCATGTGAGAAGACAAAAAAAAGTAGAACAAAAAAGCAGCTCCACTCTGATCCACTTTGAGATACATAAGGTATATAAAGAAAAACAAAACACTTTTCCATGCAAACAGGATCTCTATGATATTGCTAAAACTAATCAGAACTTGGTAGAAGCCAACTGAAAAGGATATGTGAGAAGATGTCATTCTCAAAGCCAAAAAGAAAGAATGCCATTGGATAAACCCTGAATTTTGTCACTTTTTGTCCTATCCATGCATTTCAAAAGCTGAAAGTTCATTGTCCCAATATGAGGACCCCTGACAAAGTGGCAGCTATCAGAAGGCAGAACACCACCTGAAAGCACACAAGTTCTGCCTTCAAAAGTTGAAAAAGACATTTAACTAAAGATGTGTTAAATATCCCCCAAGACACTTTGGAAAGCAGACACTGCATTCCAAATCTGGGGCCAGGTTAGCAGATATTCCTCAAATCACAGCAATGCACAGCAGAAAGGCTGGCAACATAATGGACAAAAACACTGGGAGCCCCAGAGTTTTAAATCTAGAGTCAGCAACTAATGGAAATAAATTGACTTGTCTCAACTCTATCCCTAAACCAAATGATCTATAGCCATATTTTTATGTGAGATTTGACATGCTCTGGTACAACCAATTGTCTGTGGGCTGAAGCTGCACAGAGAGAACATGAGCATTTATCAACATTAATTACAGCCTCACAGTGGTAAGGCTGGGAGCATTGCACAATGCCTGCTTATGAAAAGAAATGATCTGATTTGTACCAGTTCACTTAATTTCAAATACACTCCATATAAAAATTAAAAAATTGTATTCTCTGTCTTACCTGCTCACCTATCAAACATGATTAAGAA
Organism: Certhia americana; assembly: GCA_018697195.1. Lineage (NCBI taxonomy): Eukaryota > Metazoa > Chordata > Aves > Passeriformes > Certhiidae > Certhia > Certhia americana. The sequence goes on along the minus strand of CM031869.1, from coordinate 13,926,217 downwards.
GAACACATTTTCTACCTCACAATTAAGCATTAGCAATTTGAATTAGACTAGGACTAATTTTCTGTTTTGAAAACATGGGAGCAAATTTGCTAAGTCTCAGTCTGGTCTCTCTAATTTCTGTGGATCAATAAGACAATTCCATACTGAAAAATTCACAAAGCACGGTTGCCAGCCTTTGATGATTCTGTAATTTCAGTGTCCTTGAAAAGCTGTGGAAGGAGCTTGGGTGCTGCCCACAGAACAGAAGTTAACCCTGCAGCTCTCCCCGTGCTCTCCTCTCCCTCTCCCAGGCTCTGGCTGCAGGATTCAGGATCTGCAGGATTCAGGATTCTCCCCGTTTTCAGCACTGCTGCTGAGCTGGGTCACACCCGGGCACCTCAGTGCTGACACCCCCCGAGGGTGACAGCTGTGAAAGCTGAGCTTGTGAGGGGACATTTGACCACTGTTCTGTGCACTAATGGCAAATGGAAAAAGCTATATTTTGCTTTCTTCATTAATTCAGAGCTCTCCCTAGCACGTGCTTTCCCACAGGTCAAAAGGACCTCTGGTATTCAGTGAACAGTGGTCTGACAGAGACTGTATTAACTTCCATATTCTTTGAGAGAACAATCAGTTTTTCCCCCCCTCCTTTTTGGACAGATTGTCATGGCAGCACACTGCAAGAATGAGTGGAGGGGAAAAAAGAATTGGTTTTGTGATGAAAAACTGTAATAGAAAGGAAGAAAAAGACATTTTCTAACATAAATTGCTTCTTTCCCTCCTCATACTGTCCTAAACTTATTCTGTATGAAAAAAAAAAAAAGGTATACAGAGAATTGTAATGCCTAAATTGTCATTTTTATATTTGATAGGGTTTTTAATAGCAATTAATAAATAGAAAAGCCAAGAGAATAGTAGCAGCTCAATTTATTTGTTCTAAGACTTAAAAATTTCTTCAAGCTGTGGTAAAATCACATCTGTCTGTAATTTTATTGGACATTTATTCTGAGCAGAAAACAATGGAATATAGAACATAATATGCTGGCTTTCATTGTGATAAAAAAAAACCCTTCTGCAGTTTTCAAAGTCTTCAAAAAAAAAAATAGCCATGAGTCATTTTATGTCAGTGGATGCCTCAAAGTGGCTGCCAAATTCAGACAGTGAAGTATTATGGAAGGTTTCTAACTTCCAAATAAAAAGAAGCCAAGTCTGAAAAAAACAGTGAGCTGTTCTTATGCCTGTTATGAAAAAAAATGAACTCTGAGTCGTAGAGTAGTGCAAGCTTTGGTTACCTGTGTCTCAGCCTTTCCCCAAATGAGATTTAATTGTATGTTTTCCCAGGTTCTTGCAGAAAACATGGGATCATCAGCCACATTCCCACAGCTGAGGGCTCTCTGATGTGGGAAAACTGCACAGAAGTTTCTACCCTTTGGAGTGCCTGGAACTCTAAAGCCAGCAATAAAGCTTAACAAGTGTTAAGTGTTACCTATCTGTGTTTAAATGGTATAGTTACAGGAAATTCTCTCAGTCGTGTCAAACCCACAGACTGGGGTTTAACATGATTGCCATTCTTACTGAAAAATCAGTAAGACAGATTTCTCAGTGGAAAGCTATTTCAAATACACATGTACATAAACCCACTGGCCATTTTACACACCTGTGTATTGTGCACCCCCACACCCAAATGCCTGTGGAAACAGAGGACAGTCCTCATGACACTATTTCAGTGATTTTCAGCCTGCTGCAGATACTGATGCAGGGACTGAGGACACTCAGTTAGGCAGGGGAACAGTAATTCAGGGTGAACACATCACCACACTTGTACCCACTGTAACCTCCTGATCCTTGCAGCAGCCCCCAGCAGCCAGAGCAGCTCCAATTCCAGCTCCTCAGCTCTTGAAAAGCTGATGACTCCTTGAAGGCTGAGCTCCTCACATCCCCAGGCAAAGTGTTCTAAAAACTGTGGAGTGCAAAGCAGTGTCACGGAGGCTGCTGCGAGCACCAGGCTGGCTTGTCACCACCACTGCCAGCCTCTAACAAAGACACAGCTGGACATGTGAAGCACAGTAATTGAACAGTGCCTGACAGACGGGAAGGGTGGGGTACAGAAAGGCAGGTGCCAACCTTTGGGCACCTTCATCTGTCATATTATTGAACAAAAGCATACAGGCATTGCTCACAAAGCCACGAAGGCAAAACACCTGCACTGTGAGACAGTGGCAGCGATGGGTCTGTGCTGTGCACCTCTCCACAGGACACCTGCTCTTCATCTGCAAGACTGAGATCCTCTTAGATACACTTTTATAACCTTCTCTCTCCCTAATCCCACTGTGAGCTGACCCCTGGAGTGCTCTCTGGGGGCTCTCACCACGTTCTCCCAGTTCTGGCCTGTCCCCATAGCACTGCCCTGTCTCAGGCTGCTCAGAGGCTGCTGAGCTGTGACACTGCAGAGCTAGGAGAGAGGCTGGAGAAGGGTGAGGTAGAAAATATAGAGAGGGGAAGGACTGCTGAACTGGGGATCACGAGCAGCTTGAGAGTCTGAGATGGAAAACACCACCTTGGAAAGGCATCAAATCTAGAAGGGAAACATGCACATGGCAGCTCAGCAGCTCCAGGGGTCACCTATCACTTTCCTTACTGGTGGTTCTGTGGTCAAAAAGATTCCAGGTACTCTGTCACAGGTGTGAGCCCACTCAGCCTGTCTCTTGAATCCTAGTTAGCTTTTGTGGGAGTCAGCCAGTCAATAGCCAGCTTTTCCCTTTATATTTATGAATCTCCTTCTTGCACTATTGTTTATTCCCCAGGAATGCAGAAACCAAACTGCCTAGTCAAGAGTAACAGGCACAGCTACAGACAAAAACTCAAAAAGTCCAGGTCTTTGCATGTGCACTTACCTGAAAGTGTAGCAGGACCAACCAGCAGACCCAGAAACATTTAGGCAGCTCTGAATTGACTCAACTACAGGAATTTTCTCTTCTTAAGCAGAAAACCTGGTGTCTTTTTTTGCCACAGGGTTCTGAGTAGCTGTTGCATAGTGCCAAGTGATGAAGTGCAATAATGCCTCCATTTGGTATTCCAGTGGTGAGGATAATGATAACAGTGTTTTGCATTTCAATGGGTCCATGCAGTTTTAACTTTCTACGTCAATTAATGAACATAATTTCAAAACACTTCTATTTTAAAAGGCATACATGTAAGCTCTCCCCTATCTCTTAATTCAACTACTCACTTATCAAGAAAAAAAGAAAAAGTACTAACAGTGCTATTTCAAGTCTACAAGTCATAGAACAGAATAATAAAACTCAGAACACAGAGAAATTTATCAGTTGACACGTAAACTTAAATAAAGAGGAACCAAAATCACATAATTCTAGGCTTTTTTTATAAAGAAACGTGCCTGTCTCTTCTGCAGTCACTCACGCTGCCTGTTCACTCTGCACAACCCAGAAGTTAAAAATGCAAACGAACAAGATCATGAAAACATGCAATTATCTGCAATCAGTAAAAACTTCTTTGAGCTTATGTGTACGTGAGTGGGAGTATATCTAGATCGATTTTCTGAATCATCATTATGTATCCTGCTTTTGTAGTGTTTCCCTTCACCCTTTTCTCTCTCCTATTCATGCTTATATTTGTTATGAAAATGATACTCTGGTAGCCTGCTAAAAATGACCTTTCTAGAGTGCTCTTGGAATTCCTCCAAGCATACAGCCCAAATGTGCTTAAAGTCCTTGGGGATACTTTTGACTGTGCTTTCCTTTGACTCTTTAAAATGCTTTTGATTTTTAGACAGGTCCAGAATCTATCTATGCAGATTTCAATTATTTAGAAAGTCCCCACAACCTTTCTGCAACCTTCACATGCAGGAGCAAGAGAATGAAGGAGTCAGTTCCTGCCCCAGCCTTCAGTCTCAGAGGATTAAGCTGCTCTAGCACATGTACCTGTAGCTGCAAGTAAACGGTAAGAGAAAGCTACAAAAGACAAAGCAAAATTAGAGTGAAGACTCGTTTCACTATTCCAAGTAGTTGTTTGTTATGCCCAATATATCCTAGGAAAATGCATTAACAAAAGGAAAGGAAATTTTGTTTCACTGTTCTGTTCCAGAACATTTTGCATCATGTACAAAGATATCAAAATATTGAGACATCATGGAAAATAGGCAGACAATTGCAGAGAGCAGCTGTAGCTTGGAACTTCAACACATTCAGAAACTTCAAATTTATATATTCAGTTCAGAAGTTCTGCAGCTGATCTTGACACCCCAACATGGTACAAAATGTGAATGCAGTATTAACAACATTTCACATATTTAATTTATTTCTTAAAAAAATTAGTAATGTTTTCCCCCACTGTTAAATCCATCTCCTCATGTGCCCTATTCTTGGCTTTCTTCTAGTGGCATAGCCTGTGCACGGCTCAGTGCACTGTGTTCATTCCTGCGCTGGATTGAGCTGGAGTGCTGGGTGCAGATGTTTCCCAGCTGTGATACCCCACGATTCTGAGTTCAAAAAAACTGCTGTGGGATACAGCTCACATTGCTGCTCCATCCTTTCATTTCTCCTTGCTGTCCTCAGGCTCACCCAGAGTGACTGTGCTGGAATTACACTGGCAAAGTCACAAATGCAGCTTGAACTCCAGGAAAAAGAAAATATTTTGAAGAGTTCTTTTAAAGTTTCTCAGGTTAAATTTTCAGATTTCTCAATCTTTAAACTCAACTTTGCACAGATGACCTCAGATTTAGACAATTGGTCTTATACTACAATCCACAAGATCTTAAGAGACCTATTTCATAATCACCAGAAGGGTGGCCATCATCCTTTCTCCTGAAACACAGAAGAAATATTAGGATGTTATAGTCTTCCTTAAAGCCTAGCATCATATCCTTGAGAGAAAGTACAAAGAAATTTTAGACATAAAGACAAAATTATCTTTGCAACTGAAAGATTTGGACTGAAAATATTTCAAATTACGAGACTAATTATGAGAACTGAAGAATAAGAGTAATTTCTATTTAATTCTAGCCTTTTTTTCTCCTGAATTAAGTATTATTAGTTATAATGGTAACAATTAATTTTACATCAATATAAAGTACTGCCAGAGGCATTAGTAAATCAGGCAATCTCAGTGCAACATCCATCTATGGAAGCTCCTCTGTTCTCCTCCCTCACCAGTCATCCCAGAGGCCATGAGGGGTTCTCATCCCAGAGGATTCCTGCTGTGTGAGGAGGCACAGGCACCTCCCTGCAAAGCCAATCCTTCCTCCCTGTGCCCTCAAAGCATTTCCAGCTTTAAAGCTGAGCGCTGCCTCTCTGGCTGTCAGGAAGGAATGAGACCCACCCTGGGATGTTCAAAGGCAGTGTTTTCATCACACATCCCCTTGGAAAGCAATCATTAAAGCAGCAATAAAGGAACACCTCTCAACTGGAGAAGGCAGAAGCTGGCACTCTGTTAGGAGGAGGAGGAGGAGATGCTTTGAAACAGACTGCAAGAGGACAATAAAAGTTAAAGAGCATTAAACAGCAGCTCTGAGCCTAAAGGTAAAGCAGCTAAATACTGCAGAAATGAACCATAAAAATAGCACCATAAAAATGCTACAGCCATACATTATGGTGTCCTTACTTAGAGATATTTCAACCCTTCCATTACAGGCCCTTATTTCAAAGAAAACAGAACGATTCTGTAGCCAGCCTGAGAGCCTGTTGCAGCCATAAAGCAGCAGCAGACCAGGAAAGGCACAGCTTCTGTTTGCCTGAATCAGGAACAAGCACACTAAAATCAAGCACACATCACTGGAAATGTTCCAGGTCAGGTTAGTCAGGGCTTTGAGCCACTTGACCTAGTGGAAGGTGTCCTTGCCCATGATGACTCTTAAGCTCTTTCCAACCCAAACCATTCTATGACTAAACAAGTACAATTAGGAACTCTGCATAGGCATATTGAAATTTCATAACCCCATTAGAAGCAAAGAGCTGCTACAATACAGCTAAACATAATTATGTAATGACTACAGCACCACAAAAGGTACACAAAGATTTGGGCACAGTTGCCTGAAAAGGACACATGAAAACACGTGCAAGCAGTAAAAGCTTCCTTTACATCACAAGGAAAATAAACGAAATGTGATTAACAGCCCCCAATCAATATTGAAACAAGAGATAAAGTAAGGATGTATTTAGCAAATGTGATGTCTCCAAACAGTCTGAATTTAGCCCAAACTGCCTAAGACAGCAAAGGAACAAAGGGAAGGTTAAAATATTCTTACCAGAAAAAAAAAAAAAAAAAAGCAACATGCAGACACGTCTTGTATTATTCAATGATTTCAGCACTTGGTACTGTTAGATAAAGAGACATCTGGAATCTAAATTGTGATCTGAGTTTTGTAGTGCTGACACAAAGCATTCCCTTCAGACAGCTCAGGTGCCACTTTTTGTTTCATAATCAGTAACGTGACCACTTGCACATCATTTTCAGTTGAAAGCAGAATCTACTGAAGGTAACTGAAAAATGAAAACTAGGAGTTATGAAACCCTCTCTTGATAAAGCAGGTGCTGTCAGTGCTAGCTTTGCCTCCTGAGCGTTCCTCTACTGAGATTAATAAACAGATAACAAAATAAAAAAATTAGTGCACTGTGAAGAGGCAGCATGAGAGGGGTCAACGTTTTGCAACCAGCTAAAGCTTTAAAGTAAAGGCTGAAATAAAAAGTTACCAAAAAAATTTTTTTTTTTTAAATTTTTTTGTGGCTATTGGTATGAATGTAGATGAAACACCAGTTTTAAAGTAAAAGAGTGAAAGAATTACAGGCTAATTCTGAAAGTCTCAATGATTTCACAACCATCAGTTTCAGTCATCTTCTGAGTTAATATTCTTGTGATGAAACTTGTCATCAAGCCCTGTCAGGTGTGCAATTTCAGAAAAGAACTAAAATCGATCCTGGAGCAGCTCTGGAATAGTCTTGGAACACAGCAATTCTGCCAGGACATTTTCTAACAGCTTAATGCTTGCCTGTGACAAACCTGTCTTCCAAAAAGCTCCAATTAACTGTCGGGCATTCTGCAACCTCCAAAAATAACAGTATTCACAAAATAACCTTTTGTCATGTACATATACACTCCCAGAGGTTGCAGGATAAGAAAAAAAAGAAAAGAACCAAAGTCAGTAATGGCATTCACAGTCTCCTCTGGCTAGGAATAGGTACAAAATCAGACAGTAAAAAACCCCAGCCAGCCAAATGCCACTGCTCGGGGATGCTGGTATTATGGCAAAGAATCCTTCTGTGAAAATCCCGAGGAATTTTCACCAGGTTGGTAAATTGGGACAATATTGAGCCTTCAAAATGACACATTTCAGGTATTATGGTGCCCAAGAACAATTCCATACAGGAAGAGGCAGACCAGGCAGGTGGCCACTTTACACCGGAATTAAAAGTAGGTACTAATCTTGGGTAATGAACCACACAGCAAGAAAACCAGTCTGGGCTGAACAGGAACAACATTCCTATCTTGTAGTTCTTAGCAACAAATAACAAATTCATGTCCAAATTAAGTTGTATAAAATAGCAGAGGTTTTTACATAAGCAGCAGTTCAGAGTTGAGCATAATTTTTTTTTTCTATTTTTCTTTTTTTTTTGCCAAAGTTAGTGCCAAACCTTCAGTAAGCAAGAATCCCTTTCTTTTCCTTTTTTGGCCGTCTTGGCTCTGGATAACCTGAATTTGCTTTCCACTTCTTCATGGCACCCATGTTTCCATTTTAGCAGAGCAGGGCAAAGTGAGGGCAGCCCCCTGCACACATCCCAGCCCAGCCCAGACTGGCACAGACTCCCTGCCCTTTCCAGGCTCACTTGCTCACCATGGAGCTGTATCCCCCCACTGATTAACAGCAGCCTCGGTGCTGTCAGCTCCAGCCCAGCCACACCAGCTCTTCCCAGAGCTGCAAACCAGAGGAGCAGTCTTTAATCAAATGTTGGAAGGGCTGGGCTGAGGCTGCATGGGGGTGTAACTCCCCCAAATTACACTCCCATGGGGGTGTAATGCAGAGCTGCATCAAAGCCCTGGGAGGCTGCAAACCAAACGTCACATCCCAGAAGCTGTGGCAACCAAAGCTGAAACGCTGGCACGAGCCAGTGCTCCCACAGTCCAGCTCCTCCACCTGCTCGCTGTGTTTATCACTCTCTGGGCAAGCAACACCACCCTGCTATTCCAAGCACTTTATTCAGCACCACAGTGGCTAATTTTAAATTCGGAGAGATCAGGTCTGCCAACTCTGCTATTTAAAGTGCAAGTTAAATATGTTTGACATTCCATACCCCAAATGACAACAAACCAGAATATTTAGACCAGCAGCATGTCAGGCATTTATTTATTTATTTCTCTGTCAGGCTTAAGTGCTGCACCTTTTCATTTATATGCTGCTGTTTGCCCCACAGGCATCAAGCTGTTAACATGTACAGAAGAGATTAAAATGAACTTGCATGCTGGATGAGGTATAAATTAAAATTATAGTACTGTCAGTCATGAATCTCGGATTGTTTCTCAAAGTCTCCCAAAATGCATAATGTCAAGTGAGCCTCTGTTTGTTGCTTCAGGAAAGGCAAAATGTATAATTTTGTAGCAGCACAGTCAATATGAATTCTAAGTAAGTTGTCCCTGAGCCTGTGATATAAATATGCTGTACTAATCGCATGAGTTGTGTATGCAAGGAAGATCCAAGTAAATAAAAGGCTTTAAAATGGGATGTGAGCAGCGTTATTCACTGTATACCTTCCAGTGCAAAGCAGATTGGGGCTGCTGGGTGTTCTAATGCCGCTCAATCCCCACGCTGTGTCAGAAAAAACACCTGACACAAAGGACACCAAACCCCATCTCCTGACACACCAAGGGTTTCCTCTGTGCACTTTGGAGGGCCATCAGTGGTGTCCCCCGGGGTGTCCAGCCACGCCACCCACCTGGTCTCAAGCGGGACGTTGCTGTTGAGCACCCAGCTGTCCTGGAGCTGCACAGACTCGGGGGTGGTGGCCAGGTCATTGGGTGCCGGGGCGGGCGCGTGGATCTGGTTCCGCCGATTGGTGAGCGAGTTCCTGTTGAGGGAGTTGGCAGAGGAATGATGATGGGACAGGGAATGGTTGTGAGGAGGAGGGAGAGGTGGCCTCAGCGTTGACTGGCTGTGATGATTTGAAGGGCCTAAAACAGAAAAGAAAAACAAATCACAAATGTGTGTGGTGACACCGCTCTCCTCGGTATTTTCGAGGGGCCACTGCCTGGGAAAAGAGACTGTGCCTCTTGGACCTGTGGGCATCAAAGTGTGGGCAAATCAGATCAGTGATTATTTGAGATCAGCAACACAGACAGTGCTTCCAGCCTGCACAGCTGGCATGTTGACAAAGACTGTATTTAAATTTTAAAATACTTCTCCATGGATTCTCCCTGGAGAAAGTCTCCTCAGTGGAGCAGCCAGGACAGCAGCCTTGCTTGACCATTCCCTACATCTACCAAGAGGAAATCTAACCCCCCCGCCCCCGTTCTATCAGGACTTTGAGAAGATGGACCTTAATGGATTAAAAATAACTTTTGAGAATACGGTCTTCAGGCCCCTATAAAACTTAATCAGAGAAGTCAATCTTCTTTCATTCACTGTATTTTACCAATCAGCTTCAAATGAACAGGATTTGTGCCAGCACAAGAAGATTAAACTCCAAATATGAAAAGAGAGAAACAAGGCAGTGATGGTATCTTTCATGTTATTCCATGTAATCAGGATTTGGCCTGTATTTCTATTTAGTAATGCCCCAAACACACAGCAAGATCTGGAAATTATGCAACTCTTTCAGTCTCTTTCATTGAAAAATGGCAGATGATATTTTATAGTGAGAAAGAAGGATATAAACTTTTCTCATTCTTTGCGTATCAGCATGTTTGCATCAATAATGAAAAATATTTTTGTCTAATCATTAAGGCAAATGGATTAAAATAACAACACATGAAAAGAAAATCTGATAAGCAGGTGTCATTCTAACATTGTCACTTTTCTAAACAAAAAAGCAAACTGATAAACAAGTTCATGTGCAATTCCACACATTGTAATAATTTATGTCTAATAAAAACAGCAAAAGAGAATAAAGAAAACAAACACTATTATGAGCTGTATGCTTTAGACATTGTATCAAGTTGTTTTCTAGTGAACATTAATCAGTAATACTAGAGAAATGATAATTCTAATGATGCATGTTTGTTTTTAGAAGCTGAAGCAAATTCTGTACTTAATGAATCAAATAATAAAAAGAAAACATCACAAAACATCATTTGCAGCAAGACTGATCTTTGTCATATGAAACAAAGAAGTCTAGAAAAGCTGCTGAACTGAGTAATTACTGTAAGTTAATCAGTGCCAGTATTTATAAAAAAACCAAATAAAAAAATCCAAGACACAAAATATCACCCCAAACCCAAACTCCAGAGCAGCAGGAGGATATGTCATCAGCATGGAACCCTGAGCTGCAGCAGCACGGAGGGGCAGTTAGTGGTCACCTGCCAGGGCTGGGTTAAGGGGCAGTTTGAGGATCTCAGAAGACTTTCCCAACCTGACTCTAGGGTTCTGAGCAGCACCCCAGGGGCAGTTCCCTCCTGGCAGGGACTGCAGAGTGCCTGCCTCAGGGGGAAGCAGTGAAAGCACACCCGGGGAACAGAGAGAACAGTTAGGATTAGTTAGGATTAACAGTTAGGATTAATAGGGTTAGGAGAGAGCCCATTAACCTTCTTCAGTGTTTCTGGGGGCTTGGGGAGGCACAGGATGGTGAGGAACAGGCCCAGGTTTACTGGAACTCACACAAGGAAAGTAATACTTGTCCTCTGACAAGAAACTTTAAGAAATGAATTATAATAAATTCTGCATTCTCCACATGTTGCCTTAAATCTACACAGCAGTTTCTTTATCTTTTTTGAATGTCTGTTGCCCAAACGTGCACCCTGTGGGAATGTCAACTGCTTTAAATACAAAGTCACCTTTCATGAACACATCCTAAATTTTAAGGCTATCATATGTGCAGCTCTCCTCGCTATCCTTGGCTATGTCTTATCTAAGCATAAAAGAGACTGTTTAGCCAATAAAGTTTGATGTTTAAAGCCCCCATTTGGACCTCCAAGAACATCAAATCTCTAATCTATACTAGGTCCTGTGCCATTCCACAACAGCATGCAGAGCAAGACACAGCAGGAAGAAAATGTGTTTGGACAATATCCACGTGCACAGAAGCTTAAGTGGAATTACTCTCCTAGTCTGTGTTCTGACTTTAAACGAAGCACGCTTGGATTTCAATAAGTGAATATTTATGAGCGATAAAATACAAATATGTGCCCTTGTATTAATAGTTACTTCAAAAAATTCATGTGCTTCATGTTTCCTCAACTTGCTTCAGAGGTAGCTTTTCCTTCTCAAGGGTAAGTATGAAAAAGTCATACCCACATAAACAAAACAGTTTTGCTCTGAGAGCCACAACAGCACCAGTTAAATAAAGATTCTGAATCTTGTCACCACAGGATCATGAAGGCTGTTCTTAAAAGTGAACCAAGTGCTCATCAGGAAGAATGAACAGCAGTTCTGTAAGATTAAGGAAGCAAGAGAAGGATTTGAAGAATAAGGAAGAAGAATTTGAAATCAAATTACCACAAATTATTTATCTGCCTCAAGATTCAGTTCCCACACAGTAAATGTAAGATACTTTGCAAAATGAGCCGTGTAGAGGTGACTGAAGACACAGTGCAGCTGCAAAAACTCTGAAATCTGGTGCAAGACAAATGTAGCATTTAATATAGAAAAATAAACAAATACCAATATTAACATCATATAGCTATTATATAGCTTCTACTAAAATATATAAAAGCTAATATATATAAAAAGTACTAACTAGGGAGCGTGCACACGCTCATGTATATATGGGAGAGATAAAAGCTTAATATGCTGCTTCCCCATAAACCTGTTCAAATGAATCAGAAGCAGGAGCTGAACACTGTTGAACTTGCCAGGGATATGAAATTGGATTCACATCTGAGAACTTCTTTACGAGCATCTTTGCCTAAATTAAAACTTCACCAGCAGCACCTGCAAATCTGCTGAGCTCTGAAGTTCAGGGGAGTAAATCACTTTTCCTGTACTAAATGATCCAAAGGGCTGGCCCTATGGATCCCACGTCAGGACACACTCTGGACCCCTAGAAATTACCTTTGATTTGGAAGCTTAAACACAATAGGTGTCTTGATGGGAGACAACCCTTGTCAGCCAGCATTAGAAACCTCATCTGGATTTTTACATCAGGAAACACATTTTATTTTTGATATAGAAGTAGACAGTATTGGTCTGGGGGAGAATACTGAAGAAATGATGCCTTTTCTCAATTATTAGCTGAATTAGTAATTTCACCAGGATACACTATACAAGCTCAAACATTTAGGATTTAAGGAAAGGTCTTTTAAAATCGTAGTGAAAAGCAGAGACCTGGAAATCTGAAATACTGGTACTCTCCACACTTAGACATTTTAATATTTTTTAATTTCTCATTTAAATTCACAAACAGACAACATAACTAATTCCAATCAATTTTAGTACACATTGATTGTGCTGAGAATTTTCAAAAAATCACCGCCTGGTGTCCACATAATCAACATGTGATTCTTCAAGAGATCTTACGGTAGTCAAGAATATCAGCAGCACTCGTTTCAAATTAGAAGCTGAGTGAGGGTAAATTGTGTTGTAATTAAGTAATCTGAGAATACGAAGTCTGATCTGTGTAGCTTTGAAGCAATCATATGCTACCCAATTGACTTATTTGGGTTTAATCAGGACCAAAATACTAAAAAAGAAAAAAAAAATATTTTGCTCAGTTCATTCTTTTCTCTGGTGAAACATTTAAACAAACCAATCTAGAGCACATCCTTCAGGAGCCTGTGCACCATAACAGTGTTTTTGTGGCAAGCCTGGCAGCCCCAGGGCGCAGAGAGAGCCCCTGGGTGTCCCAGAATTACAGGAACAGCAGTGATGGCCAAGTGCTCCTGAGCACACGCTTCCAAACATCACTGCTTGGCTGTTTTACAATTCAAATGGTGACTAAAATACAAAAAGAAAATTCAGATCTGCTTTAACATGGTCAAATTGTTTTTCATAGCTCTTCCCAGGCTCTGGTACACTCAACTCGTGCACTAAATCCAAGCAGCACAATGATCCAAGGAGAACAAGTTGATCTCCCACCTCAGAGATGAAACACAAAGCACGAAAGGCAGCATCCCTATTTTAAGCAAAGCAATTGCTTCCCTGCATCCCAGTTCTTTGTCAATACTACCTCAAAAAAGTAACAGAGATTGTATCTTAGTTGTGCTGAATTATCCTCCATGACATTATTAAATGCTGAAGAGACATTTATACCTTCTCATCATTCCTTTTCACAAAAGAACTAAAAGAAAAAACTCAAACATGTATTATTTTTCTGAAATGAACGATGACACAACTATTTCTTTATGCTTTAAACAATGCAAATACTGAACAAAAACACCCCCAAAACCGAAGCTGATGAATTGAAAGAAAATAATTAAAAGCCCACAGACAACCCTTGTCAGCCAGCATTAGAAACCTCATCTGCAGCACTCCTGGGTCTTTATTCAAATCCCTCTGCCACACTGTTTTCTCAAGGAAACCACATCATCTGCCATCACACTGAGTAACGAGTGTTTCACAGAACCACAGGGCCACCTTCCAAGCTAAATTCATCTTCCAAGGCAGCTCACATTACTCTGAGTCAGGGAGAGCAGAAAGCACTGGGAATGTGACAGTGTCACAGGAGCTGCTGTCTCCAGCCCCAGCCTCCAGTGAGCTTGGCAGGGTGGGACCAGGGCTCCTGCCCAGCAACACTCACTGGGCTTTATGCTCTCTCTGCTTCAGTTCTCCTGTTTGTTTGCTTAATTCTCTACATTATTTTGTGCAAGACCATAGCTAAATGGCATCTCAATGTTCTGAAAATGTTTTCAACACATGCTGTAAAGAAGAAAGTTATCTCACTCCTAACTGTGGATACCATTACCTCTCTCTCTCTTGTTGTTTTAAACCCAAGACACTTGCCAGGTGTTCCTTCTTTTGTCTGCCTGTTTTTTTTACACTCTTTGAGGCAAGAATAGGGTGAATGACTGGCTGTCATCCCAGACTGTACGTTTCAAACTGAAAATTCAGTAAATGTGTGATATGAAACAGTAACTTATCAGTTTCTGCCAGTGCATTGCAGCCATGTCCCCAGAACAATATTACAGTAGAAAATTAAATGTTGCTCTGACAAAAAAATAAACAAAACCAACCAAACAAAAGAAACCAAACCAAATCAAACTAACCAAAGGAAAAATACCCCCATTGTTTGCCCACAATATCCAGTGTGCATGGTCGTACCAGCAAAGGCAAAACTGGACCCTTCATCAGGAGTCAGACCTAAGGGATTACAATCATATAACCACTTCTCTCAAGTGAGGGTCACCCACAGAAAGGTTAAAACTCACTGCCCCACAAAATAGTATTATCTGAGACACTATACTAATTACATTTGTTGAAATACATCACTTAAATATTCATTATTGCACTGCATGAGATGCACAGGCTGCATGAAATCATGTCTGGTCAATGGAAAATCACATCAGTAATAAAGCTTTATGCAGACTCCATGTCCTGTGGTACTTTATAAATGTATATATGTGTGTTACAATATTCGAAAAGGTATTTCAAATTTTGCCTACCTTAAGAATGAGTCAAAGAGAAGTTGGAGTTCTTTCTATGTGAAAAACAATCATCTCACATCTTTTTCAATCAATCTTTTAATTTAAGTTTCCCAATACTGATATAAATATAAAACATATTTCAGAGGGTTTAAGGATAAGTTCATCTTCTTCAGCTCAGGTACATGAGCACTGTTCACACCATCATTTGAAGAAGGCATTGATGTAAGCAGAATTAAAAGGAAAAGCAGGCATTTATATTTCTAAGCAATGAAGTTTATCATTACTGTCATCATTACTATGGAACATCTTAGTGCAGAATGTTGTTCTCTAGGCTTGGCTCTGCAGAATGGGAAAGAGATGGACTCTGTTTAAAGAGTCAGACAAATTCTTGCCTGAGCTCACACAATTTGAAGCACTGGGAATCACACCAAAGTGAAAATGAAGACAGATTTTTCTGAACAACAGACAGAAATTTCTGAACAGAAATGTTTAGGCTAGTTCTGGAACCTGGTGACATTTTCCTGATAGGATTATGGCCTAAAAACTGCTGCTTCTCTGGCTGGTCTATGGGAGACCCTGAAAATTGTCATGGTGACATAAGAATAACTGTGCCATAATTTCCAATTCATTTTGAGTCGCCAGTCAGGTGCAATAGAATATCATCCCTGAAGCTGTTACAGCAGCACTTAGGATCTTGCATCACCCAGTGAGCTGGAAGACATTTGGTTTCCTAGGGGCAAGAGAAATGCCAGTCATGGGAATTTAATGCAATGCACTACCTTGGTTATTTCCGAAGAGTCACAGAACGTATTACATGTTGTCCAAAACAGTCTTTTTTTGTTAAACACAACCTCCTAAAAAATTTATACCAGAAAGAGTCTCTCAAATAAATTTCTTAAGTTATTATGTCAGAAAGAAGATCTAAGGAAACTGAGTTTCTCAGCAAATCAGCCTTCTAGGTGCAGCAGATCTTTAAGAGAAGGACTGGTCTATCAGCAGAGTAATGATTTGGAATCTTTCTGTAATTTGAAGAGTCTGTAAGGTCAAGTTGCACCACTGAGAAGTTTGGCAACTGAACTATGAATGAAACCAGATATATTGAAAAAGGCTTTCAGCACCACATAATTTCTCTGTTTCTGAGGCAGTATTATCATCTCTTCCAGCAGCACTAACTTTTTTCAACTTTTGAGTTTTTTCTTATTCCATCTTATACTACTGCCTTAGGACAACTCACCATAATGTACAATGCACACCAACCTGGATTTTTTTTTTTTTCAACAGCAGGATCAACAAAAATATAATATTTTTCTTGTTTAAAAGGAAAAAGAGTTCTATTTTACTACAATGTTCTTCAATGGATTTTCAGGGTTTGACCTTTTTTTTCAAAAAAACCTTACAAAATAACCCCTTTGGCCCTCAAAAAGCATGAAAATAATAATTAAAACCAGTTTTACTTTTAGGCTGAACCAACTGATAATCAAATAATGGAAATAAACACTGATACATAAGCATCATTAACATGAAGGCTCACTGACATATACCAGCAAATACAAGGTTCCTGGAGGAGCTACCTGGGAGAATTCAATTTCATAGCTCCTGGGAAGCCAGTTATTTACTACCTGGAACATCTGTTTCCCAACGTGGACAACAGCTAAAAATAATTTGTGTGGAATATATGGAAAAAGTAAGAGGAATGTTGCATAATTCTAGAGTAAAGACAAGCAAATATAATGCAATGTACATGTTGCACTGGGTCAGGATTTTCAATGGGTTATTCCTCTTTTTAAAAGCAGGCAAGACACAAGAAAATACAAGACAGAAACAAGGATTGGTCTGCCCCCAGGGTACTGCAAGCTGCAATACTACATGACTGGCATTTCTCTCACAGGCAGTGAGATTTCATTTGAATTCTTCATTGGTTATTATTGGACTAAAAAAGGAACGTCACAAACCATTCAGATAGGAAGTCCTGCTTAAATTTCCTGACTTTTCAAGGTACAGGAGATATTACCTTCAGCTACTACTAGAATCTGTTACTCAGGTGAAACCATGGGTTAATGAATAAAATACACATTATCTTAAAGTTCTGTATGAAAGCCCTCACACAGTTTATCACTCAGCACATGAGCCAACAGTAACTCAGCAAATCTTAAACAATTCTTTAAATAAAGTTTTTTGTGTGTGAAGGGAAAAAAAAAAAAAAAGACAACAAACAACTAAAAAGCAACTGCAATTCCCCAGTCACACATGGTAAAACAGAAAAATGAATACAAGCTGATTTCAGCTGTGAGAATGATGGGCCTCTCTCACTGGGAACTTCTCAAAGTCCAGTGCCTCAGCTCAGCAAATCCA
Source organism: Certhia americana (assembly GCA_018697195.1). Lineage (NCBI taxonomy): Eukaryota > Metazoa > Chordata > Aves > Passeriformes > Certhiidae > Certhia > Certhia americana. Next base: position 13,909,147 of record CM031869.1, on the reverse strand, counting down.
AGTCCCAGGGGATGCTCTCAGGCACTGCCTAGGGGTGAAGGGCTCGGTGCAGGGCAGAGAAGCAGCTGAGGCCAGCACAGCGTGGGGAAGGTCAGTGCTGGTTTGTGAGCTGTTGGAGTGCTGCTTCAGAACAGTTCCATCCCCACAGCCCTGCCTGCAGCTGGTTCCCAGTCTGCCTGGAGACCAGAAAATTAAGTGAGAGCAACACCAGCGTGATGAGGCACCCACCGAGCTTGTGCTGGCCAGCAATTCTCCCAGTAGCACTGCAGCAAATACTTCACTACTACTACATTTATCACAGAAAAAATCTCCTGCAAGCTAGAAACTCACTCTGTAGCACAGCAGAAAGGAAACAGCCCACTGAAAACTTAGTCCGGGTGGAAAAGATCAAATGTTGCCCTCTCTAAATAGCATTACTAACATCTTGCAGAGACTTAATCCTTACCAAGACATTAAACCTCCATGCAATTCTCCATTAGGTGAGCTTGAAGAGACTCTCAGAACAAGGCTATGAATCTTTTCCATTTATTTATTTATTTTTTTAAAAATTAAATACATCTTTCTAATTGCTTACAATTAGTGAAACAGGAAGCACCATCACTACTGCTGTCCTGGGATGTGCTGCTTGCCTGCCTGCCACTCTCTGCCCAGTTCCCCCAGCACCATGCTCTGGGCTGCCACTTCAAATATGCCCTGCTCTTTCCTCACCAGCATTGGGAAGGCAATCGAATTCCCAGCCTGAAGAGGCTGTGTAATCATCCTGGCAGATGCCAAGCACTGGACTGTTCCCACATTACCAGAACAAACAGAAGGCAGGGAACTGAAATGCCTTTCAGCAATACTGTTTGTTCCCAGTGTCAAGAGGAGAGGGAACAGCACAGCCCTACTCATCACCTGCACTGAATACAGTTCTGGAAGCACAGCCTCACCCCAGCTACTCACACCAGCACCAGCTTTACAGGCCTGTTTTATCTCGAGGCCATGGTTTTATTTTTTGAGCCCAGCAATGCAAAGTAAAAGCCACTCAAGTAAAAAAGCCACAGAAACATGGTATTAATTCAGAAAGGGGGGAACAGATTTCATTTCCTACTTAAGGTATAAAAAACAGCTATCATATTTGCATTATATACTTCTTATATTATTATATTCTTCCTTCAGAATGTCTGAGGCTGCCACAGAACTAAATGGTGTTTAATACTGTGAAAAGAAAGTGAAATAAAACACCTCTCAAGTGCCATGTTGTATTGATAATCATGACAGTGGCAATACTAAAGAAGAATTTAAAAATGGGAAAAGATGATGACCACAATATTTTACCCAATTAAAGACACAGGAGACTAGAGAGTAGTTAAATATCAAGATTGCAATTTGGGTAAAACCTTTGTCACTCTGTGAAAATTGCTAGCAGCTTTTCCTAATGATGTGAAACCATCAAAACCCGTGCCTGAAATCTCTGCTTTACTCTAAGTGTGGATTGCTGGAATCCCTTGGACAGAAATCCCTTTACCTTTATGGCAGGTAAAGCCATAATATGACAGATACATTTCAGCAAACCCACAGACCAAGGAGCAAAAGTTTTCCACACTGAAGCTGGCTTGTGAAATCATGGCAGGGGAGAAAAGATGAGCATTCTGTGATCAGTCAGACAATTCGACTTCTTTGAGACATGGGGCAAGGAAAGGGTTAGAAGAAGGGAAGGAAAAAAGACATGACATAAAGGTGTACTAAGAGCTCTTACAGATGCTTCTTCCACAGAGAAGGGAAGCTGTTGACAATCATGTGTGATACATGTATAAGCCACATGCAGATCAGCAAGGAATTATCAGCAGATGAGAGCAGAAGCTCACTGACACCCTGGGCTGTACCATATCATATTTGGACAGTGTGCAGCAGTAAATTTGGATCAGATTTAGTCTGACACACCAGGATCAAGAGTCTCCCCCTTTACATGTTTTGAAGCAGTCTCAGGGACCCATCACTGTTTCCACCTCTCATGAGCCCACTAGAAGAAGGAGCAGATTTGCATTAATTTGTCAACACTTCTAATACAGCAGATATTGAATTGCAATTCTGTATTTGAAAAATCCAGTAAGATTATTTGAATTTGATATCACAACTAGGATACAGAATGACAGCACACAATCTTCCTATTTCTAAATTAATATGCAAGAAAAATCTGTGTTAGGTTTTCCATAGAGCCACGCTTAGTACATCGAGACTTTTCCTCACAGACCCTCTATGAACCACATTGTCAGAGGAACATTCAGGAATTCCAAAGCAACAAGGACTTTTTTCCCTTAAGCATGTATAGTGTTTAAAGTTATTTTTGTTGTATTGTTACCAGTAAATTACAGATATTTATAGCTTTAGGCAGTGGGATGCTTACTAGGTGTCCATACTGATCATGGAATGAACTAAAATCAAATTGCTTTAAAAAATAAAGTTATCTGATTAAATTATTGCTGTTGGGTAGCTGTGACTCTCCACACCAACAACAGCTATCTTAAAAATTTTTAAAAAATTAAAGCAAGATATCCATTAATTTTTAGTAATTTTGTTGTGTCTGTTATGTGTGAAAGATTTTAATTTACACTCATTTATCAACTCAGACAACCTCACTAATGGGAGAATTTATTCTGATAACAAAAAGTCAGACTGCACTTTCAGGAGCTTAGCAGAAGGTACATGCACATGGCACCTGTGGATCAGGAATAAGTATAATTTTTATCGCAATTCTTAAAAATCAGGGTTTTCTTATAAGCAGTTCTAAAGGAATATGGATGCCCAAATAGAAAACATGTTATTTCAAATGAATGCATCTGAAAGAAATAGTCACAAACATGGGAGGGCAGAGGAGACATTAAACTGGACAGCTAAACTTGGTAGAGAAAGGGACCTTAAAGCAAACAATGTTGTACTCTGGCAATGTTGACTGTGGAGTTTTTATCTCTCAACAGTGATTGCAGTCAACGTCACATACACGGAAATGATCAATACCAACAACCACAGAGCAACAACAGTTACAACACTGTTCTCTGCACTGTCTGCTCTATGCTCATGTGCTTTTTGGGCTTCACAAAGACCAATAAGGAAAGGAAGTTATTGGAATTTTATGTGACAAACTGAAACAGAGAGTAGAGAACTCACAGGGAATTGTGTGACCAAACCCTGGTCCACTGTTCACCCAGGTCTTTTCCTTCTTCCAGCAGGCCTTCCATATCTGACACATTTCTCCAGTCACAACAGACTAAAACATGAAAATTCATTCCAGTGGGTGCTAACAGAAAGTGCCCCATGTTTAACTGTTGTTTCTAACAGGTTTGGTTTGCGTGTTTGTTTGTTTTATTAAAGCAGAATATTTTGATAACACACCTCAGTAAGCAGAAATAAATGAGGAAACTTCTACACTGGATGAAGATCCAGAAATGCAGTACTGTTCTGCCAGACCTCTTACACCTGTTAAAAAAAACCAAAAACCCCCAAACAAACATCAAACAGCTGATCATAGATTTTTCCAACTGATACATTACACAAGTTCCACCCATGGGTAGGCTTAGATTTTTAAGGTAATGTCCAGTTAGTATATTTTAAAAGACATACAAGAGCAAAATCTCCCCTCTACAGGGCATGCAGTCATCCTTAAAGCTTAAAGACTGATCTATGCAGATTTTCTGCATCATAAAATAGTCTGGAATAAAACCCAAACTACACATTAGTGTAGGATGCTGATAGACATCTTGATCTGGTTTCACTATTTCAATTTAGCTGCATATTGTTTGATACTGCTCAGGGAAATATGACAAGCTGTGCCACGAACGGAAGGGAACCAACGCTCTGTTGCTGTACATTATGATTTTATTAACTGAGGCTCCACAAAACTCTACATTTATGAAATACTGAAGAAAAATTATTAAATTATTCATCAGTGATAAGACAATTAAGAAGCAAACTAAGGAGCAAGTGGAAGCTTGGTCCTGAGGGAGAACAGCTGGTCTTCTCATTAGAAGTATGTTTTGGCAGCAAAATCCCCTCTGAACAGAGGGAACCTGCTGCTAAAGCAACCTCAGAGTCAAATTTAGAATGAAGTGAAAAGGGCTGATGAGAAGAGCAAGGTGGGGCACTCTGGGTAGCAGTGCGTGGCTGGTGCAAGCCACACTCCCCCTGCTCCTGGCAAAGAGGTGAGGTGAGTTTATTGTACTTTGGAATCACCACATGACATGGAAGCTGCCTCAGCCACTGGGCAATTTTGTGCTGATGCATCAGACATCAAAGAAATTAGCTTAAAACTCAAGGAAAAATGTTATTTGCACCAAATCAGCCAACAGCTGAGCACAGAGTCCAGTGGTGAGGATGGTGTCTGGCCACTGAATCACCCTATGCTCCTACCTCAGATCCCTTGCTCATCAACCAGCAGAGCTGCAGAGCCCGAAGGGGCACTGGGTCTGTGCATCCTGGGAAGTTTCCCCAGCAGGAGCAGGTCCTGTGCAAGATGTGGTGAACATGAGCAGTGTCCATCTGCACAGTGGGCAACAGCCACCCGTGGGCAGGAAGGGATATTCCTATTACACTTCTGAGGCTGTGATGGTGCAGGGGATAAAAAAGGAGCTGTATGATGTTAGAAACATAGAAAGTCTTTCAGAGATGAAGAAGAGAAGGAAAGGGAATGAGAAAGGGAGGAGAGAGACAGCACTTTGGTGCAGTGTTTTTTATGAAGTTGAAGCAGCACATGCAAAGAAAGCAGACCCTGCTCCAACAGGCTGGAGCAGGGCCAGAGCTCTGAGGGGGTCTGAAAAACTGTTCATGGAATACCATTGTTCCTTTCCTTCTCATCCCTCTGCTACTTGTACCTACTATTTTTAGGATTGTGGAGCTTTTTAAGCTTGTGGTTTTTCTAATACTTTCCTCTTGTGGTTTTTAATTCTTTCCCTGCTATCAATAGTTCAGGAGATTTTGTCCCTTGTCTCCTCACCTCTTCCAATCCATCCTCCAAGATCACCCACCCTAAACACTCGGTCAAACAAAAAAGCACTGATAAACCAGCTCTCACCCACAGAAACGCAAAGGACCTCTTATGATTCCAATACTCAAATACATAGTGACCAGTATGATCTGTGTTCTTTAAAGATAGTACCCACAAAATATGTCTACAGTAAAAAAAAAAAATCCCCAAACATTTCTCTAGAGTCTGCTGAAATATGAACTCCCCACTTTCTGGCATGCCTTGTTCTAGATGTTTTAGACATTTTTTTCAAATAACATCAAGGTCCATAATGTTTTTGTGACATAGAAACACAAAATCTGATGCTCCATCTTAATTTTGGACAAACTTACTTCCTAGTTAGATAAAAAACTGATAGGAGTTTTTCCTCCCTTAATGCCAACCTCTTTCCTGTCCCCATCTGTGTGAAGTATCTTTACAGCTGAAAGCAGAAAGACACAGCAGGTTGTTTCCTAATCAAATAATTCTGCTTAAAATTGTTACTCCAATTCTTGCAAAGCTTCAAACATCTTGCATAACTGGCAGGAATTCTGACATCGCTGCACACCACCAAATTACTCTCAGCCTGCTTCAAAACCTGATTGATCACATAAAATATAACAATTCCCACTCCAATCTTTCTGTACCTATTTGTTCACTTAGGTTAGCTGGCAAAATAAGCATGTTAGCCTTTTCTCTGCTCCAGATATGTCATACCAAAGTGGGTTTTGCATAAAGAGAAATGGCATGCTACTATCTTTGTAACATTTTTAGAGCCTTGGTTATAAATACTTCAGATGATGCTCAGACAGAAACTCAAGTGATGCAGATTTCAGCTCTTCATATGAACAGCAGGGAGAGTTACAGATTCAGTTTGATTTGGACCTACACTAATTTACCCCAGATGATCAACAAATAGGAAAGCACAGCTAAAATAGAATTTCTGAAGTGATGGGATTTATACATATCACATTAAAATGTATTAGATACAGAGAGGTATCTGGACATTCACAGGTACTGGGTATACAGCTAGAGGCAGGGCAATACTCTGATTTACAAAAATAGGAACAAACGATAAGCAGGTGAAGCAAAGAATCCTGCATGGTGGGAGCCAGACTGGGCTGCTGGGGCAGGTACAGCCCTCTCAGCCCAGAGCCAGCACAGGGAGGGAAGAGAGTTAGCAGGAATGTGGCTGGGGGAGAGGAGTGAGGTGGCCAAGGCAGCACAGGATCTGCTGGTTGCACCTTCCTCAGGTGAGAGGGAGCTACAAAGGGACACAACCATGAGGGCAGACCAGGAGAGTTGGAAAAGAAGGAAATAAAATGGTGCCAAGCTTCAAGACAGTTGCATTTTTCTTTAGGCAAGGTTTAGAGTTAAAAAAAGAGGGGAAAACAACCAGGCTAGCTGTGAAGGACAGGACAAGGGAAGTGCATGGGCAGGAGGAATGCAGTATTGAGCAGGGTAAACTCTGCTTCCCACTTTAGGCACACCTAGGGAGCTGTATCACATAGAGCTCAAATATTGGAGACACATCTATATCTTTAATTACTTCTGGATACAAATCCATTCCTTTTTTGACTTATGCTACAGATGTGAGCAGTTTGTGTTGTGTAAACCTTCCCCTCAGTCCAGTAATACCATCTTGTTTCCCAGTTCAGAGACATTACTGCAAGCTCCTAAGACATATCCTTCTTAAATCTCAGTACTACTTCAGAGGGTTTAGAAAATAGCTGTGCACCTGTAAACCCGCAAAATAAAAAGATACTTTCATGGAGACATCCTTCTTTCACCACCTAGCTTTTGTAAAAGTAAACTTTTTCTTTCTCCGGAAGGAACAGTTTTTGCAAACAATGTTTCTAGTTAAGGGGAAAACCCCCAAACTCATGATCTTAAGCCACGTTAAAGAAATTATTTAAATTCTGCCACTTAACAGGTTCTGTTTGGAGGGCTAGCCTCGCCCAAGGGAGCAAAGACTAATAAAGGAATTCTTTTAAACCCAAACACTTCAAGATACCATTTTTTGAGTCAATCCTATTCAAAGCAACCAATGAAAAGATAAAATTAATATTTCTATATATTATTCTATACTGGTAAAAATCCAGACGGTTATTTCCTAAGCTAACAAACTGAGCCGTCTCTTTTTTATGCTTTAGCAATTAATATGGATTCTGCTTATAGACATCTGTAATGCTTTGGGCTGTATTTATGGTGTGATAATTGTCATTTTGAGACACAGAACACCAAGATGATAGAAAGACATAGCTGAACTGTTCACTATCTAAAGGACAACACTGCTATCGTGTTCAAAATACTGCCCCAAGCAATGAAAAGTTTCATAAATCTTTTTTTTTCCTGCCACCGTTGTCAGCTTCTATTTTCGCCTGTGGCTGAATGTGATTATAATCTGTTTCCAGCATACAAGAAAACAAAGTGATCTAGAATATAATGAGTGGGGAACATTTTGGAGCCCTCCTGAGCTGCAGGATATTTCCAGCTGCTAGCAAAGCTGATAACGGACTTAATAGAGCTAATGATTTCTAATACCACTAACACAAGGCTATTTTCACAGTGGGTAAATAATGACTCTTTTGTTTTGGAAATAGTTAAGGAGTCATGTAGATGTTTGATAAGTACATGATACAGTATAAATGCAGCAATATTTGGGTAAGTAATGGTGGATTACACCATAGCTAGAAGATAATATATTTTTGTATTTCCTTTTAAGATCTTAAAAGTTTATAACCCTGTTAAGACCAGTGTGACAGCAAGGAGATTTCACTGTAAACAATTTCAAGTAATGTTTTAATCTAAGCATAAAAAAGCATCCATTTGTTTCAGTGCACTGCATCTTTGTTTTTATGTTGGTAATTAATATTACAAATCTTTACTAGAAATAAAAACTAATTGGGTAGTAAAAGAAATTTTCTTGAGAATTGAATGCAAAAACTCCATCAATGGAGCAACTATGAATAGCACATATGCCTTCAGTGTTTTACTCAACTGCATGTTTCTGATGAGGATTAACAATATTTGCTTGGTTTCCTCCTTTCCCAGTGTGCAATCTGTGTTCCCCATTCAAGGGCCTGTGCTCCCATCAAAGAGAATTCCACTCTGTAGGCTGCAAGATTCCTTGCATGTTTATTTAGTATGGCATTATACAGAAAAGATTGCCTAAAGTAAAAATGCATTTCTTCTTCCCTCTTCTTCTCTCCAGAAGTTACCTTCCTATAGATGCTGAACATATGGATCTCCTATTTTTCCTTTAAGACATTTGAACATTATTTCACATTAAGTTCATGGCAGCTGTAAAGGTTGGTTGGGACTTCTGTTTCACTCACTGCAGCACTCAAGTGCTTCATGCCCCTGCAGTTTTACTGCTTTTTGAGCTTTCTCAGCTGTATCCAATCCCAAACAGGATTCCCTGGATGGGACTGTGTTTGTACATGTCCCTCTGTCAGCCAAAACGGGTGGTGTCAATCAAGCTGTTAACAATCCAAACTTCTTCATGGGAACAAAGAAATAATGATAACTCTGATGATGGCAAAAATGTAAGGTTTAAATAAAATAATTCAAGCCAGGCAGAGTTTTCAAGTCAAAATGAAAGAAATAAAAGGACTTATGGTGTGAACGGAGGATAATAAATTGTGTAATGCAATAAAGCAACATCCACCCATTATAAACTTCATAGATTTTAGGAAAGCAGATGATAACCCCCATTGTGATCCATTTTCATGTATCTTGAAATATTACAGGAAGCAGGCAAAAATAATTAAATTTACTTAACTGTATTTCAAGGTATGGCTTCACTGGTTAAAGAAAATGCAAACTTAAGCAAAGAGTCTGATACAGCTGCTGGTGTCAAACTGAGAATGCAATCTCTTCTCTGGTTTGCTACTGCCATTGCTTCATTATGAGAAGAAACTGTAGACTGGAATGACAGAAATATTTCATGGTCTAAGAGCTAATATCAGATTTTGTTTGTGCTGGTGATACAGCAGTTCTAAATGACAGGTCAAACATGCAAGGAACAGCATGAGATTGTTCCACATCATAAATAAATCAAGTTAAATATTGTGAAAAATACATCCAGTAGGGACTCCAGGTTCCAAATCAGATTTTGTATCAGAAGGCCAAGAAATGCAGGGTTTGTAAATTCATATATCTGACAGGCATGAGCAAGTCAATGAATTTAATCATAAGGAAACAATACCATGATCAAGTAATGTGACAACTGCAATCACAAACTTCAATGACTTGTTCAAATGTTTCTTCTCCCTTAACAGAGAGACAGGGAAAAAGGAAAGCCACCATATGTTAACGCTTTCAGAAAATATTAGGTATCATATTTATTCAATTCTGAACACTAATACTCAGAAATCCACATTTATTTGATTTTTTCTAATAGTAGCAGAAATAAAGACAAATTCAAGAGACATCAAAAACTAAACTAGAGCAGAGAACACAGCAGGTATAGCACTGCCAATTTAAGAAGGATGTCAAAAGCCTACACAATGTAAACCCAAGAATATTGAGCAAGTTTGAGAACAAGATGGTTAAGCTTCTCAAAGAATAAGAATTAAGGATTGCTTAATTAAAAACCACTACAGTATCACAGGGCAGAGTTATATAACATGCATTAGCATATAAAAAATGAAAAAGTAGGTATTTTGGAGATCAAGGAGCTCTTCTGTATTGATACATGAGTTGTAATGCCAAACAAAATTAGATCCAAACATGTAGATCAGGAATTTACAATAGGAATAGATAGCTGTTAAAAAAAAGGTAATAACCAGGCAGTGAATTCATAATTTTTATATGGAAAATGTCTAAGGAATAGAAGAAGTCTAGTAGAGAATACTTACAAAAGTTCTTGAAAACTGAGAAGATACAGAGGAAAAAAATCTTGCTAAGTCTAAAAGCATCCACATTTTCTTCAAAATAATTAAAAATACAATGCACTAGGCAGTCCTCAAAAGAAAGCAAAGGTATGTAACAGGTGGTGGGACAGAATATGCAATTCAGAGTTGACAAATGAAAAAGCAATTTAAAATTCTTCTACAAAATGCTGATTACTAAAATGAACACCAAGAAGAAAAAGGTGTGGAAGGCTGAATTTTTCTGAGCAGACCAAAGAAAAAAGCATAATGCAGTGACTATTCCAGGTTAACATTCTAAATCTGTAACATTGGAGGTAAATACAAACTTACTGTATCTACTATGCTGTGACATCGAGTGCTGTATCCTGTTACAGAAGACAAAGACAACCAAGGGCTCACTTACAACATGCTTTGTGCAAACATCAGAAATGAGCCACGCTGGGAAACACAGCCTTGTTCACTCACACTGGCTGAAAGGTGATCTGTGTTATCCCTCATCCATCCTGCCTCATTCCTGCTTAGCCTTGAGAAACAAGCAGAAAAGTGTCTACTTAACACAACTGTTGTCTGTAAACCTAGATTAGCATTTAGCCAGGGAACCTGCAGCGTCCTCCCTGCAGACAGAGCTGAGCTGGGCTCTCTGGGAGCAGAGGAAACACAAATTTCCGAGAATCCTAACACACACCCTGCTGGGATCCAGGGACACGCGTGTTCCCCAAAACTCTGAGAGCTCTGTATTTGCCATTGGACCTTACAGAACATAATCCCAGTGTTTCTTTATTGACTATGCCCCTGAAAAGTTTGCCCTCTGTCTCAATGTGGACTCAGATAAGAAATCTTATTCTGTTGTAAAACTAAGAACTGAAAAATCTACAAGGTGTGCAGACATACATATTTGTTGCTCAAGTCTCATCTGAGTGAAGACAGTGTTTCAAAATCAGGATCAAAGGATCCCTAAGTTGTCCAAGGGAATGGGATGAAGACTCATCTCCAAATGCAGGGGTCCTGTGTCCAAGTTCTAAGCACAGTTTATGGCTGGACTCAAACTGCAGTGAAAGAAGGTGCAGCTTCCTTTTCAGTCCAGGTACGGTGCATTATATAAATTACCCTTTTCACTTGTGAGTCAAGCCAGTTATTGCTGGATATTGCTCAAATGAACTGCAGCATCATCAGAGCAAAATAATAACAAAGGCATCACATAGGCACAGCCTAAGTACTGATATTTCTGTCATAAATGATGAACAATAATACCTTGTCTTCAACTTTCTAATATTTCATAACTTTTCAGTGAAAGAGACAATATTCTTCGGTTCTCATTTCTCAGTAATTCATGCGACTCCTACTAACTGGTTCACAACAGTTAGAACACATTTGTTCTTCAGATATTTTTAGTTTACACATCTGATTTTTTTAAATCCAAGCAATTACAAAACCAGTGCACTGCAAGCAAAGCTGCTGGTTAAGGAGACAGCATAGTAAAAACAGAATGAAGCTTCTCAAGATCAAAAATTAAAGAGCTACAGTGTTACAGGCATTGTTTATTCATATTTGGGAAGGCTGGAAGAGACAGGCATGCTGTCTGCCTCAGTTTTTATGGGGGATGTGGAGCTAGAAATAGCTTATCATTTATTTGTGGTCCCTGAATTATCTGTCTGCTGCCAGGCCTGTACAGGCACACTGCTGGGCTGCCTTCCCACCTCACAGAGTAGAACACCTCTGGAAAAGGAAAATCTATTTCTTTCTGATATTCTTTCTAAACATCATGTATTCCCCAAAACTGTATTTATTTTCTTGAAGTAAAACGAATAATAATGGTTACAGGAGAAAAATAAAAAATAAGAGAAGGAGATGGAAGTGGCAAAGACTGCCACTGAAACACACTGTTGAAAGAAACACACACACACAGAATGTATTTTGCTTGCTTTGATGTTTAACACTGGTAGAGCTTCCAGACTTGAACAAGGCAGGTGATTACTATCTTTGTTTGACCTTATATCTATATCTATATCTATATATATATATATATCTCATTGCCATCATCAGTAAATCAGTAACTCAATAAACAATTTAAATGCACACAGCACTTCCTTATGACATTTCTCCAATTACTCCTTCAAATTTTGACACAGATTTCTTCCTTCCTAAACATATCCATCAGTACTGTTTCCTCCCAAGCTGGTGACTGTCACCTTCTAATCAGCTGGCATTTATCCTGAGATATACAGGAATGCAAACAGCTTTTTCCTCCTACACCAAGCTCTTCTGCTTGTTTCCCTCCCAAGAAGGCAGAGTGTGCCACCATCAGAGTTTGCAACAAATGGTGAACTTGTGATGCATGGAATTTACCCCAAGAAAAGCAGAAGGGTCAGGCACTGGAAGGCTCTGCATGAGGTCACAGGCATTGCTCTGTAGACAGCAAAAGGGAGCAGGCAGGTCCCCCAGCTATCTCATTTCTACATCCCTGCTCACCTCTGATTATTTTATTAGGTTCCCTTTATCAGCCTCCACACATAAACTGATCTCTGGAGAACTGCAGAGCCTGTCTCCATGCCTGCTCTCTGACAGCCTATTCTGATTGCCCTTATTATTCCTCTTTCCAACAGAGAGAGATTCATTACTCAATGTGTAAGACGGACTTGCTCCGGCCCTTTGCCTATAGCTCTAAATCTGTCACCACACACAGATTATGCCAATATTTCTTCCCTCCTAAACTGTTTGACGTCACAGCTTTTAACAGAACACGGGAAGGAATAGAAGGAAGGACTGGAACACAAACTGTTAAAATGATTACTAGAAAGCAAAGAATCCACAGGAAGCATAACAGCTTCCTGAGGCCGCTGGAAATTTAAACAATTCTTGTTTAATTCCCATTTATACAGAGAAGTTTTCAAGCCAGTCAGCTGAGAAAATTAAAACAAAAACTATTGTTTACAAAGAGAGCACCTGTAGATGAGCCCATGCTCTGCAGCTCCCTGGACTTCACTTGGCTCCCTGCTAAGAATAAGGAATAATGCTTTTAAACCATCATTAGCTTTCACTCTGCAACTTCCTTCTGTTGCCACAGTATTCCTCCATGTAAACGGCATTTATTTATTCATAGGCACTGGCATTCCATTACTTTTGTCAAAGCTGGTCTCGCACGTGCTGTTGTCTCTGTGCTCCTACAAAGGAGCAGGGGAAGCAATCAGTATTGCCAGGGTTTGGGGCGGGAGCTCTGGGCACGGGCTCAGAGATGAACCCGGTGACACAGATTAAAACAAATCGCTGATCCGTACCACAGAGGAGCCAGGCAAACAATAGCAGTAAAAGCATAAATGTCAATTGGGAATGATAAAGGATACAATCTAAATGTAATATGAGAGGCCCCCAGACAAAAGGGAGAAATGGAAATTACGCATTACCCAAGTACCAGATGCAATAAACAAACAAATATGTAAACACGCGCGTGAATATGCATACGGAAAAATTCAGATCACTGGAGTGATGACTCAAGTAACTAGGTTTTAAAGTAAAGTACTGAACCATTCTGAAAAAGTTTGACTATTCAATTTGAAGGGAAAAAAAATAAAAATCTTACTCCTGGTAATTTTATTTTAATTTTGAATAATCTGCAAATGTCTCAACACATGCTTTCTTCTACATTCTACATTTGCATATTAATGACACAACTGTCCATAAGACACAAACTAATGACAGGAGATACTTTCCTTTCTCACAAGAAGCGGGCTTTTATCTGCTGAAAGGACTGTCAAAAGAGTTCTCTAATTGCTTTCAGAATTTCCTCTGTCTTTTCCCTTCATGTTTTTTAGTCCCCTACAGCAGTTTGCCACATGAGTTATAAGGTTTCAAAGCTCTTTTAAATAATCTTATGCCTATTCTAGTCCTGGTGGAAAAACCCCAAATAGTTTCATCCAAACTGTGACCTAATAACTAGTCAAACAGATCAGTTAAAAGACCTACCCATGACAGTCTACCCGATACTGTTGAATGAACCAAACATTTATTTTGTTATGGGAAGAAGTTTAAGTTTAACTTAATGAGAAAAAGGTCACAAATACCTTTGAAGGAAATTATCAAGAGCTCCATGTAGGAATCAGTGTGTAAACTACAGCACTGTACACATATTTTCATGGTGCCACTAACTGGGAGAGAACCCATTTAAGATTTTGACCTGTGTCTGGGGTTATCCCATCCACCTGTCAGCAACAATGTTTTGATGCAAGTAAAAACCATCACAAAACCAAATTAACCCAAAAATGTGCATATACAGACATCCACAGCTCCACACAAGCACCTTCATCAGTGTAGCTACACAGCAACTGTGACTCAACTGATGCTCCATCCCACTGTGCATTTAAATAATGATCCATTCCAGGTGCCTGAAGGCAGTGTCACACTCCAGACTGCAATAATAGATGATAACAGTGGCCATCAGCACTGGGCCCTGCCAACTCGAACTCCTCCTTAGTTTAACATTTCAAACTCCTGCCACCAAACATTTAGAGATGAGACAAGGTGGGGGAAAATGAGAATGCACATTTTTTTCCTCCAGGTCTGAAATGCAATTCCTATTTGAAATACAGTCCCCAAACATTAGGCTAATAATTTTAGATTAATAAAATATGGCATTACTGCTGCTGCCTTTGAGTCCTTCAGGAGGCCCTCTATAACTAGGGGAAGTTACTGTTCAAAACTGTTATGAGGCAATTATACTGCCTGACATCTAACATCTTGCAAGGCAATCTCACTTTTGGGCATTAAGAATTAGCTGTGTTAATCTCATTTTATGAAAGACATAATATTTTCCTTTCAAGTATTCTTTTTAGAAACATGAGCTGCCAAATCTGCCTTATAATCGAAGGTTTTCATTCACAACTATTCTGTATTCTTTCACAAAGTCAACTTTGTTTTTATTTACAAACAAACAATAACAATTCTTTGTATTTTCAGTATTTTATTTTTTCTTCTATCCTAGAAATATATTAAAAGGAGATTTAAATATGCAATAGAGCTGTTTGAAATACTGCATCTGCTCATTGTCATTCCAAGCAAAAAAGTATATTTATTTTGTAAGCATTCTATTATTTTCTAAGCAAAGGGATTTTTTAATACTTGTCTTATTTTTAAAGATGTAAATAAAGATTAATTTCAATGTAGCTGCTCCTCTGCCATTTTTCTAAAGATTAATAAAACTGATAAAAGAATTTGAATGACAAAGGAATACATTAAATGACATGCCTACCATTCTACCATTTTTTTTTGGACAATTTTCCATTTGTACATACAACCCATACACTACAAATTCCACCATTTATTAATCTTTTCTGTGTTGTCTACTTGAATATTCTGTTTTCAACCTTAACAACCTGGTCATCATTCTACAAGAACTAGCCTAGTCTTGCTTTGGGAAGTGCCAGGCAAAGGGCTTTTCCTGGCAGCAGGGATGTTCTGGTTTGCCTGTGTTCAGGAGGAGAGAGGAACATTCTGTTTGAGCACCACAAACAGGGCCTGGGGAGGTGCAGTGACTGCTGGTGAAATGCTTCCTGCCATCCCTGTGTCCATGGGCACCACAGCTTCATTTGGCTTGCCAAATTTCACATTTCCAAACACTCTGCAGCTGGTTGCTGCCAGGATCAAAGACAGGCTTTCCTCTCTCCCCTGCAATGGGGGCTCCTACTCTAAACCCTGCCTGTGACAGGCAATAAAGCAAACCCACACAAATATCACATTGTCCAAAGCATGTGAGAACAAATTCAAACAAAATAATGAGAAACTGGTAGCAGCAGACTCATACTCTCCCCTGGCTGTCTCTGCTGTAGGGACTGGTGATGAAATCACCAACAAAGACCTGCAGTGGTGATGGAAAGACAGGAAAGCCTGGAAGTGGTTAACTTTGCGTTACACCTCCTCAGAAAGCTGCAGTCCTTCTTCTTCAGCCATCTAATGCAGCAGGGAGAATGTGTACACACCTGAATGTGTGGGATCCACAGAGGATCCTGGGCTGGCTGATGCTGGTATTTATTACTCATGAAAGCATGAAGCCAAGGACTGAGGGCTAAAATAAGATTGAGGCAGGATGAGGAGCTGGGAAATGGAAAGCTGTCAGTCAGGAGAATGGAGCCAACGAGAGAACACAGCAAGGTCCTAAGAGAAACAAGAAAGGCAGACCTGACAGAAGGGAGAAAAGAGACATTTGAGGTTCCCAGTAGAGGAAAGGACTAAAAACTATTGAGAGAGGTGACACAAAAACCAAAACAGAAAAATCAGATGCAGAGCCAGACAAATGAAAGGGCAGAAGTCAGTTTACAATAATCACTAGAAGATGAGCAAGGGAAATGAGGATTTGGATTAGACAGACAAGCAGAATGTGCACTGAATAACTAGGAAAGCTGGAAAAGGACCACCAGGAGAATGGTGGGAGGGATGTCCTGCTACCCAAGGGCACATTCCCAGGCTGGCCCAACAGCTGCTGGGGCTGGGAGGCAGAGTAGCTCTGTCTCCAGCTTCTGTCAAAAGGAAAAGCCTGGGCACAGCCAGACTTATTTCTAAAAATTAGAGGCTTCTCCAGGCTTGATTCTGCAGCTGAGCCTTCAGATTTCTTAAAGTTCTGTGTGTTTTATTTTCTTTGGCTATTTTGTTGTAAAACAGGGAATCACTCTTAGTGAATAGAGAGTGACAGCTTCTGCTGGTGAGCAGGAGCTGTGGCCGCTACCAAACAACACACAGCTATTAATTTATTTGAGGGTTATTCTTATTATTTCTCATCACAATAACATTAAATGAGCTATGTACATACACTAATGGAAAACAGACTTCACAGTTTCTGTCAACAGCACAGTATGTGTAACAAGTTTGAATTTTTATTTGAAGTTTCCAGAGCTGCTTTGTTAGCTAGAGTTGATCTCAATTTTATGTTGACAACAAAGCAGAGCAGATTAACTTGGAAATGATGCCCAAAGCTTGAAGTGCTGTTGGATCATTTGTCCTTATTGAATGAAGGCAGATTTCTGCATTATATTACACTCTGCTACTGGTGCCATGGCTTTAAATATTGTTCTTTCCATCACTCTTTGTCAATTATCCTTTGTTCAGAGTATTTTTAACTAAATAAATATTCTTGCATTCGTGATTGTCAGCATTAGTAGAAAAGTCCTAAAAAGCCAGCTCATAAATGAAATTCTGATTTCAGCAAATTCATTCTTCTCAGATAGCTACATTTCCAGAATAAATGATCATCTCTAATATCATTACCTGAACATAGCAAACCTGAATTGTAAAGGATCTTGGCAGTGAATGATGATAGGCATCAGACGCTTAATGTTTAATTACTGAACAGAGTTTTCTGGAGAGTTAAGAGCTAATATCATTCACTTGCTGCTATTGGCTGTGGCAGAATATTGTGATTGTTGTGATCTGTCAGGGAGAAGTGATTCATACACTTTGCTGCCTGCTCCTCAAATGCACAGCTGGTGGGAATAAAAAATGGACAACTATTTATGGCTGAAAATCCCAACAGGAAACGTCCTGAAACCCACATGAAAAACAAGTAGAAAATCTTAATGAGGACAGTGCATTCCTATACACTGTGAAGACAGAACACAAACTAGTTACTGATATTCCTTTATATATTTATGTTTTAGGAGCTAAGGGTAATAACTAAACTTATGATAAATAATAAAGGCATCCCTCCTGCTCAATCAAGAGAGTGAGGCAAGCTGGGTTTGACATCTTAATATCCTCTCAATGTAAACTATGTTGGAAAGGGAAGACTAAGGAAGATTCAAATGCCTACTTTTTCTTTTGCTACAACCAGTAGGGACACATCATGAGCACTAAAGGAACTGAAGAACATCTCCAGTGACTCAGTAGCAAAGGTTTTGTGGGGAATGGCAGGTGTAGGTGCCTGGCTCACAGACCTAATGTGTTTGTTTTTTTTTTCTTTTTCTTTTGTTCCAAACCACTGAGAAAGCTGAGTTATAGTGAGTTAAATATCTTGAGAACAACGTTTTCTCACTTTATTCAGAAATGCTCCAACAGAGACTGCAGGAACATTCAGAAGTGCTGTGAGTGTTCCTACAGGCAGCTCCCCAGGCTGAGACTCCCACCAAACCAATCCTTCCAAAAACACAAACTCCAAGCACCATAATTCAGAATGTTCCCTTTCAGAGACAATTTCAACAGCAAGAAGGTGCATCTCATACCTGGATATGCTGAGCAGTAGTAAGAAAAAATATTTGTTGTGTTGGTCATCAGGTTTCATTTTTATTAAAAGACTTTTCTACTTAAAAAATGGACTTTTTAAAAAGAAAAATTCTGCACTTCTCAGTATTCACATGTTGCTTTGTATGCATGAATAGTTGCACACATGTTTAAGAGCGAAGGAAAAAAAGGAGCTTAAATGGAGATTAATTCATGAAAATCTAAAGCTTGATTTTAGATATTGAATACTCATTTAAATTTGTCTGACAGAGCTCTTTTCTCCACTCTCATCTGTTTCAATCTAGTTAATGAAATAATGTTTTATATAATAAATAACAGGGGAATTAAGCCAAGGAGTTAACAGTAAACACTAAATAATGAATCAATGCAAGTCTGGCACATAGCTTAAAGTTGTTTGCAAAAGAAATGCATCAGATTTGATCTTTAAAAAGGAATCTGAGCCCTAAGTTATTTGGGAAGGGTGATCTCTCCTATTCTGTACCTTCTTGCAGAAGGCCCTGTGATTCTGCCATGGTTGCAGTAAGAGCTGAACCATTTACTGAAGACTGGAAGAAGGAAGAATAATAGGAAGTGAGAAGAAAGAAAAAACCAAAACCAACACAGAAAGGCAAAAAGTAGAAGAGATGGAGCAAAGTACAGAGTTCCTCATCAGAGGAAGGACCAGCAAGAGGCACAGTGTGGCTTGTGCTCCAGAGAGGTTAGCAAGGAGAATCAGTTTAGACACACATGAAAAGATGAGGAAGGAGCAGCACCTCTCAGCACAGCAGGACATTCTCCAAAGGAGACAGTGACAGTGGAACCCAAGCAGGGCTAATTAGAACCTTATCTTCTCAGAGTGCAGCTTTCCAGCTGTTTTTGACAAAGTCCTGAGTGCTGCCAAAAGCAGCAGTTCAGCCCTCCTGCCCCAGCAGTGTGCTCTGAGTGACACCAATCCAGCTGGGACCAAACCTTGTCCCCAGGGCTGGCCGAGCGGCCAGGCAGGAGCTTTGAGGATCCAGAAACACAGAGCTTCTGGAGCTGGCACAAAGGGAGGGAGAGCAGCAGCAGTGTGGAGCCAGGGGCAGGGAAGGCAGCTCAGTGTTGGGCTGCTAGGCAGTGATGAAAATTAGACACCAAACCAAGACTGTGACAGCCTTTGTACATGAATGAACTCTTTCACAGCTGCCTACGGCACTCTCTGAGGAACTAAAAGACTCTCTTTACCAAACATCATTTTTGGCCGAGTCTGCCTTGCATTTTGGCAGGTATGACATGCAGGCTGCACAGGTATAACCCCCATGAAGCTGCGTATCACTGCGATGAGAACGAGGTGCTTTTAAACATGAACACGTTTTAAGTCAGAGCTGTCAGTCTGGAAGGAATATCAGTCAGCTCCTTTTTGGGAGGGACACGGTGGTGCAGCCACAGCAATGAGCTCAGTTTGAGCTGATTTGAGCTCAGTTTGAGCCAAGGCAGGTCTGACTTGTGCTGCCAAATGAAGGCACTGTTTTGCCCATAAGTCTCAGCTCTGGTGACTAATCAAAAGAAAAAGCTCACAATGTAGGCATCATTACTGAGACTCTTGGAAAAGGGAGCCTTTTGGAAAAGCCTGGATCTGAGGCTTGCTGCTTGTCAGCACCACTGATTAACCCAAGTGCATCTCCATGCTGAGGCAGCTCAGCCTCTGGGCAGGAAGGAGCAGGGGCTGAGCAAGGTGGGGAGGAACTTCTGAATCAGGGCTGTATTTCTACATGCTGAGGGAAAGAGTGCAAAGGTCACAGTAATAAAATAAAATAAAATAAAATGAAATGAGGTTATAGCCAGTTAAATGAAGGGATAAAGGTATTTCTGCCCTACACATTACAGCCCATGTTTTTCCTTTCAGAAAATGTAAGCACACTCTTCTGTAACTCAGGTAGGACTTTTGCTGTCTTTTACTGTAAGTTACAAATTTTACTGTAAGTTACAAATTTTGACTGACTTTCTTTAAGCACAACACTGAACAGTCTGTAAGCTGCTCTATTAAAGTAAATTTAATTGACATAAATGAGAACACAGCATGCTTCCTAATATTACCTAACTGAATTTTTCTGTTCTGGCTATTAGTTCTGAGTGTTACATCACACACTCCCACTTCTCACTTGGATCCTGGCCCCCTGCTTCGACAGCTCTGCAGTGCTGTTGCCCAGCTGGAAGAATTCTAGTCAGACTTTTTAACCTCCAGAATACAGATACCAAATGGCTACTCAGAAATATCTGCAGACTTCCATGTCCACGGTTTAACAGAACTTTAAAAAAACCCCACCTCACCCTTGGGGAAGAGAAAATGATAGAAAATGGGGTTAAGGTGAATAAATGAATCAGTTTAACTTCTGAAAGAAAAAATGGGTTTCTATTCTCTCTACTTGTTTTTAAGGTGGTTGACTTCCATAACACTCTCTCTAGACATCACTTAGATTCCCAAACCTTTTCTCAGTTTTAAACTTTCCATTATTTCCACAGAAACAAGCTGTGTCCAAGGGTTAAATTAAATAAGAATTACTTTTGAGGAAAAATAAAAAAACAAACCAAGAACCATTCCTACAAGTTTTTGTAAGATCTTAAATGCTCTAGAAACAATTCTAGAGCACTTGCTGTTGATAAACACTGAAGAGATTAAAAGTCACTTCAGTTAAACTTTTTCCTAAATTACACTTCCAAAAATTAGCATCAGATGCTAGTTTGAGAAGACTGTAGGGAAAAATTATATGCACTATCTAATCCAAAACTTCATCTAATATATGACTTAATTTCCTTCTAATAAGAAATCTGTTACATATGTGCAATAACCACAAATAAAGATGATAAAAAGTAGCCTCAATGCTTAAGATTAATTTAAGAACAAGCAGCAGAAGTGGTTTTTTAAAACAGTATCCATTAAAAGTAATGATGTTCCTCTGTATATTTCTGTTTGCATCTAGTTTCAATAATTTTGAAATACAGCAAAACCAGAAAAACACTGTGTTTCTACTTGCAAAATGTTACCAAAAAAAACCACAGGAAAATCTCTGAGATGTTACTTAGAGAAAATTTCATCTTGCAGAGAGCCAGCACTGCTTCTTATGGCTTGAATCCTCTTCCTTGCTATTTGGGCACAAAAAAATTTGTAGACAAGTGGTGTGATATATTTTTTTTCTTTATTGTAAAAAATAAATTCTAATTATATGGGGGAACATGCTCTATGTAAAATCATGTAGTTTCTGTAAAGAAAACAGATATACGATATATCTTTTCAGAACACGTTTTTGATGTGTAATCAATGTTTTGTTTAAAGTGCTTCCTAACAGCATTTTTATGAGTCTTTTGCAGAAAAATTCTTAAAACACAGTGAAAATCGGGCAGTGTATATGAACAGTGTATATCAACTGTGTATATTGAGCTAACTGTGTATATGAAAAAAACAAACCTGACAACAAAAACCTCTACAACCAACACCCCCCCTAAATCTTAACAAGTGCTGTCTCCCAGCAAATTGTGACAGATTCTATGAGAAACCTGGGTCCTGTGCACATTAGAAATTCCTTCCTGCAGGGTTAGCAGGTGTGGGCTATGTCAAACAAATTTATTGCAGTCTGTGCTAATAACCAAAATTATTGAAAACCTAGATGAAAGTGCTCTGCATCCAGCTAATTTGAAGCTACCTTATGAGACAATAACAAGCTTCTAACAGTTTTCCCCTTTTTTAAAATACACTAATTATGCTTAATGTTCCCTGTCGCATTAGCTTTCATGGTAATTATATTTCAAAACTTTTGCAATTAGGGTACAGTTAATATTGTGGAATATTGCAATTATTTTTCATTGTGACACCTCTATTGAAAACTGGTGGCATAATGATCACTTTGTTCAACTAAATCAGAACTGTAGAAATATGGCAAATGAACCAATTATAGATTATTATTTCTAATTACAGATAATACTCTTTTCCTTGCTTTGTCCAGAACAATTTCCCAAATACCTAGACTCTTCCTAATTTAAAAAAAAAAAAAAAAAAAAAGAACCCAACAAAGTGATTTCTCCACCATCATTTTTCTTACACTCATTCTAATATCCAATATATATATATGTATGTCTGTAGTATGTAAGTATATACTGTACATTGTATATTTATAATGTGTGAGCATGGACAGATGTGGACAGACACATCAACACATACAGAGAAAATTTACAGTTGATAAAAGTTCAGTCAGCTGCAGCTATAAATGTAAATACCACTAAGTGCTCACTCTGAGCAAGGATTTCACTCAATGACTGAGCCTTGGAGGAAACTTCAAATACATTACAAATGCACTCTGTACCATTTCTGATTCAGCCTTACATTGTCCCAGAGAACATTTCCTTATTTCTGCTCACCCTCCCTCTTTAATAACCTCAAGGGCTTTGGTTCTCTACCCTTAAGCCTCTTGCTCACATTTCCATCATTAAACTTGAATATTTACAGACTGGGTTCTGTTTATTGATGCTGAATGAGCTCAAGCCCTTGATAAATGACAAGAGAAGAAATGCCTAAGAATTAATATATATAATTGTGAAAATTTGAGATTCACTCTGGGGTTTTAAACTGGTGCTTGTAGGTAGGACAGAACACTATTACATAAAAGTACTTTCTGAAGAAATGCAGCTGAGGTGTTGGAGATGTTCTGCTAAAAAAACCCAGCCAGACAGGTAATGGGAGACATTCTGTTATTTTCAATACTTTAGCAGTTCTGAGATTAATTATCATTTACCATTTACATTCTTCATATGGAATTTTAATCAAAGTTTGCTTAATTAAGTTTTCATTTAAATTACACTAAACCAGTGATAAATAAATCAAGGATCTTCACTGACTTCAAACAGAGAAGACCTTTACCAAATTCCCTGGCTTGCCAAACCCCACCATCTGTACATTTCCCAGCTACCAGACTAATGAATTTCAAGGTTATATTACCAAGTGTAAGACATAATTTCTGGCCAGCATCAGACAGTAGAAATAAAGCATGTAAAAAATGCTTTCACATCATTTCTGACATGAAAAGATCTGGGAACAACTTTACATGACTCCTTATTCCCTTCAATAAAGAGCAACATAAGACTTAAGTAAAACTCCTCCAAAGAAGATTTCAGGCAGAAATCTGAAAATTGCAAATCTCAGCTTATTCAATACTGTGGAGTAAGGTATTTTTAAGAGCAATTGCCTGAACAATGAGCACATTTTCAAAATGAACTATAACTCTCCTCTGACCCTCTGAAACTCTAAAAGCTGATTTGAGTGATTAAATGACAGATGCAAGTCATGAGAAATCTGGCACAGAATATAATTTTTAAGAATGCTTCAAAGTCCTGCCATCACTAATGTCTGTCATCACCCACCTTTCCATCATTTCTTGGCTCACATTAATTGATTTTTATTTTTTTAAAGTTTACGTGACTTATTTCTTTGGACATAGTATTTTTCATGCAATTTCTGTTTCTATTAACTTGAGACACACAGTCTCCACCATCTGCTGGGCAATGACAAAATTCAGGATAAATAAACTGTGCAGTGGAACGTGTTTCTTCCACTTTAGGTCACAGCATTTATGCACCTGTATGGATGGGAAGGAGAACAAGACCATGGGGGTTATGTTCATGTATATTTATATATATACATGCTCTACATGAAAATCACTTATGAACTATTCAGGCTTCCAGGATATGAATATAGACAATACACATATAGTCATATAAACATCTATTTAATAATATCTGATGAAATATTACTAATAACAAATGTTATAATAGCCTTGAAAGAGCTCAACAAAGGAGCTAAAAGTAGTCATTAGTGGTTTGAAAATAGGGATTGGCTTCTTTCCCTCATGACAAAAAAAATATTCAAAATAAATAAACAAATAGCTTTTTTTTTTTTCTTCCCTAAGTTATTGTTATCTACAAGACCAATGCTCTAAAATCCACCATGTTTGAAAATCAACTCCTCTTGAAAGACTCCTCCTAAAAAATCAAAATCAACCACTTGAATAAAATAACAATTCTACAGAACAGGGTTGGGTGTGTTGGTTTTGTGTTGTGTTTTTTTTGGGTTTTTTTTTTTTTTTTTTTTTTTTTTTTTTGTGGGGTTTTGTTTTGTGGGGTTTTGTTTTGGGGTTTTTTTTGTGTTTCTTTTTGGTTTTTATTTGTTTTCAATGGTGTAATTCTGCCTAATTCTTTCAAAATTTTCTGCCACATCGCAAATAGAAGTTTTAAGGTAATGATCTCTTTAAAGAGTAATGGCTTCAAGATTTTGAAGATTTAAGAAACAAAACCAATACTGATGTGCACCTATTTAACTACACATCATCTCAGCTGGACCCATTTTCTGGAGCAGTGAAAGATGCAAGCACAGGTGTTAATTGCCCTGTTCTTCCTAATGAACCTCCTTTTCTATTGGGCAACAATATTTTCTTTACTGACAGCTATCAGAATATTACATTAATATCTCCAGAGGACAAAAAAAAGGTACATTTCATCATATGACAGGCTGGTAATGCCTTATTTGATGTCCACCCAAAATATTCCAGTAAATTTCACTTGGAAAATTCCATTACTTTTCTAGAAAAAACATGGATATTCCAAGTTCAGTTAGAAATCCATTGTTATTTTAATGTGCTCCATTACAAAGAACTTTTTCTGTCATATATGGTGTGTTTATAAGTGGAGACAATTTTATATTCCAGAAACCTTTATGATGCAGTTTTAATTTTATGCAAATTTCTGCTTAATTGATTAGTATTGTGGTGCCTACATGAGGCATAACAATCCTCTGTAATGACACAGCAGAACTCTGTGTTGCTCTGAGCCACAGATATTTAAGTATTCCCAGAGTGAACACCAATGGCTTTTTTGGAGCTCTTCCAATGTTAAAAAAGGGACCTAACTTTGCTATCATTAAAAACAACAGCATTATATTTCTTTTCTTTGTCTCATCTTTGAGAAAATCCAGCTTTTTTTTCCCCTGGTGATTTAATACTCATCAATATTGAATCTCTAATGTCTCATTAAAAGGATTCAACCAAGCTCAATGGAAGTGCAGGAACCTGAAGTTTGTTTCTAAATTCAAAACTTCTTTGTAATACTGTCTCTGTCTTGACTGATACATAATGTTTGCAGTGGACCAATCAGTAAATCTGCTGCTTCAAGCTTATCTATTACTTTTTAGATCCCGTAATAAATTTTTAACACTTCCAGTTAAAAAACGGTGGCATAAAAATTTCTCAAGAAAAAATTTTAAAGTTTGTATCAAGACAACACAAAGACTATCCATACTCTGATATGCATCACCTGTAAATATGAGTGGGTCTAAACCATTATGTCACTTTGCTTAGCAGTGAGAATTCAGCTAAGGAGAGTCCTTTCATGGTTTACATTTTTTAATTGTGAAACAGAGATTTCCACATGAAAAAGTGCCAAAAGTAGCACTAGGCACCGAGTTAGAGGCTCAAACAAGATTTAAGAACAAATACAAGCAGGCAAGCAGCTTCATTATGTGAATTTTGATGAATAGGGTGTAAACGAGAAATCATTAGAGAGCCTTTAACCATCATCTAATAACACAGATTAATAAAAGCAGCTGTGAGAAAATCAGTTTCCTTTCATTTCATGGAGCCTGTCAGAGCAGGCAGTGCCCAGCCACAGCTCCTTCCCCATCTGAGCAATTTGCTCCATCTCTGCTCCATCCCTGTGAGCTCCCCTCATGGGAATACGCAGCAACATTCACATATTGTTGTTGTACTATTAAATTAACCATGTCTCATACATTCAACAGACCCCAAAGTGCAAATCAAAGGTGGAAGAAAGCATTAAATCTTATGAAAATATGAAGTGGGCAGTTTCTACAGGAGCACAGTGGCCTGGAGAGCCCCTCTCATGGCTGGGCTGCTCTGGGAAGCTCCCACTGCTCCTACCCAGTGATGCCTTGGAGTGGGTACCTAGAGCAGGGGCTAGACAGAGCTAAAAGAATAAAGTGGGGGGTTATTAAAGGCCTTTAACAGATACACCTTGGGCACTCAAAAGCCTGGCAGAGGCTACACCCAAGATGGACAATGGTCACGAGTTTCTCAGACAGATAAAAGTTTGGTCCATTAGCATGTTGGGGTTAATTTTCCAATTACAGCTTCAGGGAATTCAAGTCACACCCCCGCCCAGTTTGCTCCCCCCACTTCACTTTTGTTTGTACTTTTCAGGCTTTTTGAGGCTGTGATGGTGTCCTTGGCTCTTAGGCCTGGAAGAATTGTTTTGTCTGACCAAACTGTGAAGAGAGTTACTCACATTCTGTATGGAGTTCAGAGTTACACACTAGTGCAGCACAGGATCTGAAAAACATAAAAGCTAAAACTCCGGGCATCACCAGGACATTTACTCTGTCTTTGCCCTGCAGTGAGAAAACAAAAACTTAGGCCTGGAAAAATGAAACAAATCTAACAGTGGCTCAGACTGGAGACTAACTGGGGGAGATACAGAGAGTTTTGGTTAGAAAACACATGATGGGGTTACAAAAACTAGAGGAGGAAGTTCTTTTTATGTTACCTTTGCTTATTCTTTTTCTGTTTTTGATAATACTACATTGAAACCACAATCTGAAATAATACAATTTCAGTACAGCTTTCTCTAACTTTTTAGGTGCTTTCTCATAAAACCACCTGAAAGCATTTTGTGGAAATTAGAAGTAGTTCAACAGCAAAATTTTTACAGATTTAAATCTAATGGTCATATTTCTGTAGATCCTCTCAATATAAGTCTATAATGACAAAGTTTTTTATTTATAACAACTTTTTTGTTGATCGAATGAACCTAACTAACTGGTTATTAAAAAAACAGCCCAAAATTTAAGATTCCCAGAAAAAAGAGAAAGCATTTAAGGAGGATATTCAGACATCCCCAAAGAACCCAACACAAACCCCCAGGTACCCTTCTCCCCAAACCAAACAAACATCAAACCAGCCACCCAGACTTTTAATTCATGCCTCTATACCCCTTAGGAATTTGGAAATTTGAATTGAATCTTCCTGTTCTATAAAGAAAATAATACTCTATAAACCAATCTATATGATGCTGTGAGGAAACCACTGGATGCAGAGGCTGCTGATCCAGCAGGATCCACTAATTTGCTCCAGAACATGTAAATGTTAAACATGAAGCAGTTGGCATTGGCTGAACCCAACGGGACTGCTCGGTGCTCCCCACAATATTCAGCTGCACTGGGGGGGTTCCTGGTCTCAATGAGCAACTGCTGGAGCTCCTCAGAATAAAACTGCCTTGATAAAGAGCTGTGAAACAGCACCAGTTGCTTTGTGACAGCAGGGTATGAATGGAAATTGTTCCAAAAAAAGAAATTGAAACAAGAGTCTCTAATGCATTTGCGTTTCTGGCATGTTCGCAGAGGAACTGAGGAATCAAGGCTGTGGAATCCTTCCAGCCGTCAACAACAGAAAATAAACAGGAGGAAAAAGATATTTAGAACTGGCCTGTAGTTGGAAGGCAAAGGAAGAAGCGTGTGTTGTGGCCATCTATGTACATCTGGATGAGAACTGTTTGTGATTTGTATTCTCTCCCTTTCTCGTGTACATCATTGGGAGGGAGAGCTGTGCCACCTGTGGGATGGGCTGGCCTTCAGCTGCTGGCAGGGCACATAGGCAAGGTGAGTTTCCAGCCAGCCTCCAGTCTTTTCCTTAGATTAGTTTTGTAAGGACAGACCCTCACCAGCCTTTCTGCAGCACCAGAACCACCAGTTCTCACCCTGTCCATACACTTCACCCTCCACTACACCTCCTAATCCCATCATGATTTCAAGTCAGTCTCAAACTGGAAATTTAAGTCTTGGAAACTCCTCAATTTCATCAAGGCGCCCTGTTTTTCTCTCTTTACCATCTTCTCCAGCTGCAGATAGCACTCACAAGTATAACTGACTGGCCTTAACATGTCTTCTAAGCTCATGGATTTTAGAATAAATAGATGTTTTCTAACTTGTTTCTGCCTAGTGCCTGCCTCAGACTACAAGGAGACAGAGTACTCAAAAATATCTAATTGAATTTTGTTACATTTTTAGCTGAAAAAAGATAGAGAATGAAGAGACAGACTTGGAAAATGCAGGAACAATAAAGATTTAGTTTTTCAAATTCAGAACCACTTCATTTGAACACTTTTAAACAAATATTTTCACCTTTCATTTTGATGATTTAATTGTTTTTTCCTTTTATTTTTACCCACACTGAAAATTAAAACACAAAGGTTGAAACTTAGTGATAAAAAACCTAACCCTCATTCTCCTGTAGATTGAATTGTTTCATAATCTTATTCCTAACCAAATTTACTGATTGGAAAAGTCCAAATTTCTTCTTTCATCCCTCGTAAGCCTTACCAATGGCATTTTTATTTGTTTGGCCTCCATTTTACTCCTTTATGGTTTTGCAGCAAGTTTTTTCAGATAAGCTGGAAACGCAGGTGCCAGGAGTTGATGAAACCTTCATGGCAGGCTCACAAAGGTTTTATTTGCCTGGTCTCTGTTCTCAGCCTCAGCCCCTGAGAATATCATTCAGAGTCATCCACTTGAGCTCCAACTCCCCAAACTCCCTCCTCTCAACTTTTATAAATTATTATAATTGTTTTACTCTTTAAAGTTATGTTTGCATAAACCTGAAGCTCACAAGCTAACAAAGTTTCTACACCTTTCCATATTTGCTAGTCCCTATAATTGACAGGTTTCTGTTGAGTAAAACAATTATCCACCTGTTTGAAGGAAAAAGTATTAACAAACATGTTCAACACTGCTTTGTTAGGCAGAACATTTCACACCTCATTACTTAACTGAGGAGTTAGCCTGGTGTTCAGTGCACAGAATTCCTGCTGATTCCAGTAGAGTAAGCTATTTGAATACCCCAAAATAATTACCATATCATATACATTACAGATTTAATTAATTCACTACACAATATTAGAGCCCAGATATTCTGAGTTCTTCCCAAATCACATGTATTTGTAGTTGGGAGTTCCCATTTCATTCCATGCTAACAACTGTTCCCCAGGTCTGAAGACCAAGGGGACCATTCAAAATAACAGGGTCAGAAATCTTTTCCTTAGGGAGTGTTCAGACAATACTGAATTTTTCTGTTATTACAAATGGAGCTTTTGGGATATGGCAGTTCACAGCAAATCAATCCCCCTTTTTCAGATTTTGAAAAATCTATCAGTACAGTAAGAATCCCAACTTTTAGGGGTTTGGGGCATATAGGCTTCTATGCCCACACATTATATTTTATTATTTATAAAAAGTAATTTTCATTTTCCGCAGTGTTCTAGTTATTGCTCCTAAATTAGCAAAGCATCATGTATAAGGAGTCTTCTCAAAACAATCCAATTTCCATACCAAGCTGCCAATTTTCCTTCCTTTTGATTTACTAGGTTGTTTTTTTCATATCCAAACTATGCAAGGTAAGCATCAGTTATCATTGCAATTGTAGGGATGCTGTTATAGTTCTGCTTGTAGGTGTGCATTTAATTTATTTATTTCACAAATCATTACCCCTGACATGAATAAAAGGAGAGAAAAGCTCAGTTTCTGAAGATCCCACTGTTCCAGCCCCATGACACCCAGCACAAGTGCATTAGACAGAAAGGAACCATTGTACAGGAGCAACGTGTGAGGCAATACCTTGGTGGGGTGAGGCAGGGATCCAAGGAGAGGGGAATGACAAATAGCATCCTACATGGATGGAAAAGGTCACTGCAATAAAAGCAGCCTGGGGAACTGAGAGCAAGTGATGCGTTGCTACAGACTGGAAGAAAACACAAAATCCAAACAAATGGAACAGAGCAAGAGACAAAATTTCCTTCACGTGTGAATGTGACAGACTGAGCTGTGCAATCACTTTGGGAGTTGACAAAATGGAACAAGATTCCTTCTATGCCTTGATGTGAAACAATCTGAAAATTAAGCATTTACTCAGGCCAGTAATTAACTTCTACAAACATTCAAAGTCCTCGACTTTCTGTGTAGCAATCTGTCAGAAACATAAATTATGCATATTTGCAATGTAATAAAAAAGGCAATGCTTGGTTAATTTGCTTCCATGAGAAGAAAAAAAAACCCTCATCTGTAGTTTTAGTCCGTAATTGTTTCAAACATTGTAGGAATTACAAACTCCAGAGGAACTGGATCAGTTCAAGACTTGCAGTGGAGGTCCTTACTCCTTGGAGCATCCCAGTGTCAGCTGTGCACAGCCACAACAGGGCAGACACAAAGGGTGTGAGCAAAAAGCATCACCAGAGAGCTCCATCAAACACCATGCTCAGCTCTGAGTGCAGCCCATCTGAACATCTGCTTGTTCTCCCAGGAGAAATTTGTGTAACTGCACCAAAATAAAGCAGCTGTTTAGTGGAGGAACCACAGAATTTTATTACATTCCCACTGTAGCAGTGTCTGCACAAGGTAGCTGAAGTTGAGACTGTAAGAAAGACAAAACCCTGGTCTGCAAAAGCATTCAGCAGCAGAAGATGCAGTGATGCAGGCACAGGAGTCCTTACAACATGGCTTATGCATTTGAAGAGAGGGGTTAGTAACAGGAAAGGATATTTTGCTGGGTTGAGCACTGTTTTCAGCAGAAGTTTCATCAATAAAGCTGTATGTGCAAACCCTTTTAGGGAATGTGCTCCCAGAGGGCAACAGGGCTGTGGCAGGGGAACACAAAGGGAAAAATATTCAGAGTAAAATGACAGAGTCCAGATTTCTTTCTGTTTATGCTGAAGGGATGTTGCAGACATGCATGGGAGAACTGCCAGACAAAGAGTCAGGCATTAATAGGGCAAGAAAAAAAAAAATAACACTGAGAATAATTAGTAACCACTGATCAGTTTCTCCAGTGATGTGCTGAAGTTTCCCATCTCCTTTTAAAGAAGACTGAGTATCTTCTGAAGGAAAAAAGTCCTAATTTTGATTGATTTCATCATGCTTTATATGGAGACAAACTGATTTTCTAGAGATGTTAATGTGATAAATAGGTGACATATATTTACAGTTTGCCTGATAATATGCTAATATTTATAATCATATTAGAAACAGGTATCAAAACTGTAAATCCATTAATGTAATTTTATAACTAGGAGTAATAATTAAGCACTAGATAAATGCACAATTTATCATTTAAATAAGCCAGAAGTGTATGGCATATCAAAATCAGAAAATCCATAAGACAAGATATTGACTCAGATGAAAAGTGTCTCCTTGCTTTCAAGTGTTTGTAATGGCACTTATTTGGATTTATAGGGAGAAAGAAGGAAGTTATTAAACACTCTGCTATTACAAAACCAGCCAAGCAAGCCACCCAGAGAGCCTTCTGTACAAAAATATTGAAAAATTTTGAAAAAAATTATACCCAAAATTTTAGGTTCTCTACTTTGTAGCTCATGAAGTGCAAACAGTTTGCATATGCTCAACCCTTCACTTTCAATCAGCTACCAAATTATGTTGGTAGGCAGCTAAAAACATGAAATGTTTTCTAAATATTGCCTTTCCACATAAACAGCAGCATTATCCACTATGGAAGTTGTCAGAACTGTGTCACTGCCAATGAAAGGGAGATGCAGTTCAGAAGATTAAAACCTCTATATCAAAAATTATTAGAAAACCTGAGAAGTTCTTCCTAGACAGCATAACTTACAGCAGAAACCATTAGAAAGACCATTTTAACTTCTACACAGAAAAGGAAAGAAAAAAAGATATTTTCTGCTTATAATCACAGTATCCTCAGTGCCTTTCAGTTTTCAAGCGAGGTGCCAAGTCCAGGCACTGACTTTCTCGGTGCAATGACACAGAGCAGCTATATTGAGCCTTTAAGTTTCAAAAGCTTTCCAAAGTTTCCCAGTTACTGGTGATCTCTAAGTAGCTGCCACGAGACAGAATAAGCATTGGTAATGAGAAAAGGCCTGAATGGCCACAGCCACTGAGTTGTGTCCCAGCCATCAGGGCAGCTGTCAGAAAACAGAAAATACACAGAGAAATGGAAACTTGGGAAGTCTGTGCTGCAGCTGCTTTGCTGGGGGGCTTTTATTGCTACAGGGTTTCCCAGTTCAACAGGTTTACAAACCTTAAACAATCAAAAGCAGCTAAAAAAAAAATATCTCCAACTCTCAAAACAATGGTGAACTTAAAAAAAGCCATAAACAATGAAATTCAAGTCTGTTCTCAATTCTATAACTTTTCATAATTCATTATCATTTTTATTACCATTGAACCTTATGTTTAAGATTTGACTGTTGTTATTATGAATTCATAAATTAGTAAATAGAATGTTTCTGCAGTGTCTTAATATCTAGAATTCTGTCTTCTGGCTGAAATTCAGACATCTGCAGGCATCATCAACACAGGGTACAGAGATTAGCAGCAGCAATAATATCAGTAATAGTTGCAGCAACATGGAGCTGATACTTTAGAAAAAGTACACCCTTCGGTTTCAGAGGGAAAACATTGTTCATGCTGTTCCCTTCATTTCTAATTCCAGTTCTAAGCTCTAAAATTAGATTCTCTGCTCAAGAGATGCAGCAGAATGAGAATGGTCATTAAGGATTTACAGAATGTAAGTATTAGTAACAAATTTGGAAGAAAATTATTTATTTAGAGGTCTTGCTGCTACATCCACACACTCTTTAAACAATACAAAGTGTACAAAGACACTCCTGCTTACAACCTCAAAGCTAGGCCAGGCTCCATAGCAGAAACAAACACATAATGTACTTTTAATTTGGAAACAGAAATAAAAAAGATCAATCTACCAACCTTTTTCTGCATTGCTGTAAAACAACATCAGAAGAAAGTTCCTTATGGCATTTCCTTGTGAATATATTGATAAGAATCACCCTTTCTCAGGAGAATTGTACACGCAGCTGTAATGCTGTCTCTTGGAGACAGTTATAGGAAAGTATAGGAAATAATATAGAAACCCCAGACCTGGAACCTTAACTGATTTTAACTGTTGCCGCTTTAAGCATAAATTGACAAATTCTACAATGTAATAATGTAATATTCTGAAAGAGGTTCTGAAAGACGCTGCTGAAATCTTAATCATATACAGCAATTATATACAGAAAAGTGATGGTGGAGGAGGCCAAAATTTCCTTTCTGATTACTGTTCCTCCCTCCCTGATCTCAGAAGATGCACAGAGATCAAACAAAACCAAACCAAAAGTAAACAAACACAAGAACAAACAACAAACAGGAGAGTAAAACAACACGCTCTCTCCTGGCCCCAGCTGCAATATTGATAAGGAGAGGGGAAGATTCCAATTCCTTTTCTCCCTTGTTGCTCTTCCCCATTACCTGCTGAGCCATCCAAACTCTTTTCTTTAGTCTCTTAAGTAAACCAAAGGCAATGGTTCATGAGGATTAAAAAAAAAAAAAAAAATCCCAAAACCCCACTATGGATTCTCTATTTTTGTGGCTGCCAATGAATTTTCTATTCTGTAGGTTGATATGATAGGTACAGAAAACTGAGGTCTCCATTCAGGAAAGGGTGATGCTTAATCATCTGAAGGGATGTAATTATTTTCCTATAGGATTCATTTATGTCTTAAAGATGACAATATTTCTGCATTTTGGTTTGCATTATAGAATAGAAACTGGAAATACTTCTATATTTGATGACAGATTGTAAGAGGGCTATAAAACAAACACTTCCAAGCACTCCCAGAAGAGGATGTAAAATAAGTCCTCCAGCTACAGTGAATTAATGAAAGTTCTGGCTTCTTTCAGAAAAGATTTTTACAAACTATAGATTAAACTGCATGGAGGTGGTGGTAATTACGCATTAATAATAATGAAATTCTATAGACAGGTAGTATCTGTGGAACACAGGAGATCCATCTAGATATTTATACTGAATATAACGAATATTGATATTTTACATGGTATTTCCACACAATTGGCTCATAAGCAAAAGGAGTCGTATTCTTTATTTCAGCTCTAACAGACAACATTAAAGATCAACAATTATTTTCTTCAAGCCAACCTGCTTCTCTTGTCTTCTCTCCTTTGCTGCCAAAAACTGCTTGTGAAAAAATCACAAGCAAACCCTGTCTCCTAAGCAGTGCCCAAATTACTCTGTGGGCAGATACTGTTACATTGAGCCAAATGGTTTGTATCATTGTTCCTGAGCCAATGTGTCTACATTAACACCAAAAAAATGGGTACCATCTCCCTTTCAGTTAAACTTCAGCAAGTTCTTAGGAATCATAACAATATCTAAACCCCAGTTTGGAATTTTCCCCCAAATCAAAATACTCCAGAGACCATTCTACTTCTACTTTCACGTTGTTAGAGTGGTTGAAGCTGATGAATGTGTCCAATTATGGATCAATTATATGAAAACCTAATGTGTGAGTAGGTCTATCCTGTGTCTTTGACTCAGACTGAAAAATGAACAAACAAACAAATTGTTTTTGTGTTGTGTGTTCAAAATTTGGTTTAATAGAAAGAAATCCTTTCTAGTAAAGGTAAAGGTGCAAACAACAAAAACCTTTATCTTTTTTCTGTGTCAGGTTGAAACCCAGCCTTATATTGTATTCCAACTGAAGCCATTAAAATGGCATTTCAACAAGCTCAGTCACCTTATATTATGAGAAAAAAAATATACAAAACACATACAAGAAGAAGAAATAATCCTATTCTTACTGTTAGCTGTAAGAAATCATCTCAGGAAATGGTATGGCAGGAACTGACCTTCTTTTAAAAGGAAAAAAAAATCCACTAACTTTTCGTGGGTAAAAGGTCTCATTTCCTTCTACAATGTTTGTGTTTTTCAAAATACTATCAGCAGGTGCACCAGATTTCAAAAACCTCTTGTCCTTCATCACATATAATTGTGCTGCATATTATATTAAGAAATACAAGCAGAGGAATGTAAGTGATGGGAGTTCAATTAAACCAGCATAATATCTTGTTGCATAGAAAATGATTCTGCAACTGAAACAGATTCTAATGAGAGAAAAAAGGAATACATTTTCACATATTTTTAATTACATAGAACTTCCTCAAACATGATTTTTAATAATATATTCCATTAGGTTAACATCATATTTAAAGAAAGTGCATTTTCTGATTTCATTTCAAGTCTGATTTTGAGCAATTATTGTGTCATTGTTCTGCAGTAGAAAGGTTGAATTCATTTGCTGTGTGGTTATGCTAGTTATGATTGATGTCGCTTCTCCAAATGATAAACCAATCACCCCGATGATGTAATGTCATTTTAAGAGTGCTATAATCACATTTCTCTCAAACTGGGAGTTCTGATGAGTTCTAACAAAGATTTATTGTAGATTAAAGGCCTTCATAATATCAACAATAGATTGATCATTTGATAGAATATTTGATTAGGCAATTTTTTCAGGCAAATGATTTTTTCCCATATATATTAAGCATGGCTTTTGTGAAGGGCACAGGGCAACACACATGAATGAGTGGCTCCTCATATCCAAAAAGGTTCATCTTAAACCTGTAGAGGAGCCACCCTGTAATTACAGAGCTTGAAGCAAGAGAAGTGTCCAATCAGGCAAACAAGAGGAAACTTCTATAGCCTAATTAGTAGAAGACATTGGCAAATATTTCATATTCAGCATATTCTTTAAAGACTGGGATTAAAATATTTAAAGAAGAAGCTAGAAAATGCTAGCAAAAAACTATGAATGATTGAAAATTATCTGGGATCTAAGCCTTACATACAAGCATCTTCAAATCTTCTTCTTTAACCCAAGCCCAAATTTAAGCAAAATACTTGCATTTAATTACTGTCTCTCAAAGGTCTGAATCATTGCTGTTAAGTTTCAAAAGGAACTTAAAAATATAATAAAACAATTAAAAAAACAAAAGGACAAAAAAACATGACCAGAGCATGATCAACCTTTTCTTGTCATGTAGCTGGCAAAAGCCACTCTGAAATCTTTCAAGGATAATGATAAGCCACAAAAAGTAGTAACTTTCTCCAATTTAATGTATAAGTCATTATCTGTCACATTTTTTTATAAACTCTAAGAAGCATTGTGAGAACTAAAGAAAAAAAGTGACACGACTAGGAAATGCCCATCATTTTCCAGAGGATGCATTAAGTCCAGAAGTACTCATGCTACAGAACACAATCAAGCAATTATGCATGTGTGTATGGTAAAAAATATAAATAAAGAACACCTGCATCTTGTACCCTGAAAATTAAAGGTCATTATATATTATACAACTGTTTATTAAAGAAGTAAATGGGATGTGTGGGGGAAAAAAGTGTTAAAATGTAGAATGAACAAAGCAAAGCCAACCAGAGGATGCCAAAAAGGTTCCTTGGGTCAGCCCACAGTAACAATTGTCAAACACAAAGCTTTTAAGGATACAAAGAAACAGTGATTATGATTTAAAATGAAATATAAGAGCTCTTCCATCAAATTTTCTGATGTTGTTTTACTGCCACTTCCTTCATTTGGCTTCCTAAGAAAAGCCATGCTGGTTCCCTCAGTCCCAGCAGTGGCTGTAATTACCAAGTACTCAAGTACTTCACCAAGTCTCTTTTTATAGCTCACATTCCCTGACCTTGATTTTCCTCTTATTTCATCCTTCTCCCATTTACTTTTCCCTTTCCCTTTTAAAATCTCATCAACTGCTTGATCCACCCCACCCCTTAGACAACGTTCTCTCACTCTTTATTCCTTTCTTCAGCTGTGAACATTCCCTGTTCCTGAGCTCTGACAGGTAAGCATTCCTCCCTGCACACAGGTAATGATCCATCACCAATCCAGCAATCGGAGCTGCTTTTGCCATGAATATCCCTTTACATTTCTCTGCTCTAGGGTCCCCTGTCACTTGGACTCACATGTGCTTTTGTGATTCTCCACCAGCTGATCCTGTTCTTAGCACCCTACCATCACCTACTTTCCTACCCCACCATCTTTGAGTATTTGGATATCCTGTGAAAATTCATTGGGGAGCTCCAACTTCTGCTCACTATTCAGGAACCTTTCCTCTTACCCTGTGTTAGGTGAGATGCTTCCCTGAAAGCATTTAGTGACAGATTTTGCTGAGACAAAGACCTCTGAAAACACAAAGACCATTCAATCAGCTGGATCACCCTTATTCAGAAATGGCTGAGCCCTGTAAAGGCCTCTGGAATGTTTCTAGGGCACGAAACTACATGGACTCAAGAGAAATCACACCCACTTCCCGGCCTCCTCCCCATTTCCATGGCTTCTAGAGTTGTCCATTACAGATTTTGAGGCCTGCAGCTTCCAAGTTACCCCGAATCTCTTAAACCCCCCTCAAAAGTGGCATCATATTTTCCATAACAATACACTAGAGGAGCAAGAAAGCACGCTCAATTTCTGAATTATTATTTCTTTGTGCAATTATATTTTAACATGCCTGAATGGGGTTAAAGGATAATTCAGGATGGAAGGAGCCCCAGGAGGTGCCCACTCCAGTGTCCTGCCAAGCAAAGGCAGCTCTGAGGTCAGGGCAAGGAGCTCAGGATTTCAGCCAACATGTTCTCAAAAGCTCCAAGGATACAGACTGGACAGGCTCCCAGGGCCACCTGCTCTAACCCAATGCTTAGGGAAAAATTCATCCCTAATATCCAACTCTGAATGTTCTGTTTCAAATTCTGCTCCCTGCTCACCCCCTAGTCCCTGTTAAAGAGGGAGTGTTCAGGTGTGCTCTGTGCACCCCAGCAGCCCCAGAGCACACAGAACCCCCAGTGCTGCTCAGAGCTGCCTTGTTACAGCACAGACCCCTTGGGCAAAAACTGCAGAGAAGCTCTAAACCTATTGTGTTCAGTTAAATAGCATACAACATATATCTATAATTAAAAAAATAAAAGGTGCTAGGATAGCTTCTTTTGATTTGTCTGTATTTCTTAAAAGGGATTGCATCTTCACTCCTCAGTTTTTGGCTGTCAAAATGAAAAGTCAGCACCTACTAATAAAAATTAAAATAAAAAAATGTAAAGAGGGAAAAAAGAAGAAAGAAAACCCTAGTAGTCGCTACAGATTCCATGACTGATAGAACTGCAAATGTTTTAAAACAGTGGCCTGAAAGACAAGAATTAATTTGCTGAAAAATAGCAGATCTTAGTTAAATGTGACATTGTAAGTATAGAACCAGACAGATTCAGAAACAAGAACAGACACAGACTGGCAGAGGCAACATGCATTTTAGATACAAAACCTCATCACCAAACGAGAGATTAGCCCATGCAGAACAAAGAACCATTATGTGTACATTTCTCTCCTACCAGATGCAACAAGGAGCAGGAAACTTTGAAAAATAAATCCCTCTGATGATAAGAATTCAATAATATTTTTTACACAGCTTCTACCATACTTCAAACTAAAAATCTCTCTATAGCAAAATGAAGGAACACCATCTATGATGGATTGTGTTTCTAGGAATTTTCCATTAAATAAACCAGTAAGATTTTCTTAGCCCCATTTCCATAGATGCTCTCAATTTTTTGCTGATGCAAGAACACATTTGCACATTAAAAAAGAATGCATAAAACTGGCACAAACATGTCACAAACAAACTCCATATGTTTGCAATTTTCTTACCACTGCTGGAAGCCTGCTGTGGCCCTGAACACGCTCTCAGCAGATATGAATTAGGAGAGAACTCCTCATCAGGATTGGTGTCCATGATTTGATGGGACGTGTTGCTGTCTAGCAATGGCATCTGGCAGCTAACTGGTGGAGGATTATGAGAACTGGGCAGCTGAGCAGATGGGAGAAGGCTAGACGAGGATGTAGGTGGAATGGGACGACCTGGGAAAGAGGACACAGGGATCAAAGATCAGCAATGAATGTAATGAAAAAACCCCACCAACCAAGTAATTGCACTGTAGCTGTCCATGGCTATGCTCAATTACAGCCCCTCAACCCCCCCACAGGTACCAGCCTGTCCTTTGGACCACAGTTCCTGAAATTACATCACATCTGTAAATCTCTTAAAACAATAGTGCTGGGCTGATTGTTTTTTTTTGTTCTTTTTAACCAGGAAAATTGCTTCAGCACAGGAATCTCTCAGAGGCATGAAACAACCACACAAAGGCTCTTCAAGCTAAGGCTCTTCCTATAATGCTGTGGATCTTCCCAGATCCCACTGAGAGATGTGACAAGAGGGGACAAAAGGACTGAAAGTTAATTATTCCACTTTAGAGATGGGCTAAAGCTGGAATCTGAGCTGGCAACTCAGCTCTGCTGTCATTGCTCTCCCATTGCTTTCCTCACCAGAGCTGTAGGAGCAGAATTTCCAGCCAGGTTAATTCCAACTCTGAAGCCCAGTCCTTAATGGGTATGAAATACCCACGGCAACCAAATTGGTGACCTAAAACAGTGCCATCAAATCAACAACAAAAATGTTCATACTTATGTATCCTATTCTTTTGTGAACCCCCATAACTTCACATTAATCCATTCCATCAAATACATACAGATGGAGACAGGTTTTTAGGTTGGGTTGTTTTTTGGGGTTTTTTTGTGTGTGTGTGTGTTTGGTTGGGGGTTTTTTTAAGGGTTTTTGGGTTTGTTTTTTTTTGTTTTGTTTTGCATTGCAATTTTATCTAGTGCATTGAAGAAATTCTTCATGAATAATTTAAATGTAAGAAATATGACCTTTGTGATTCTGCCAAAGTCTGTAAGGCAGAGATCTGCTACAAATGTTAAAACACAGCAAAACTACATAAAAGGGTGTATCTTTATTTCAATCATTCTTAAAGAAACAGTAGCAGAGAATACATACTGATTTCCTCACTAGTTATACCTTTATTTTTTTGAATCAAGGACCCCTCACTTTATATGAATTACTCTAAGGTTTGTTCCATTAGGTAAATATACAGAATCACACACAAAATTCCAAATGAGTGAGAAAAAATAGGCAAGAAAATAAAAAGTTCCAGCTCCCCTATATAAATTATATTTGGGATGCAGCAATCAACCAAAGGCAATTGCAGACAGTGAAAATCACCAACTTTGCACTGCCTGGTACCAGCAAACAACATGAAACACCTTCTTCCCTTCAAAAACTTTTGAAATAAAATAAATACCAGAGCACAGGCAAGTGACTTCTATGATAATTTTTTATTATATTTTTTAGCACTGGATAAATTGATAAGACTGAATGACCAAGTTATTATATGACAGAAATGGATTTAAGCTACTCCACCGTAACTTCCATCTGCAATCTCTTCTGCTACAGGAAATTCAATATGCATTGAATATTTTCATTGTGGACTTGCATTTGTGAGGAAATAATTCTAATATTGATGATAGGAATAATTACTGTTATTATTCATGATTATGCTATTCTTATGAAATACTACCACAAATATCCTAAACATTCCAGGGAAGTGATTGAGCAAGACCAGCTTTTAATTATTTCTTTGTAATGTGTTGAAAAGAAGCAGAGACGCTGAGGTTTGACACACCTCTGACAGGAACGTGACACTTGTGCCCACTGTGTGCATTTAATTTTCACATATTCTGGCTCTGCTTCAACACTGAAGTTGAAAGAAGCAGATTTATAAATTCTAAATCTGCACCGACTGCATGTATCATATGGAAATATATTACTATACTATAAAACTGTTGGATGTGTGAGGGTATGAGATGAAGGAAAAGATTTTTTCCTTTTGTGGAAACTACATATGGTATTTTAGAGCAATTTAAGTACATTTTTGCAGAATACATTGAGAAATGAGAAAAAAACCCCTCAAATCTTAAGAATTCTTTTGTTGGGAATGCTAATGGCATTGTTACCATCATGAAATAGTACAGCCCAAATCCCTAAAGAAAAGGAAAAATGTCTAATTACTACAGCTCTGTTTGTAGTTGAGAGGAAACAGAAGATATGAAGCTTTTAAAATGTTGCATCATTTTGGTGGGAAGAGGTTCCTGAGGAAGATCTGCCCACAATCATGTGCCAATGGCAAAAGAGAGATGTCTGTGGGCCACAGAACTTACTGCCAACCCACCCTCTGCTTACACTGCCTAATCAACTGCCAAATTTAATTAAAACTTTCCTTGTGGTTGGGACATTCTTGGTCTATCAAGTTGATTTTTTTGCATCTACTAAACTCCCACTACAGCCTTACCCACTTTGAGGGACTCTTAAAAAAGATCTTCTCTCTCTCTTCACTCCCAGTCCCTGAAACACACAGGATCTCTTAAGACACCCAGCCTTTTGTAAAAGTTTGTGGGAAATGAATTGAAAAATTACTGAACAGGAACAGAAAGACACTCTTAAGCTTCTTTTGCCTTAAGAACTTAATCTATAGGGTAACTATCTGTTAGTACCACAGTGAAGAGAATGGCTTGTGGAGGTCCCAAAGCGTGGACATGCAGTTAGGCTATAAAAGGCACGAAACATTTATTTGTTAGTATACACTCTTAAGTGAGAAATAAGGAGTTTGATTCATATTTACATGAATATCTTGGTCAAATAAGTTCAACGTAACATTTAAAAGAACAGACTAAGCTTTGCAGGTTCTATAAACCTGAGCTCCTGGTCAGCACCATGCATGTGTCTAAAGAAGTCTCAACAGTCATATTTTGAAAATGCCCAGCTCTTTAAAATATTCCAAATTTCCATTGCTTGTCAATGGGATTTGAAATACCCTACAGTCTGTAAAAGTACTGTGACACACGATAACATCATATTCCATTACACTGCTGTTTTCAAAAGTTAAATCATAATAGAAGTTCCTACAATTTGTCTTTATACAGTAATATATGAAAGCTTCTCTGAATAAGTTTCTTATCTAGGTGAGCATTGGCAGAATCCTCTGAAATGGATACTTACAGTGACAGCAATAATGTAATTGTGTAATACAGTCAAAGAAACATAAACCAGATACAAATGCTAGAAAGGGAACAGGCTTAAAGATCATATATTACGTTTTCAAAAGGGACTTGTATCAGTTCTTTTCCCAATATCTGTTCATATGCATGTTCATACTGCATATACTCATGCATGACAAAGACTTGTACAGATACCCGATACAGCATTTGTAAGGAATTGTTCAAAAAGCAAGCAGCCAAGAAGAAAAAACAAATTTCCTCTCTTCCCACCCCTTTCTCCTACGATTTATCTTATCTTCCTTTTTAGAGTGAAAGAAGAAATGTGGTAACTCTTCATTCAGATTTGGGCTTGCTTTGGGCTCCCACACCACCTCAGTCTGCAAGGCCTTCTCTACCTTCTTATCACTTATATTCCATTTTCCTTTTAAATCAGTCTCATGTTTCTTCACCAGCCCAGGAATTTTTATGAAACCATTCATCAATTACTGCTACACTTTAAGTCCTTAAAATCTGCTGTAGAACCTACATTCAGAAATCAGGCCATGCTCACAGCTGGTAATGTCTCAAGCCCAGACAGGGAAAAGTCCTGCTCATCTCGATCACAATCACACCTTGGGAAAAGAGATACCTCAGTCGCTATTTGCCTGAAAGACCACACCATCACCAGAAGGGCAAAAAAATCAAAAACAAAACAAAACAAAACAAAAAAAACCCCAAAAAACAACAACAAAGGAAAAAAGACCGCCTGCAATCACTCCCAGCATGAATATACATAAACAAGAGACATAATCAAAGAAGAGATGCAAGCTGCTCATCAGTTACTGAAGGATATTTGAGATACACTTTTCATACTCTGTTCTTCTTCCTCCTTTGAAGGAGCTATAGAGTTTTATGGGTAAATAAAGCCCACGTGTATGTAAAACCCTGGCCTCTGTATTACACCATGATCCATGACAGGAAATGAAGAACCAAAAACCCCTCTGCAATTTAACAATTTTGAGCAGTAATCACGGAATATGTATTCCAAAATATGTGCGCATTTATTTATATACTTCTTTTATATACTGAAATATATTTAGTTTACACAACAACAACTCTAGATGGACATGCATAGCATCAAAAAAAGTACATTATTTTAACAGGTCTAAAGATGAATCCAGACTCCTTAAATAGCTATTTTGCCATTAATTTGGATCAGAGGGAAGATGACAACCTGTGTGTTGCCATCTCACACTCTTAATTTACTCATTTTAGTAAGTCCTGTCAACAGAAAGTATCTGAGGCCCAGGGGTGGTAAATATTGATGTCAAAGTTTATTGTATCTGAAATGGAATTCTCAAGTTTTTTTCCATCAGCAGAATCCCTCTTCTAAGGTTAAGATG
The DNA here is from genome assembly GCA_018697195.1 of Certhia americana. NCBI lineage: Eukaryota > Metazoa > Chordata > Aves > Passeriformes > Certhiidae > Certhia > Certhia americana. The sequence continues at coordinate 13,865,849 of CM031869.1, read as the reverse complement.
TGCAGCAAACATTTGTGTAGAGTGTTCAACCCCATGCATTTTCAGCAAGAATGCCATATACCTAAGCAGCACATCTTCATTGATAACTTACAGTCATGACAGAAAGTCTTCCCATATATAGAGGCTTTTATAAGCAAGATCAACTTTCAAAACTTTAAACAGCAAATCTTCACAATCAAGGAGTTATGATATAACTGCTCTGTTCTTCTCTAAGGATATCTGCCAGTCAAGCAGCCAATAAACATAAATGACCTCTAATAGCTAAATTAGTCACTTATATTGCTATCAATAAAGCCCCTTTGTTCTACAGCCTGGTCATACGGACCAGGGCTCAGATGGAAAAGACACACAAGCCAATGTCTCCCTGTGCAATCCTTGGCAGGTTAGATTGCAGAAAGAAGGGTAACTTTCAGATCATTGGAAGATGTAGCAGTGTTCAAGTATTAATGCAGGAAATTAAGGAAGCAAAGAGTGAAAGCAGAAGAGTTGTTTCTCCATAACTGATGGCATCAGAAACACTGTGTAAAACACTTAATTGGCAATTAAGATTTTGACATTTACTGATTGAAGCTGCTGATATTCCTGTTACAACAATACAAAGTACAGGACCCTGTGCAAAGTAATCCCATACAATTATGTTAGTGACTTACATGATGGACAGGATCATTAACTGCAGTTACTGCATTGCTCATTTATACCAAAATTATGCACAGAAGGCTACCTAGCAGTGGAATTGGGGGGATATTAACTAGAGGTGATAAAAGAGAAGGATCAAATCTTGGCCTCCTTTGCTCCCTTCTATCAGGAAAGCTGGACAGAATCTGAACAAGGACCCCAGGCAGGACCTTGTAGCAGCTCACAGACCTCCTCCACTTAACACATTCGCACTACGTTTTCAAGTCAGCCTAAACTGAAGCACCTACATTGTCAGCATTGCTAAGTTCACTTTAAAGAGTGAGAAAAGCTGCTAAATGTGTCAGGAAACAATTAGATAAGTAAGATGCACGTTTTTGCAGTGCAAAGCACTATAAATTAAGCAGGCAGCTGATGAAGGTGAATCTGTTCTGAGGTACAGCACATTCAGCAGACTCTCCCCTTCTTCCCCCGAAAAACTGCCTTCTGCAAAAGAAAAAAAAAAATCTCCTCCTAGTATGTATGCATAGCACAGCTCACCACTGACCTGGGCACTCTCAGCATGAGTTATATTTAATAAATTAAATATATATTGTCCTAACTGGCACAAGGAATGTAAATATTCCATACTTGGTGAGTTACTGCAGTTAACTGACCCGGGTGGGGAGCAGCATGTATGATTTTGTAGCTAAAGTGGCATCTGTGCTTCCATGCACCGGGGGCCAGCAGAGCCCCAGCAGGCAAAGCTCTGCTCAGGGGAGAAAGCTCTTCCCCCTGGAGCCTAGCATCCTGTGCTGGCAGCTCCCGGGAGAGAGGCAGGACAGCACACAGGAGTTGCCCAGGGGCAAGCAGCAATGCTCAGCCAGCTGTGCAGAGCACTCACCCGACCCCGACTCTACTCTACAGGGGCCAGAGAAAAAACAAAAGCCCCAAATGAAGTAGAGGGGGAAAGGAATCGAACGGTCTGTGATCATTTGCTTCAGCACCAAGTTGCTTCCTCTTGCCTAAACTGCTGTGTTTCTTCTCTAAGGCAAGCAGGATTCAAAAGAGCAAAAGATAAAGCTATAAATCAGGATTTGGATGACAGAGAGTTATCACTGAAGAAAGGTACTTCCAGTCCCCCTGAAGCTCCTATCTCTGAAAGCAAACAGGCACAAAACCAGCAAGGATAAAGATTTTCACAGAGTCTATTTCACAAAAGTCAAAGGAGAAAACAAGGTCTTTTTAAAAGCCCAGGCTGGTTTCCTGATGCGTTTAGGTATTTTTCTGCATCACAACTGATAGTAAGGGCCACTAAGGATGCAGCTGGTACCATCACATCATACCAGGGAAAGAGAGGATGGCTCTGAGACAATTAAAAGAGAATGGCAAAAGAGAGATTTAGATACAGTAAGTCATCACCCGTGATTTATACAACAGTGAATCAGCAAAGGTAATTCAGTACCACAGGTTTGTGTTTTTTCCATTTAACAAAATTAGTAACTCCGTACATCTTGCTTAGTTTTCTCAGCACTTGTTCCAAAATATTTTAAATTATTTATTTTACAAAAAACAAAACAACAAACTGTTGAAATATAATCATATTTAATATATTTCTTCTCCCTCTCTGAAGTAAAACCATTTACTGCACAACCAGGAATACAGTCTGAAAACTGCAGATAATAGAAAAGGGAAAGATGAAGAACCACCAGCAAGTCCCAATCTCTGTTTTTTATTACAGATCCATTCTAGAAGCTTGTTTGAGCTTTGTTATCTTCCTTAAACCATTTGACCTCTGTACGTGATTAATATTTTCTGCAGTACTGCACATGTGTAATCTTTGAATATGGAAATCACTGTACCAACGCAAGATATTATCATTGCAAAAACTCTGCAGGAGAATGAGTCTAACTTGCAAATCAATCACTTCTGACTTCCAGTGTTAAAGTTAAAATAATTTTTCTAAGCAATCCATCTACAAAATGTATCAGTTTTATGAAATTTGGATATTAAAAATAAGGAGACAGTCATGACTTCAGAATTATCTAAACCAATTCAGTATGTAAAGGAATAATTTGCTGCTGTCAAAAGCTAATGTCACTTAATTCTTGTCTTGTTAAATCATCTGATGCCCCTTTCTTTTTTAGTTAAACAAAGATAAATAATAAAAGCAATTTACAGCTAGAAGATGTTAGGGTTCTGCAGCTGTTCAATGTCTTCTGGGCAGATTAGATTCTGTAATGAGAAGTTACAAGCCTCATTTTATAAAAGCTGTTGCTGTCTCGGGAAAAGCATCAGTGAATAAGATTAGAAAACTCTTTTCCTTCATGAACCTATTACACTCACAAGCTGATTACTTGGCATATGTTTGATACCTTCATAGCTGGAAAACATTAATTTGTTTCAATGATTTTTTCCCATCACTCATAAAGTCAAAATGTCTCCTCTAATATTACCCTACCTCTTGTTCAGCCAGGAAAAACAAACACAAATCCATGGGAGCAAAACTCACACCAGCCAGAATTAATTTAACTTCGCTAAAAAAAGGTTCCACTGAACTAACTATAGCTAACATTAAATTGTAACAACTTATCAGCTGCCTGTTCCTTGTGGGACAAAAATAATGTTCTAAGATTAGGAATGTATTTAGAAGAAACTTATTGGAAGATCCACAACCATATGTGAATGCACTTTATGGTAACTTAATAATATGCGCAGCTTTTAAAAATTGGCAAGAAAGAAATTTCCCTGTTTATCAATCTTATCAGCTGAACATTCATGTCAAGGAATTCCAATAACAAAGGGGCTGTAATTATGGCCTGAGTAGGTAATTAGCAGGCACCCTGTGAAATCTTCCCTCAGATCAGTCTAGGAGTACTCGTTTTAGTCTTTATTCAGGGACACCAGGAGTTGAGACTAAGCTGGGCTACAAACTTGTTTCCACTATCCAAACACCTCCTGTTTACTTTCACCTAATTTTAGTGAAATTCTAAGTACTGTTAAACAACCACTCATACCATCTCCACAGCAAATCCCTCTGAATGTTGGCTTTATGTCTATTAGAGAAATTTATTTCCAGGAGCATTGCAACGTTTAGTGATTCGAGTGCCTGGAGTCACTAATAGGTGGGATAAATAACACTGTCTTGAACAAACACGAGAAAACTCCAACCTGTAATTATTTAACAAACTCTGGGAGAGTGGTACATAGTACTAACTGGTGGGAGTTGGATAATGATTATGGGATTTGTGTTAACTCTTTGCAGCCTACTAAAAAAAGCAGCTCCATTTTCTGGAGGAAAAATGAGAAATGAAAACAAGGCTTCACATGACCGACATTATGTAAATGGCCAAATAATTTAAATAATAGACTTAAAATCTGCTCTATCATGTGCCTGTGCTATATTCTGGATAATTCTGCTTCAAGCTATTAAATCCTACTTTTCTTAGTTCCACCTACAGTTCAAATATGGTGTTGCTATTTGCTTTCTAAATGTGTGGTGAACACTTCTGAACTAGTGCTATCCCACTGCTGTGACACACTCTAGAGGTGTTTATATTTTAGTGCTGGCAGATAGGAAGGTGCATCAGGATGAAGAGAATTATTCTTCCACTATTCTTGATATTTACAAAGTAAGTAAACTTACATGACATAATCTTGAAATTTGCATTTTCCTCGCTCCATCTGATTTCTTCTCTCAACGTCCAGCCTTGCATTTCTTACACCACCCCTGTTGACTTATCAGAAGTTTTGGGTGCACAAGCAAGTGAAAAATTTGACTTTCCAGTCCTCTCTGTCACTGGTGGGATTTTCCAAAGCACAAAATCATGTCAGAATTTAACTTCCCTGTCTTACTGCACTTCAGGTAGCTATCCTTTTTTCTTAAATGTTTAACAGATGCTGCAGATGTTTGAGACTGTTGTGGTATTTTAAACTGAACTTCTGTGTGCCTCTACATCTGTAACACATCCTGCTTCCAGATTGAACAACCATCCCAGCACCTAACAGCAAAGAACAGTGAAACCTCCATGTCAGTCAATGCAAACTCTATTTTTGCCTTCAGCACAGCCAGGCTCTCTGCAGTTTTCTGAAGTCCTGAAAAGCTTCTGAACAGGGAGAAGCTCCCCCAGCTGCAGTCTTTTCCTGAGTGGAATACCAGGCTGCTGTGTTCATTCGGTGCAGGATAATCCTCTGTGCTCAGGTCTAGGAATCCAGCCTGGACCCAAACTGGAGTTTAAAATCTAAGGGAAAGTGAAATACCATCACTTATCAATGAACTAGGCCCTTTAAAATCTCTCTGGTGTCTTCTGGTATGGCTAGCTATACCCTGAGGATGGTAAGGAAAACATCAAGTACCCCAGCACAGGATCATGGACAACCTCCCAAATCACTTACAATTAAGCAAATAAAATTTTGTTCTCACCTACTATTGAATAAGATTTGAAATATTTCCATCTTTGTAAGGGTGATTTCTAGTTCAGAGTTTGGGAAGTAGACTCAAATAAAGAAGCAGAATATAAACTATAGTTTATAGGCCACACCTTAGCTGAACACTGGAATCTGCTCACTTTGCACACATGAAAACTGAAAAATATTTACTCTTTAAGTGAGAAAGTTTATGTCAAATTTTCCTTTATGTGAAAAGATTTAGCCAAAATAAAACCTGAGTGGCAGACTGCAACACAACAGTGATCAGACCATTAATTATTTTATCACTGCTGTGTATCACCATAATTAATGGCACTCTGTGAGACCAATACAGGAAATTAAAATTTCCTTTTAATAAAAAGAAATTGCAGACATGAAAGGCCACTATATGAAAAATGGATCGTGATTCTGCAGTACTAAAATAACCTGCAACCTGATTAAAAGGCATTTGGAAGCACAAAACTAGATGTGTTAAAAAGGTAAGAAATCTTTTCTTTATAGTTACAGTTAAAGTTGCCAGAATGAAGGAATAAAGATACATGTTCTTCCCCTGCAACAAATGGGCTCTGTTCCATGCTTTTTGGTAAAGCAAAAACCCCACTGAAAATCAAACAGGCTACAGAATAGCTTGAATGTACCATTCTGTATTTCAGCACAAGCTGTATCTTTAAAGTAATGACAGTTTCTCTCATCTTTTCAATCTTAAAGCACTTTAGAACTACAGCCCAGAAATACATGGACAGAGAGAAATTAAAGCAACTGAAGCTGAAATATGCTGCTTAGGAATCCAAAGTTTGTTTACACCATTAGAAGGCACTCAAATATATATCCCCATAAATGACAAGGTCCCAGCAGCAAATTAACAGGAACAATTTTCCCATCTCAGGAGCTGTCAAGATGGGCTCTGTTAGCCAATTTATCTTACTCTAGCACATCTCTGGTGCTTGTCAATCAATATGTGAAACATTTGGTGTTGATTGCCATTTTTCTATCCACTTCCTTTTGCCTCTCGTACCAGGCAATTTACTGCAAGTCAATCAAGGTTGAAGCAGACCTTGTTTAAATAAAACACTGTTGAGTTCTTTTCACACCAACAATTTCAAAAACAGAATGAGCTGTAGCTCTTCACATTTACATTTATACTACTTTTTCTGTTTTTCCCAAATGCCATGCTCAAGCTATAAGTCATAACTAAACTCAGCCGAAGGCTTATGGAGAAATCAGTCAAGGAAGATGAACTGCACAGAACTGTATATGCTTTTGCTGTCAAAAATTCATGCTATCAATGGAGACAGACAACATTAAAAAGTACTTAAATAATCTGGGATTGTTTCTCTTTTACCCTTGCTTGAAGTCAGATCTCCACACCAGAAAAACGACTTCTAACTTGTCTGAATTTCTTAACTCTGGATAAATATTTCAAATATTCATTTATGCTGGTATTGTAAGGTAAGAGAGAGCTCAACTACTGTGTTAATAGCTGCATGTTACAAATAAACATATGAACAAAGTCAATTCTCCCAACTTAGAACTTGGTCCCATGTTAAACACACCGAGAGCTTCCCTCTCACATTCAGATTAAACAATTGCAGAACAATCCCGGGTCACATCACATCTAATTTTAACACTACCTTGGCATCACCTGTAAGCAGTGAGGCAGAGAAACAAGGCAGAAAAGCATCCTTTGCACTACATAATTTTACGGGTATACAACTGAAACAATATGTGCTTACAGTGTGCAACACTTGAAATTTTTAAATGGTTTAAATTTAAATTTTAAATTTTTGTATTTGCTTCTACACGGTAACTTGGTTTACAAACAAACCTACAGAACTTTACTACTATTCTCAATGCTGTTTTAGTTTTTAGGTTCACCATGGACTGCAGAATTAACCCCACAAAATTCACACCAGTGGCACACAGAACTACTGTCTTCTGAGTTAGAAAAGCCATTAAACCCCTGCTAGGTGCTACAACTACATTTAGGTGCTACAACTATAGTGGCTGGCATTGATTTATTAAGTTTAACACCATTATTTATTATATCCCCAGATGCTAAGTCCAACAATGTACAAGAGCAACAAAAGAAAATGCAAATCAGACCAAGCCCTAAGATCCCCAAAGCAGTAATCTTATGGGTAACACAGGACATATTCCCTTAATAACAAAAGAAAGTGTCTGCATTACTGTTATAAGTAGATCATCCATGCCTGTCCTTAATTCTAAAAGATAAAAACCTGCCAGACATTCAAAACCTCACAAGCTCAATCACATATACATATGTTAGCATACATAGAATATGTATTATTTTATAGATATTATATATATACACATAAGAAAGTAAATACATCACTCTATTGATGTTAGAAAATGAATGGCCATTGAAAGAGAAAAAGAATCCTCAGTTTCTTTTCTGGTCAACAACTTACAAATTTGCAACAACTCCCAAAATTTCCTGTAATTAACACCTTGTAAAATTTTATGACAAGAAGATCCCTGGCTTGTACTTTCGTATGAGACCTAGTATCTTCTTAATCTATAGCACACAGAAGGAAATAGATAAAATGCCTGAAACAGAGTCAGAGACTGAGTGAAAAATAAAACAAGTGTATTACAAGACATATACAATCATCAGTCCCATCCTGAGCAGTGTATTTTAAAAATCTTTACATTATGCCAGCATAACAAATGCTACAGCTCAAATGGGATGCATTTCACTATCTTTTGGGTAAAGAATGCTCTAGATCTCCAGATTAAGTGTAAAAAAATAAATGTTACTCAGTTTAGAGTACTAGTCTCTCAGGATGGAAAAACCTCTGCTGTTTATCCTCCCCAAGGGCCTACTGTAGGTAACCCTTTTCAGGCAGGCCCCAATTTAAGGATCTTCCTTTACTCTGCTGCAACTAATAGGTGAAAAAAAAAAAAAAACCCCACCAAAATTCAGTTAATATATGAGAGTTAGAGCTATATCATCTATATGGATGTTATATAAACACATGGAAATACAGACATACACACACACAAGTGTATGTGTATGCACACTGGGATATGTGAGGTCCTAACACTACCAACAGTTGATCTTCAAGTTATTTTCAGAAAAAAATTCTCATTAGTCATGAGAAGGAAGTTATATGTTTTACTTGACATTGATGTGACTAAACCAAAACCAGAATCAACAAACCAGCAAGCTGGAGGTATTAAAAAGTATATCCTGCAAGGCAAAACCAGTTAGCCTGACTTATACCAATATGATGTAAGTTCTTCTTCAGTAACAATGGCCAGGAGCCCACAGAAAAAACTATCATAAAAGTAGTGTAACAATTCGAGTCCCAGTTTTTTAATTAAGGGTGATTTCCTTGCTGTCTTCCAAAAGATGCCTCCTACACTAAAGCACGAAGAACCACACTTACATAACATTTATTTTAGAATTTTCAATGATAGATCACTTACAGATCACGAAATTTTCTTTTCATTCCACTGCACCAAACTGAAACATACCTAGAAAAAAAAAATCTTCAGAAATCTCTGGGTTTCTTCAAATCTAAATTTTGTCACAGGCCAAGGTATGCATGAGATTTTTGCAGCTACATAGATGCTACTCAGAGTTTGCAGAGAGCTCATGTCTGGAATTCAGGTTTTCAGCTGGGCTCAGTCAATTTATTGGAAAAGCATTTCCTCCAAAATAAACTCAAACACAACAAACAAGCTCCTACACCTGCTTATGAAGTGTTTCTCTTGGCTCACAGCAAATCCTGTTTTTTCATCAGCAGGATTTTTCCCCAATGTGTTGTACCAATTTTCTGGTATGTGCTTTCTGACTATGAATATAAAAGGCAATATAAGATGCTTCTGCCACAGAAAGAAGCAATAGGTGATGGGTGGAGTTATTTATTAACTGAATGCCCTAAAAAAGCAACTGGCTCAGGTCAGAACAACTCACAGCCTGTCCCCTCTCTGCCCAGCCACTTGTCCTCTAGGCTCAACATTTTCTCAGACTTTCCACTGGGACCCTACAAAGGCTGAACACAAGGTTTGATGGATTTTAGGGGAATGTAGATGAAGTTAGTAAGACAGAGAGGCTCAATGTATAGAGAAGCAGTGTTCACTGCCAGAGGGTTACAGAGTTAGTTACGATTCTCTCTGAAAAGGTGATCACATATTTCACTATCCTTACCATGAGACACAAGTCCAGGACTTTCATCTATTCCTACCTCCTTTTTTTTCCCTCCAATACCAGATTGCTTAAAACCTTAATTTTAACAAGAACCTGCAATTTTAGCTGCTAATAGAACTTCACTTTCCTGTCTCTTTACAGCCCCAGGGACTAATTGAGAAGATTACCTGAAGGCTTGAGGTCTAAATGCTCAAGAAAGAAAAACTGCTTAAAACGATTTCTACAAAGAATGCTGACAGAAATAGGAACAACTAGGAGATCTTCCTGTCAGTGCAGGTTTTTACAATCACAAATGGGAGCACACTGTATGTTATCATGTGTTGGGAAAACCAGTAATAACACACCAGGTTTCAATGATTTATTTTATTGCAGTATATAGAAGGGTGACAGATAAGGAGCTTGTTTTCACTACAAATCACAGATCTGAAAAAAAGTATTGATCTAAAACTATGATGAATTAAGAAGGGGCCAAGTTTCTTCAATCCTTGCTAGCTTGCCATGGCGAACAGATGAAATTTGTTAAGTGTGTAAATGCTTCTCTCAGCTATCATGGAGATCATATAAAAGTGGGATTGAGGACTAAATGGAGGAGATATGTAAGAAAGAGTCAAAGACAATTTTAAAAGATGCCATTTTACCTACACTTAGTGAAATGAAAGCTGGAGAATCCGCCCTCCTCTTCTCTCAGAAGTCATGACCCCATCAAAAACTGATGTACAAAACGGTTCCAGCAAGGTTGGTTAATAGAAATAATACATCACAATCCAGTCCATTTGGGGCTTTTGTTCTTAAACACTTCAGTAAATGGGCCTGTTTTTTAACTTCAACAGATAATTATGAAGTGCAATAAAAAATTCAAATTATGTTAATAGGCCAGAGAACAACGGCTGTTTCTGAAATCACTGGCAATTACTAGACATAATGGTTCTCAATTAAGCTGGAGGGTATTTTCGATCGTTCATAATTCACTATTTTAAAAGTATCATAAAAATATATAAATGCAAGTTGTTAATAAAACTTTCAGACTAACAACATAGCCATGTGTCACAGAAAGTAATACTTAGTTTATTTTGATGGTGCTTTTTCCCTTGTGAATGATATGTGAATTGTGAGTGAAGGGAAGGTAACTACATGGGATTTGTTTCTCTCGGTGCTCCTAAATGGAAGAGGAATGAAATTTCTTCCTTGAGCAACTTCAGTTTCCCTTAGGAATACACTCAGCAATCATACATGTCTTTACCAATTCTATTTTTAGATCCTGCAGCTCACTATAGAAACTTTAGTGCATATGTGGATGTGAACCAGAAGTATCACTGCTTGTCCACTTTCAGATTGCTATTTCACATATTTTTCAAGTACCAAAATGGAAAAATTAAGGTCAAAAATAAGAAATCTTGAGGATCATGAATTGGTAAATCCTAAGCATCATCTTTCAATTATGAGCTTGATTCATAACAGATTTCTACTAAATCAAGTAAAACAAATAATAAATGAAACCATTAAGGAAAGATCAATTGGTGAAAATTACTATCCACACTTCACTAAAACTAGCACTTACTTATCCACCACATGTTTAACCTTGCATTAGGGAAATAGCACAGCTGCAATTTGCTAAGTTCTCATTGTAACTTTACTATATATGATTAATGATCAGTTTTCTGGAGACATGCCTGAACTACCTGAGTAAATGTATTTAAACATGCAAATGTTTTATTTATTTATTTATTTCCATATCAACAACACCTTAACAACATTTTCTGTAATCTGGCCACTTCAACCTTCCTCCTGCCAAGAAGAAAAACTTCTTTGATTTTTATTCAAATACATTTGCACACATATTCCTGAGAAAGAGTAAATCATTTCAGAATAGTTTCTAACTGTAGAAATTCATATTTTCATATTTAAACAGCAACTCAAAGATTGAAGCACAACACCATGATTCATCAGTAGGAGAGAGCCATTCATCATCCAGACCTCAGGTTCTGTTGAGAGTCTTTATTGCTTTGGCCTCATTAAAATGGTGCAGACCATGAGCTAACATAAATCTGTCTCTCTGAATATTCTCTCCCTTAATTTTTTAATAGCTCCACACAAAGGGAAAGGTTAAAACCAATTAAAAGAGATACAAATACCAGCAAAATTGCCCTAATGAACTGTTAGTTATTTGCCTTAGCCATTTCACTTTTAAAAAATTATTTCAATTTCTGAATGAGTTAGGAATTAGACTATTTACCTTCCTTGTTTTTTTGTTTCGTTTTGGATTTTTTAGGATGTGGTGTGTCAGTATTTTTTAATCCCTTCATTTTCCTTCCCTTTTCTCTTTCACTTCTTTCACTTTTAGTCTCAAACTCACAGCTAAAGTAAATCTCAAGTGTTGGACAAAGATATCTACATAAGGACTACATTGTAATTCAAACTTCATTCCAAATGGGACAGAAATATTCTGAACTCATTCCTATGCAGAAAACACTTGTTTTTCTATCTCATTAAGATCATCATATAATATCAACAGATGCTTAAAAGCCTCTAGTGCTGAAGGAAATGTTGAGAAAATTGAAACAGAAGTACTTATGAATGGTAATCTAATGATACTGCAAAGATTTTACTTTTCTGTACTACATCTAGCAAAACACACATATCCCAACACTCCCTCCACCAACAGCCAAAACCTGCCATTTAACAGTTACCATTTTTATGTTACTCCTTACTGGTTGGCACTGTGAGCAGGTTCATAATTTTGCTTCAGAAAAGTCAAAAAAAAAAAAAAAAAAAAGAAAAAGGCCAGGGTTGAAGTGTCCCCAAATTCCCCACACCCTCAGTGGCTGCCATGCCCACAGAACAGAATATTACCATTACATTAGAATCACAGTAAACAAGCATCTGGCTGTCATTTAAAATACAGCTTTTCTCTACTGGTAATAAGAAGCATTTTCTGCTAATTTCTGTTATCTGTAAATCTCTCTTGGCATTCCAACTCTGCTCTTAATGTGCTGTACACGCTCCACTTTATGCACAATGAACACTGCCATCAAATGTCAGCATGTCTTCTTGTTATGTTAAAGATAGGCAGGGATTCACTCAATGAAACATTTAGAGAGAGATGTTTACTTACTATGGCACAGATATTTAACAGAAACAAACACACACATACATATACACACACATATATATATATGTGTGTATTTTGATTTTTTACACCAGGGGAATAATTATGGTCTTTGCAAAAAACCCGCACTCTTATTTCCTGGCGAGCTCTGTTAATTTAATTGCAGAATGGGAGCTGAAGTCAAGTTTAGATCAAGTTACTTATGCATCCATCTACCACATCTCTACAGGACATCAGCCCCAGGTTAATTGTACCTGCTCTTTTTCAGGTACCAGTTTGCTCCCTGCTACTCCAATAGGAGAAACCAGAAGCTGAGTTTCAAGCAACTGCCTTATTTTGTTTTTCATAAAGCCTGTTCTTTTGGACTGCTGGAAAAATTAATCTGCAAATGACCCTTAAAAAAAATATGAGCACAGTGCACAGGTGAGAAGCAGCAGCCTTGAAAAATTAAACTTGTGCAATAAATTTTCTTCCTTGATTTAATGGTGAGAATCACAAGAAATCCAGCTGACTGAATTCACTAGTATGAAGTGAATAGTCAGTACATAGAATGTTACAATTCTGCCATAGGTTTCAAACTTTAGAATGGACAGAGTATTTCACATGCATCAGGAATAGCAATATTTTGGTTAAATTAAAGAGAATTTTTTAAAGTTTTGACCTCTAATTGAGTGCAAATATTTTCAAAATTTTTTTTATTAAACTCTGTGTCTTATTCTCCCCTTATTTAGATGCTTGCAAAATAAATATAATTATATCCAACTTAAATAACTTTGGAACCTTGAGCTGCAGGTGCTGGTATGCTGTATCTATTACCATATTTTAAACCCTTTTAAGAAGATTGCATTAATTTCTATGATAATTTAGAGCCCATAATGCATTCCAAGATGTGAATAGATGTTAATCACCAAGGAATGATTTTCCTGTATACTAACGAAGTCATGCTGCAACCAGTAACTACTACTTTTAAAACTCAATATTGCCACTGAAAGACTTGATTAAGATTTGTTAAAGTAACTATACCTCCGATATGGGTTTAAAAACCCCAAAGTAATGAACAACTACATCAATAGCTATAGCCTTCCTATCTACAGAAATTATTAGGACATAAAATGTTTATAGTATCCAGCTCATTCCTTGCCCAGTATTATTAAAACTTAGCCATACATATTTAACTTCTGCCACCACCATAGACCAGGACAGCAGCCACCAGGCAGAAAAGAGGCTTTATTATTACAATGATATTATGTTTAATAGTACAGGTACATCACTGAGGAAAAGCTGACAGCTGTGATTGCAGAACTATTCTGCTATTTAGATTGGTAACATTCAGCCAGAGTTTGCCTCTCATGTAAACCAGAGCTCAGTTTGTTCCATCAGCCTCAACAGCCTCTAACAGAGCGGCATTCAAATTTAAATTTATCTACACAAACAGGTGTATATCCTGGAACAAGCTCACTTTTCCCCAACCTAAAAGTAACTAAGGATGCCTTCCTGCATTAACCTGCTCATTGTTGTTGTCTCTGGACAACAGAGACAGCCTTAAACCCAGGCTGTAGCACAGGTGAGACACTGCCTTGTCAGTGAGAGCAAGGTGACCCAAAGAGAAGGGACACTGATGGACTGGGCTATTCCATGTGAAGGGACCCTCAGTGCTCAGCTTACTCGGGGCTGAGGGAGTCACAGCCCCTTGCTGAGGACACTGCCAGGCCTGGGTACCCTGCAGAGAACAGGTACAACACAGGGCACCACCACCCTCTGTGTGTCTGCTCTGTCCTGACTGACTGCAACAAGGGAATCACGTCCACATCTCAAACTTTCCATGTGGTTAAAGTTTTATACATGGAGAACTTACAGAGGAAAATTACTGGTTTAGCTTTTTTTTTTTTTGCCCGTAGGCAACCAGCAGGTTCAGATGAGCAGCTGAAAGCTGTAATGACATTGTGGTAACTCCAGCTGCTGCTGCCTCTGCCCAGGATCACTGCAGAGGCTTTAACAGAGTGTTAGGGTTCAGTGGCGTGGACAGGACTGCAGGCACTGCTTTCTCACTAGAATAAGGATTTTCCCCCCAAATCTCCTCATTTTGAAATGTTTTAAAACCAGTAATAACTTCATTCCATGATGTGCTGGAAGAAAATCAGCTCCTACATGAAATGCACATTAAAAAAAAAAAAATCAGAAAACTTTGGGGGGACTTCTAGATCAACTTTTGTTATGATCACTTAAAAGACTTTGCACTCTTTCTGGCATCATGCTTGACACTGCTGAACATTTTCAAATTCTGCTCCTTCAACAGAAGTTCATTATGCCTTCCCAAAATGTGTCAAAAGGTAGCAGATAAAATTTAAGACAGCTTAAAAGGTCCCAAATCCTCTGAAACCCAGAAATATAACATTAGCAATGCAGAACAAATTTGACTTTTGAGATACATTGAAGGATTCTGTAGAAAAATAATTTATTTATTCATCTTTCACATTCAAGTAGTTCACTTTACAAGATTAATATCTAACTCAGAAATTAAGTATTTGAATCTTTACTTTTTTTAAAAAAAACCCAACAATCTGGGATATTTTGATGGTTGTGTATTTTTGTAGAAGCAGTCAATGCCATTTGAGCAGTGACAGGATTTAAATTGCCACCAATACAAATGAAATCATTAGCTACTAGATGTAGAAAAATTCAGAATCGTGAATTTCAGTCTCAAGAGACAAGCAGAGAAAGAATTTATTCTCACACGTTTTATATAAATAATCACTTAAATCTGTACTTGTTAAGTACAAAATATGTGTTAGCATAACAAACTATCTGGTTCATATAAATGTGATTGCCTTCCTCACTGAAAGAGAAGAAACGATTAAAAAAATTATAAAACAAAGCAATGGCTTGAGCAATTGAGTAGCTAATCAAGCAAAAACAGTATATTTACTGAAAAAAAATTGGAATAGCTACAGCATCTTATGCCCACAAGACACAGAATTTTAATAATAAAGGTTAATAAAGGTGGATAAGGACCCAAGCAAAGGACCCCTCTGGAGAGCAGTCAGTGAAGAAGATGCAGGGAGTGCACAGCCCCTCACTTCAGCTCAAACTTTGCAGTTTCTCCCCTTCCTGCTGTCAATGACCCTGTACCCCTCCAGTGCTTGCAGGGAATTTCAGAGCCCCATGGGCTCACAAGCACACCCCTGAGCTTCTGCTCCCTTTCTCCCATTGGGTACCAGCCCCTCCTCCTGCAGCTGGGTCCCAATCTGACCCTGCAGGGGTGGGGGAGCACCAGCCTAGGGAGGGAGATGGTGACACAGCTCCAAAGGGATTCCCCTTCCCCGGCCACATCACCTCTAGGTGACAGCCCTGAGACCTGGGTTACCCTACATCATAAAACTTTCCTTGGGGCTGAAGGATGCAAAGGGGTCCTGGGTGGGGAAAAGACTTGCAAACCACAGTGGTAAAGGTGAAAAGGACAAAACAAAAGTGTAAAGTTGTAAAATCAGCCAAAATCCATGCCTTTCTGCTATAGCAGATCCCAGACATTCCAACAGCATAGTCCTACAACACAACCTGTTCCTAAATCAACGCAATAAAACACCCAGACAAGATGTGCTATTTCATTTGCTGCACCTCCACCAATTACACTCAATATAAAGAACTGAAATGAGGAGGAAAATCAGGCCTGCCCACATAGTGGAGTAGGAGACAGAGAAAAATAGCAGAAATTAATATAGAGTACTCTCACTATAGGAAAAAAAAATCATGCTACACTTGGTCAGAAATCTTTTCTTGACAAATTCATGCTCTACACAGCAGGAAAAAATGAAAGGCCTGAGCAGGCACCAAGCTTTATGGATGTCCCTGGGAGCTCTGGGGTCTCCAAAAGACCAAGAGGTCACACTGAATTAACACCAGTTATAGCCACTGAGGAGTAGGGAGAGCAGGAAACAGAAGTATCTGTAATAACTCAGTACACACAGGGACTCTTCTGTTTTGGCTCACAAATTCTCCTTCCTGTTGTCAAGTGGCTACTTGTGTAGCTCAAAGAACAAGATAACCAACAAAATGCAAACTGAAATTATTAAATGTAGGAACAGTTGAATAGGGACTGCTTGTTTTCTGTTTTAAACAGGAAATGTAATATCAGTTATGATAAATTTATAAGGGCTTCACAGCCAGCCATTTAAAAAATGCTGAGTCCTTGACTAAAAGATATGCACTTCAGCCCTTAAAAAAAATAATTGTAATACTTAGAATTCATGACAACTTTTTTCCCATATATTTTCCTTTAATTACAAAGTTTAAGAGGCATTTTCTCTCATATAATTTTTCATGTCAGTCAACCCACAAAACACCTCAGCTAACATTAGGAAGAATTTTCCCGTTTACAGCATCACATTATAATATGTGTACTTTATAAATTTTTATGACTTATAATAAAGCATTTGCCCTTTGTGACTGTCAAAAAATAAGATAATTACTGTAGACAATTACAATTCAGCCTGTCCTGCTTTATGGTTGTCTGGTATATCTTAGAAAATTAACTTTTTAAAAAATATTTTTAACTTTAACTGCACAATGGATGTACTTAAAAATTACTACTTTGTATACACCTGGAGAAGTAATTCCCAAATTCCAAGTATATTTTAAAAATGAAGATCTAGACAGAAAAGTTGAAAGCTGAAGACCTGTTTAAAAATCAAAGCCAGTGCTGATGCACAGAACACGCCAACCGAACGCCTGATCGGCATTATTCTTAGGACATCTCACTCCCTTTTTAAGTAACAGCTTTGAGTCAAGTTTCTTTTTCAAAGCCACTATTTCCCAAACCCTCTTTCCCCATTTAGGCTGTACTACCTAAGAAGCAGCTCCAATATCCTTTTTCTCCCTTGAACAGCCATGCATATTTTGCCAGAAAGAGGAAAAGTCGAAATGCATTTGTGCTGATGCTAAATGTTAATAGATTTGCCTAAATGTCTGCTAATAGCACTGCTAGAATTAGCTAGACTAGTAGTGCATGCCTAATGTGTTGTTTTTGTTGTTGCTGCCTTAGCTGTTTTCCCTTTTTTTTTTCCCTCAGAAACAAAAATAAAGGCATTTTTAGTGAAATGTTTCTATACATCTGCAACCGTGCCATCATGGTGTAGCTCTGACATAGCATCTCTGGGATTATAAATCCCAGCATTCTACCGCTCCTTTCAATTAAACATGAAAAGTTTAATGTTTTCGTAAATTAAACATGAAGCCCTGACTTTGCCAGCTAAAATATGTCCTTCTATCACATCTTCTAATTCCTCCAGGTCACTTCTTTCCTTAGCTTCACACAGTCAGAGACTGATGCTCCTTTATTGTCATGTACTTTCAGAATATTGTGGGAAAAGAAGGCCTTTGAAAACATTTTCTACAGGCCAAAACATTTAATAAATATGCACTACATTCCCAGAGCTCTAATTTGCTTAGAATCACAAAGCCATTTACACATGTAAGAGGTTTTCAAAATAAACAGTTCTAAGTGGCTTAATTGAACAATCGTATTTTTAAAACTGAATAATCTGTGAAAATCAGATAATACTGCAGATAATACGAAAAAAATATGGTTTACCAACTTGTTTTTGCAGCCAGTGTACAAATACACCATTTCATCCAAGTCTTCTACTGTTTCAAAACATAATTTATGTAAAAATATCTTGGAATACACCCCCTTCCATTTTTATAAAGGACTGCTAATTTCCAATTGTCAGTTGACTGAGCCACTTTGAAATATTTTATTTTTATACTTCCTACTGTTACTGTAGTGCAGAACAGAAACCCATTCCTTCTATTTCTGTTCAAAGTGTGTTAAAAGGCTGCATTCTGACTTTAGGCTGCAGACAGAACATTTACTACTCACTGAAAACACACACTGGAGAACAAAAAAGCCAATAGTTCCTCCAGGTCCAAGAAACTTTCAGATCTTTAATTAGAAACTCTAGTCCAGAGTCTAATTATAATAATATTAAGTAAAAACTCAAACCCAAACCTACAAGTCTCTTTTAATCTATGCCAATGGAAACACACGGCTGTAAGGGAAAAATAGGAAACAAGTCTGTGATTATATTACCTTTCAGAAAATTTGTTAGCATGTTATTAGCAAAATGTTTATTTGCTAATTATAGTTTTAATTATGACACAACAATAAATTATCTTTGCCACATTTCTGCAGATATTTACCACCCCTGAGACTTAGATATCTCATTCTGTATCTATAAAACTGACTGAAGTAAATTAAAGTTACATCATGTGAGTGCTTTGCTCGCACAAAATCCCCCCAAACTTGGAAGAAGGAACATGATGTTCCTCCAGATGCCTCTGCAAACCACCACTGAATAAATGTAACCACTCTCATTCTTGCAATGAATGCCTCAAACCTGATTTTCAAGAAGGAAATTGCTGATTTTTCATTATTTTTATTATTTTAAAACTAATTGCTACACCATTTGAATAATTTAGAGTCTTGCTTATGATGGTCAAAATTAAAGAGAGATGTCATGACTGGGAAGGAAAAGCCTGTACATACCAGATCCATTTGTTGTATGTCTTTGGTGTCACCTGTTTTCCTCATCTCAGTAATGTCAGTAACCTGACATTCTCCTTTACAATAAGTTTCTGTTAGAGGATATCATGTGCAGCTTTTCTGCAAAATGCAGCATGTTGTGCCATGCCAGTAAGGCAGGTTAGAAAGTCTAGATACAGGAAGATGCTTCCAAAATGAGCTGCAATGAACATGGCTCGGCTGTGAGCAGTAAGTTCATGGCACAATTTTAATTTAGGTTTTGTTTTTTCTGCTTTCATGACCTCTCACAGTAAAACACCCCCAATAGAAGCTGCACGGATACCTCTGCATGTCCCAGCTTTCCATCCCACTTCTGTTCTGTGAGTCAGAGAGCTCAAGGCAAACTAAAACATGAATATCTGAAAGGCAATTATTGGTTGGGTGATGAAAGCTACAAGTCAATCCGATGTCAAATGCATCAAACCCGTTTTCTGTTGGTCAAGGACATGATACAATAGCACCCACAGAACCATAAAAAACAGTAGCTTTTTGTTTGTGTGTGGTGGGGTTCATATCATTTGCAGTTTTCTCATTACCTAACAATTATCTGGGGTTTTATGGTCAAAGCATAACAAGGCCAATACATATCTGCCAGAAAACCTGCAAACAGAAACACGTTCTATAAACAAACCAACAATTACTCAGTTTCACACCAGTGATGAGGTCGCTGCTCTGCTGACACACACACAGCTCGCTCACGCTGTGAACCAGAAGTCTTAAAAAAACCACTAAGGGATAGATGAGTGCAAAATGAAAAACAAGCCATTTAGATCGGGTTTAAATAGTATTTCTACACAATTATTAACAAATTAATGCTAGATAGGAGTATTGATTTGGCCTGTTAGTCTCAGCTCTTGCAAATGCACAGGAATAAAGAAATTGTACAGTATTACTCAAAAGCATGAAGTTTATCCAACTGATGAGGTTTCATAGCTTTCCAACCAACCTACCCAGGAAGAAAAATTGTTCTTTTTCTCCCATTTAAAAAAGAAAATGGTTTTCCGCCCTTCAGCTGAAGATTTGCAGTAGGATGGTACTTCAGTTTAAAAGGTACTGAGGCTGTTTCTGCCTTAAAAAGTCTTCTTGAGTGCTGCTATTTCTGTATTCCTCTAAGTATGTATACTTTGCTACTTTAGTTTTGTATAAAAAAGAAAAATGACTAAGCGAAGGACACAAAACCAGCCCATGGCAGAACAAAGAGATCTGACCCCTCCTATCCTTTTAGTGCTGTGTGGCTTATTAACTTCATAATTTATCCTAATAATAGTTTGACACTAATATCACACTATTCCATAATGACAGCTTTTACTTCATAAATATCACACACACACACACACGCTCAGACTAAAAAAACAAAATAGCTGAACAATATCCTGGAAGAAATGTAACTTCCTACAACAATAGCAATTGACAGCAAAAAACTTATCTTGTTACATCAAATTTTCAAAGGATGCACATAATGCCATTATTTCTGCAGCCATGCTATTTGATTTTGTCACATAGTTGAGCAAAAACTCACATTTAGGATGTCTTACTCTCAGAAAGGGACTCTTAGCTGGCCAGATGTATTATTAAACACGTTCAAAGCTGTAAACCAGGGGAATACATGGGCCCAGCTGCACAAAGCTTATACTGAGAAGGCAACATGGAGCACCAGGTATTTCACTGCATCTGCTCTGAAGTTCTACTGCCCTTGTTGTGGCTCCTTCTTATTTTTTCCAGATTAAGGAGTAGCACAACAAGTGAGACTACTTGATTTGAAGCTCAGGTCTATTACACAGTTAGCATGGCAGGGGTTTGTGAGAAGAATAATAAAAAGTATGTGAATTGATAACAGAAAGGCTCCCCCAGGAGGAAATTCCCCTTGTAAACACTAAATCTAATACTTTCATTAGGAGAAGTATTGATGACAAAATGTTAGTAGTATCACAACTAGAAAAAAACCCCATTGTTTTATTTCACTCTCTGTATTCCAGGAGCAGCAAACAGCTTTTTGATTAGATGATTTTAATCATCAAAGTTCAACCTGTGACAATGAGCTGTTTGAGAAGCCCTACTTTGTCAATTGAAGCCTGTACTACATAGAGACATTTCTAGTAGAAAGGCAGGAAGGAAATAAAGAAGAGTTACCCATTTCTTCAAAGATCCTGGCATAATGTCCTAAAAAATCCACAGGGCATACTTTTCTCTAGAAGACTTTATACTGCCTTGTGATCATGAGAAATATGCACATCTTTTACCCTGCTCACCTCTGCAAGGTGCTCAGAGTCACAGCCAATTTCTGTAGTGGTGCTGACAGCACAGCTATGTAGAAGCATAAAAGATTTGTGACAGTTAGAAGGTATCACCTTGAGTTCTTCAGATCCAATTCCTGTAGCTCATGGAGTAGTTGGTGATAGAAAAGTGAACTACAGCTGACCATCACAAATCATCCAGCCCATCTCCTCTCTGTCCAGCTCCTGCTGGTAACCCTTTCTTTGCCTTCCCAATCTCCCTCAATCAGCCAATGATTCTCCAAATTAAGAACCTATAACTTGTGTGAGGCTGTTAAAGTATTCTGGGAACAGATAAAACCATTCTGAAATAAAGACAGCTTGAGCAAGGTACAGTCACCATTACAGAAAGCTTCCCCATCGTGAAGCACTTCAAACACAGCCCAAAGCTAAACCAAAAACATCAGTGAATTCCAAGCAGCATTAATCTGGGGCATCTACAAATGCCCAGGCTTTACAGCCCATCATTACGGTGTTTTTCACCTGCACAAGAGTCTCTGATGTTCCTTGACATTTAGCAGTCAATCCTCATCCTGGTCAGATGGCAGAAGTACAGCCCTCATCCTGTGTGCTTAGACTTGGGCAAGGAATCTCACGTCACAAGGATATAATGACCCAAACTGGACCCAGTTACAGGCCTTGCCTTACAGTACTTTACAGAGCTGCTCCTCCTTTTATGTGATACTTGTTATCCTGTTTATCCCCTTACATCCTCTTTTTTCCCTTACATCTTATTCAATGAATAAGTTCTATTCTCTATCTACTAGCATGGTACTCATTTTCTGCCCCAAACTGGTATTTAACTGACCCTGCTGTTCGCTGACATTGCACAAGATTTGCACATAAATATAACATTTCTTCACCTCCTTCAAGGTGAAACCATGATAAAGAGTAGAACCTCCTGGCTCTAACAGCCCCATCATGACCTGAAACTCAGAAAAGCCAGGTTCTGTATCTGTTTACAAAGAGGCTGATAAATATTCTTTATGTTCTCACTGGAGACCTCTGAGATGATACAGAAATACTGCCACACCTCTTCTCAATCTCATTATTGATGTGTATGAACCTTTGTAATTCTGGCTTCATTTGTTGTGCGTACCCGTGCCATTTCCTGTCTTCATGTTGTCAGCTTATGTTTCATTCTTTTAATAGAAAATAGTTTATGAGTGAACGCCTGGAGGAACGAATCCTGAATGATGTGTGCTTTTGCACTTGTCAATCTTCTCCAGTCTTTAGCTTAAGATCTTTTGATAATCTTTATATTTGAAATGCCGGCAGGCTGTAGTTTAGCACCATTTTAGTTTAGATGAACAATAGCGTTTAGAAAAGAGTGACAGAGAGGATTACTGGTTCTTGAGAGCTGCTGTCTGCCAGAGATCTGACCTGCATCCTACATCCACTGCTCACAGATGGAGAGGAACTTGTAAACGTGGCACTTGGATAATGCAGAAATTCCCCACCTTCTCAAATCTGCATTTTATTTTGCTTCCAGGGATTCTCTTTTTTTTTTGCATCTTTCTCAGTCTACATCTCAGAATGTTTACTGCCTCCATAATGCAACCTCCCTCTATCAACTCAAAATTTAATCTCAAAATTCTCTTTACATATTTGGTGTCATATGCATTACAAGCTTCCAGCTCAAGTACAAGTTTCTTGCTTTAATTATATTTTTTTTACTTCTCAGTAGGAGCAGCATTGCCTCCCCTAAACAGGTCACAGCTCATTGTACACCTTTGATAATAACATCATAGTCAGTGTGAAGGTGTGTGACTAAGATATATTAACCTATGCTAGTACCCTGCAGCCCCAGCAAGACACAGAACAATTACTGTTATGTTTGCAGTTGGATACAGTCCCATGTTTTAAATATGGAGATTAATTTAAATTCTGAATTAACTGTTAATTATATGAAAGTTGACTGTTCTAGGCTTAAAATGAATCACTAGGATTTTCTTTTAGAATTAATAAAACCTTTGGAACTTATAAACAGTAGCAAATGCTAAGCTAAACTCACCTACTTCTCTCAAAACACTGAAAACATAAACGATTATGATAACCTTAAATCAATCTAACTCAAGAAATTTATTATTAAAGTGTTAGAACCACTGCAATATTCATAAGAATGTTTCAAATGAGGAACACGACTCCATGTTCTTTGTCAATATTGCAACTGCAGTTTATATTTAAAGAAAAATGCTATTATTCTGCTTCACAGAAAACAACTCACATTCTGGCAGAAAAGTAAATAGCCATTTCTTCAACTGGATCTTAATCAGTTGCCACAATGGTTGTATTTTTTTTTTTTTAATAATCCTGTTCTTTAATTTGTCTTTTCACAACTGTTTACAAAACACAGCCTTTAAAACCAAAGAGACGGAGAATCAAATAAATCAACTCATTGAAACCTTCTGCTATGAAAGTCAATTACAGATGTTCCTAGGTAGTCTAGGAAGCCCTATCTGTTCCTGTGTCTCATGTAGCCCACAAGCCCACCAGGGCAGGGATCAGCTCTTAGGATTGCATGCAGGATAAATAAAAAGTACGACAATTCTCAAAGTCATGAGGTGAAAACAAGATACAGCTGAGGAATATTCACAGGAGCTTGTACCTCAGTTACCTTCATGAAGCAGAGATGGTGAAAAACAGCAAGACAAGATGGAAGCTGTGTGAGCATTACACTGTTCAGGATTAGTTGTTTAAAAACAAATAAAAAAATCAATATTTACCCTGATTCCTTAGCACTTGAATGAGAAGTTGCAATAGTTCCATGATTCACAAATATATCTTATTCCCTTCTTTCCTTCCAGCCTCTGTCCTCCCAGTGCATTTCTCCACAACAGCCACCAGCACTGCACTGGATCAGCAAGTAAAGCACACTCATGATTGTTCCCATCATTAGTTTAGGGAGGCTGAAGATGCTCTTCTGGAGCTCTTCTGCATGTGCCATCACACATGTAAAGTGACATGTACTTCAGGAAGTGGGAAGCTTCCATTAGCATTCTGACATTTGGGAGTCCAGTTGTGTGAAGATGCAAGAAAAATAAGCAGCAACAAGGAAACAGCTGATTCCATGAACTGACCTTCAGTATCCAAACTAAGCCAAAGTTTTAAATACAGAGTGCCTAAGTGGTACAATAAATATTAGTCATTACTTCAAAAGCCTCCTATTTTTCACTTGTAGAGCTGATGAAAAGAATGCTTATCATTTATCTGGCAGCTAACTGTTGTCATGCCTGAGAACACAACTGGCAGGGCAGCACCTCACAGAATCAGAACAGGCTGAGTTTAAGGGACCCATCAGGATCACTGAGCCCAGCTCCTGGTTCCCATACCCCTGGATGTGCTGGAACACTCCACAAGCATCACACCAGCAGTGATCCTTACACATGGGCATAAAATGTCCTTAGACTCCCAGAGAAGCATCTTAATCTTTGGACATCATAACCTCTTCATTGTACTCTATTAGACAGAAATCTAATAAGAAAATAAAGGATTTAAATAGAAAATAAATGACCACCATCAGGCTCACTTGTCTTTGTTACTTTCAAAGCTTTACTTTTAATGGGGGAAAAAACCCCCGACTTATACATGTAATATTGCACAAAAAAAACCCGAGACAAAAACCCAACAGAAATATCAAGACCAAGGAACAGAGTTCTTGGCAATTCAGGTTGAGGATTTTTTAAGTAATAAATTAACAGCAAGTGTAGCGTTCAGTCATATTCAGCAAGTATGTAAGCACTTATTAAACTTTCGGAATATATTCACAATATGTTTAAATAGTTCAGTGAATGAAAGCAATAGCAGCACTAATCAAAATATGAAAAACTATAGGTAGCTTCAAAAATACTTTTTATAAGTACTGTGATGAAAACGGCTCCTTAGAATGAAACCAACAAATTGATGTTTTATTGAGGATTGAGGGTAGCAGCTTCACAACGAAAATATGCTATGGAGCGCTGGAAAATCAGAGTATGAGTATTGAAAAATCACAAAATTGGTTTCAACATTTCAATTACCTTTTTGAATTACAGAGTTTCTCATTAGATCATAGTTTGTAATTTCTTTCTCTTTTAAGTCATCAGAGAGTCAAGGCCTACCATACAATGATGATGCCAACTAAGCTAAAACTTACAGCAAGAACAACCCACTGAAATCTCATACCATGTTTCAGGTACTAAATAGAGTGCACTGGACAGAATTAATTTTGCCCATCTGCCTTCTATCATTTCTGATATCACTTCAACAAGCTCTGCTTTTTCCTGTTCCTTTTCTAGGCACAGTCCATTTGAACAAGGCATCAGTTCTAATTCACTAGAACAAGACCAAAAGCCAATAACATCAAGGTAATCAGAATCATTTCATGTTCAGCCTGATAGTAAATAATTTCAAGTGAACATGTTCATGCTAAAGGAATATTCATACATTTAAAAAAACCCAACAACTTTTTTTTTTTTTTTTAATTAATTTATTTATTTTTAAACCCAACTACTACCAAAGTATTTTAAATTATCCTAGGGCATCAACAATTTGAGATTATCTGCTGGCTTCCAGCTATTACATAATGGGTAATTAGATGCTGAAAATTCCAGTGACTTAGAAAAATAGTCTACATGTTAATTGCTTTTATGAGTCCTTTAATGCAATCTGGGGACAGAAAGAATTTTGGACTGTCTCTGAATAATAACATTACTGGCAGCAAGCCTAATTTGTTTTCATTTTTTCCCCCATACATTTCTTAGAGGTTTTGATAATTTCCTTCCCTCTCTCTGTACACAATATATGTATAGATTTTTAGATTTTTACTATCACATTATTACATTTTCTATTTAGTTGCAACCAATGGTCACTGACCATTCTTGATGCAATGTCACAGCTACCACTAGACTGCTACACCCCCATGAAGAGAGAATTGTATTTTCAATTAGTTATTTGTTTCTAGTTTTTGCTTCACACCCTTTTTTCATGAAATTATAATTAAAAAAAAGACATTTGCATTCCTTTCTCCTTCCAAATCTTCCCAGTAATCTCTGACATTTGACTTTCCTACAGACAGGGAGCCACGAGCAATCTCATCTTGCTCTCGACAGGCTGACAGTGGTGAATTTTTTGGCAATGAAACTACTACTGCCACAACACAGGCTGCTAGAAGCTTGGCATGGAGTGTTGCCTATAAACACCTCAAGAAATGAGGTGAATGTCTAGTGCTGAACTGTCAAAAGCAGAATGTTTGTGTGATTTAGTTGAGAAAACATTGAGTGAATTTGGGAAAACAGAAAACAAAACAAAGCAAAAAACCTGAAAAGACTGAACACACACACCCTGCCCCATATTCAAAATTAATATGGAAATATAGTAACACAAGAACTTCCAGAATACCACACTGACATCATCCAGTTAAAACTTTTTTTTTTTCAATCATTTATATGTATTAGCTACAGGGTAACCCAGAAAGTTCACAAGTTTCCATAAATTTATGGTGTCCCTTCACCACCTGCTGTAATAAAGATGCCAGTCAATGGCAGGAGAGCAGGGTTCAAGAGACAAAAGTTTCAGAGCAGATCAGCCTAAAAACTCAAACTTTCCAGCACAAAACAGATGAAAAATTCTAAATAAAAAGGATTTGAATCACAAGTGATTACATTAACTGAAAAAGAGTGGGTTTTTTTAATCTGTTTTGTCACACTTTTGGGGACGTAATTTGTGGGTGTGCAGTAAATGACACCATTTTTCTGAAAACTGTATGAGTCTCCTCTTTGAAAGCACAGTGCAAATCTGAGCATACTTAAAAGGACCATACTTCTCAAGTCTTCCTAAAGAATTGATTATCTTTAATCACAGAATTCTTGAAGAAAAGCTGTCATGGAGCAGCCTGTGCTACTGTGCAACAATGGGCTTCTGGGCTGTTAAAGCCTTAACTCCCAGAGAAATCTATAAAACCAAACTGCTTCCAGAATGAGGTGGGTGGGAAATAGTACCTGATTCTTTTCAGAGAATGTTCAGAAGAGAAGAACAGAAAATGCACAACTGTTGTGGCAGAATTCTTGCCTCAAGTCCAGCATTTGCTGGAATGACAATTCAGTGTCACCAGTGTTTACTCCATCTTCAGTCCAAATTTCTGTAAAGGACTGACTGACCTCTCCCAAACTCTGTGATGAAGGGCAGAATTACTGGCCTTGAGGCTGTGTACAAACAGGTGGAAATGAGAGTTTTGCTTGGGAAGAGGTCAAAGATTAACCCTCTCCAGGAGGAGAGGCAGGAAGGCAGAGATGGTTGGCAGGAGGAGGGAGAAGGAACACTCTGCCCCCAAGAACTCTATGAACAGAGGAAGCACTCAGGACTCTCATTCCCGTCCCTAGATTCAACATGATCAGGACTGCAGATGTTACAGGCCCCTTGCTTTTTGCCTTTTAAATTCAATTTAGTCTCATTTTCTCAAGATTTCCTGCTCATGGTCGTACTATCACTTAGGTACACCTCTGATCTAATAAAAATGTATTGTTATCACAGAGCTATTTAAATAACAAAAAGAAAACCAGAAGGAACAGATCACCAACATATGTAATTGTCCAAAGGAGGCAGACAGGTCTTTTTGCAAAAGTGGTTATCAGAATTTAGAGTACAATATATCACTGTATTACATACACTAGTGGTGAGCTCCAATCAGCCCGCGTGCAAGTAAGTAAAAATCAGAACAAGAGTGATTTATAATTAAACTAATCAAAATCTTACAGGTGGTATAATAAGTGCTTCTGAATTTTCCATGTGGCATGCTGATTGTTAAATCTTGATAAGGGCTGCTCTACATGATACAAGCACCCCATTGGGCTCCATCAAATAAAAGTCTGCATCTTAGAAATCTCAATTCCTTACACAAATCAGACCACAGAGACTGTTGTGTATTGCTGAATGAACAATTGACCTTTGTGAAAAGAATTTCAGGGCTCTAACAATGCATTATGGTGTGCAGAGTCCTCTGGAACTATAATAATCCATGTGCTTGCCCTCCAGTGCTTAGGAACACCTTTTTCTTAAACATACAAAAATCCAACACTGCAAAAAAGTTTCCCACAAAATTTTTTTCAATTTCTTGAGCAATCAAACAAAAAAACCCAAACCAACCAAGCTTTTATTTTTGTAGCTTCTTAAATGGATGTCACTACAGTCTCTGCTTACTCTAATAGGGTTAAAAATTCATTCTATAAACTGCTAACACAAATGAAATTATTTGATATTGTTATAGTTTTAGCTCTACAATTTTGACTTAATTTAGTGGGATTAAGATGTTCTATCGCCTTAATGTGTACCTGACCTCAGATTCTGACATATCAATTACTGAGAAGATGTATTATCTTCTAAGAAAGACAGTGATTCAAACAAGTCACGATGCATTCTCCTGGCAAACACAGAATTCAAAACACACAAAAATTAATCTTCCTATAAATAATTCTTGAGTATTTTTAATTACCTTAGATCTAAAAGCTACACTTCTCACAGAAGCATCACTGCTTTTGCTTTCCCAAACACGCCTGGGAAGGGAGTGAGAAGGAAGGCTGTGCCAACTCTATTGCGGTCAAGTGGATGGAAGCCTGCTTGTGCTATCTGAATCACACATTGGCAGATGAAAAGACATGCCTTTACCATCTGTAAATTTTAATGTACCAGATTTTGGCTGCCATGCAACCTAAAGTATTTACTTCATTGAGGTACACAGAAGGAGACAAGGACATAAGTTTGTATCTAGATTTAAGTGACAGCACTAGATAAAATCAGTTTAAGCTACAGTTTCACCATTTAAACTTAAGCACTGAAGTAAATTTCTCATCTATATAAAGATGTTCTGATTAAAAAACCCAAACCTTGTCTCTTGATGTCTCCATAGCTTCCTTTCTGCATTTTAGAAGAAAACAAGCATGTGGATTTTTACAAAGATTTGAAAATGCCATTTCACTAAAACTGAAGGTACACGCAAATACCTGATCCGTTCAGGGCTTGTAGTCTCAAAAGACCATTGCAAATGCAAATAGCTATAGTTGTTACTGAGGAAACAGAAACAATGAGAAGAATGAGAATGGCAGTGGCAGTGACAGAAATTATCTTCCCTGCAGCAGGAAGGCTGGAACCAGCTCTGTTTGGCAATAGTAAGCCATGTAACACTGAGGGTAACTTCAATCAGCTCTCTGAACCTCACAGTCAATTTTAAATAGCAATGATTTATGCTTTGTCCAAAGTAGTACACAGTGGTGCAGCAAAATACCTTTGGCATGTGAATACATTTGCCCTATTGCTCCCTCCTTCAGTCTTTGATCTCCTTCATGTTAACCCCTTATTTCTCAAAAACACTGTACTGAATAAACTAATAATAATCTTTCCATATATTTGGTAATCATTTTTAAGAAAAACGATTGTCCCTAAAGCCAGAAATGTACAACAGTAGTTACACTTTTGCATTGTTGCTTTTTTCTTGGCACTAGCACAAATAAGAAGGTAGTTTAATATTTAAAGATGAAGCCACCCACACACACATACATAATTTGAGGGGGGGAAAAGTACACAAAAGGCAGATGTGATGGCATGTTGTCACTCTTATTGGTCTCATTTCAATTTGACAGTTCCTTTACAATTTTTCCTTGTTTTCACATGTTTAGCTTCAAGAACCATAAACTTCTATCTGTAGAATTCACTTTAAGTAGCATGAATAATGTCAAATTTATGCAAAATGTAAGAGAATCACTGCAGATTAGCTGCAATTTTGATCAGTTGTACTTTAAAATGGAGGAAAATCCTTCACAGATATGTGAAGCAAAATCCACTATATTTGGAACAGAAGGAGGAAAAGCAACAAAGCCACAGAGGTATTGCACATATTGTAGAAAAGTCTTTAAGCAAATGCAAACTGGCAGAATGAAACTATCTGAATATAGGGAAGAAAGAACAAAATGAGAAAGATCGGATGAAAATCATTCTGTTCATCTAGCTAAGGTCACTTCAACACATACTGAAAACAAGCGACATTCCAGGCTGCAAGGGGTTTTCTTCATTCTGATCATTCAGCATCTGATACTGAAAGCAGCACCAGAAATACAGAACATCTGGAGGTTTTACAAAACTCTGACAAAAAATCATGCTACCAAACTAGAGAGATTTTGTGAGCACTGTTGCTACTGAAGTGCATGAGAACCCATCCCAGAAGCCAATCCCCCCTGAGAGACAGGAATGTTTCTGTTCCAAAAGAGTTTTGGTGTTGGAATTTGTCTTTACCCTGGAGAAAGTGAAAACACGGGTACAACCTCAGCCTTCAAAGCTGCAGCTCTCCTGGATCACCACCGACCACATTCCCCACCCAGTCCTGCTTCCTTTTGCTGTAACCAGAGACAGTGACAAAAAGGCAGAATTGTCACATGTACACAGAACACAGGAATATCCAAATGACTTCCATATGTCAGAGATGAAAATATTTTCCAAGACAGACACATAAAGGTGCCACACACACAGGCAAAGTGTGCTTTACCCCACCGTGCAGCACACAACTGACTCTGTTTGCAAACCCTCCCAGCCAGTGGCCCTCAGATGAGTCCTCACAAACACTGCACGTCCCCCGTGGTACAGCGAATGGACTAAACATCTCAGCTCTGACTCCTGTGATTTTCAATTAAACTTCCTTTTCTGCTGGAACACGGATCACCTGCTCCACCACGCATACTTCTGTATTATTAATTTGTTAGCTTGCTGGAATCACAGTTGAAAACCTTTCAGCCTTGGTTTGTGGCAATAAATTCAACTGACAGCTGAAATTTGGAACGCTCACTTAATATTGATTCTGAATGTAATAACAAGCGACATGACCTTTTGGAGGGTGTAAAATATGGCTGCCACAACATCTGTGCCACATTTCTTGCTGTGTAGTAATATGCTGTAACAGCACGAAGCTGGCACTGAAGTTAAGCTTTATTATCAAGCAGATCTCTCCATCTCTCTGCCTTCATTAAAGAAGCCCCACAGAATCTTACCCCTCACCCCACCCCAAAATGGTTCCCACATCCAGAGCTCGTGCATACGTCACTGTTTCTGAGACCAAATTTATCCTGCAGGAAGGAAAGAGATTTTGGATGGCTAAAAGAGACCCCCTGTGTCAAACACAGCAGTGCCAGCAGACTGAAAATCAGCACATCTTCAGTCAGACAGGAATCTTACACTGAGTATCTCCATCAAACATCTATGGAGTTACGCTGTTTGCTATCTTCCTACCTAATGGGAAATACCTTTACATCTTTCCTAAAAGAAAGGATGCATTAGTAACCATTTTTTGTGAGCTCTGACACCACAAATACCACTTTCATTTAGTATTACCCCAGGATACCTTGAACTAATTTTGCTAGGCTGGATACAGGTTGGTACCTTGCAGTAATTTCCTTTGAAGTGTTGGTATCTTTAAAATATAGTCTATACAGGCAGAATATAAATTTCTGTATTTTTTAAAATCCAATTTAAGTAACTTCAAATTATGCAAGAAGCCTAACCAAATCTGAAAACCCAAATTCTACTACAAAATACACAAATCCCTCCTCAAGTATTATAAAGAATGCTTCAAATATTTGCTGATTTTTTTTTGGCTAGCATAAAATAATAAGTAAACTGAAACAATGAATCCATTTATTCTTATGAAAAAGGCCTATTTTATCTCTTAATGGACATGAAACACAATGAAGCAGACATTTACCCTGATGTTTTAATTTTGCATTTTGTGATTTTAGTTTCTGCACTGCCAAACACTTGGTAGCAGCTAAAATTCTACATGTTTTAAAATTCATTGCTCAAGAAAAATTAAAAACTTTCATATTAAAGCTTAAGGCACACTAATAAATCGGTATGTGAAGATTTTTGCTTTTCAAAAATCTTAATAGACCCTCCAGTGCACCCTTTACTAAGACATGTACCTGTACTGGCCTTGGGGACTTGCCCCAACCACATTATCACACCTTACATTAACACCCAGAGCCATAGAGCTCTTCTTTTACTAAAAATTTCATAGAAACTAACAAACAATGGAAATCTATAAAAATACAGCAAATTTACATATATATTCCTTCAGATGTAATGGATACAGATACCCAATATGTAAGTTTCAAAAGGCATTAAACATCACAGTATACATGTACTGATGCATAGGGATTCACACATATTACATTTAATAAATATATGCTCATTTGATTATTACTGAAGGCAGATTGAATTGTTGATGAGGACCGGATATTTACAGTTTTAATCTTTCATATATACATGCTAGCATAAAAAAAGGGGCTATTTCCTGTTTGCCTTTCTACTGCAGTAATCCTAATTTCATTTAATTATAAGATCAGCATCTGAATCAATCAACATTGTGCTACCACAGATGAAGCTGAGACTATAACAAAACATGAAGCCTGGGTAAGATGTGAGAGAATTACTAAAAGAATTGTTAAATTCTTTCAAATACAATGAAGTCTAGGTCTCCTTTGAAGGAGCTGAAGAAGAAAATGGACTACTTTAAAAGCTATAGCTGACCTTTGAGTTCCCCTCAATCTTCTAATTATTACCATAAAGGCATAAATCCCAGGAAGGTAGTAAAAGTGTTATTGAAAAAACCAAAGATGCCATGGATTTGGTCTTTACTCAAGCCTCCATGTTAAACACAGAGTGTCCAAAACATCCAGCAGTTTAATCTCTGCAGGGGCTTGTTTGAAACCCACACATTTGACCATTGCTTCCTTGAAAAGCAGCATTTGTCAGTCCTACTGATGGACTCATGGGATCGGAGACAGACACACATTTGCAGCTTTGGGAAGGGTTTCTCACTCTAACTGAGAGAGACTTAAGAGCTGAAGTGCCCAGACAGGCCTGGGAGGTTTGAGAGACACCAAATTCCCTGGGGTTGGTCTCACATCCCCCTCAGAGGGTCAGCCCCACTACTGCCCCACTGCTGCCTATAGTTTTAGCTTTATGTTTTTCGGATCCTGTGCTGCACTAGTAACTCTGAACTCCATACAGAGTGTGTGTTTTCACAGTTTGGTCAGACAAAACAATTCTTCCAGGCCTAAGAGCCAAGGACACCATCACAGCCTCAAAAAGCTTGAAAAGTGCAAACAAAAGTGAATTGGGGGGAGCAAACTGGGGGGTGTGACTTGAATTCCCTGAAGCTGTAATTGGAAAATTAACCCCTGACATGCTAATGGACCAAACTTTTATCTGTCTGAGAAACTCGTGACCATTGTCCATCTTGGGTGTAGCCTCTGCCAGGCTTTTGAGTGCCCAAGGTGTATCTGTTAAAGGCCTTTAATAACTCCCCACTTTATTCTTTTAGCTCTGTCTAGCCCCTGCTCTAGGTACCCACTCCAAGGCATCACCACGGCAGTCCCTGCTGCCCTGCTGCTGTGTACCCTTGGAGACACCAGGAAAAGCAGAGGTAAACAAGCACCAATTGGATTACTCCTACAGCTTCAGCTGAGACAGAATTCAAGACTAATCTGATTATATGTATATGACGAACCACTAAGAATCTTTTGGCAATAATTACCAAGCTTCCACACATAAAAGAAGGGCATTTTATTTAGCACTGGGCTAATCTATCAAGTGGTAAGCTTCAAAGGGAATGTTGGGGAGGAAAAAAACCCTGAAGTAGGTTCATAAAGCAGAGATATTTCATTTTTATTGAACAGCAAAAAATTATTCCAGAGTCTTAAATGCACTAAAAGACTTTCAAATAAAGTACAGTTTCTCCTCTAAAAGCTTAATTTCCAGTGATAAAACTTCTCTAAGTTCTGAAAGGCTCCACAGAAGCATTTGGAAACGCTGCCATTGTTTTTGATACACATTTCCAACCCAAGAGCTATGGCTGGTTTGGGTGGAGGGAAGGAATGCAAAATAGCAGTGCCTGACACCTGCCTTAAAAATTCACAGCCAAGACTATGACAATTACATTTATGCTTTATAATTGCAACTAAAATTTGTCAAGCAACTAAGTATGAGCTGTGTGTTTGTTTATAGATAATACAAGGCAGAAAATGAAAAACTGAAATAATACAGTATAATGTTATAAATGCATATGTGCTCATGCACATCTGTAAAACTTGATTTTTACTATAGCTGTCAATAAATATATTAACATAGCCCCAGGGGTACAAGCACACAACACAGACTGAAACAAATGTAAAGGAGGAGGAGCTGCAAGTGGAGGTGACATACACGAGGGAAAGCAAGAGGCACTTTGCACATTCTTTCTCTTAAGGGAGGGTCTTCAGACACCTCCCTCAGGTGCCTGTCTACTACTGTGTAGAGTTTGGGCAAGCATCAGGAAGATATTCAAGTTAATTCAGTAGTCTGTGACCATGGTCAGAAGGACGAGTATGGAAAAGAAGGCCATTGATCTACAGAGAAAGAGCAAGGATGAGAAAGGGAGGGAATATCATTGCACAAATACCAGCTTGAAAAGACCCTGAAATTACTGAGTTTGGGATCCTGAGAAAGCCTGGGAAGGCAACTGGAAAAGATTTGGGACTCCTGAGTATAGGCTACACAGGGAATTGCTACACAGAACATCCTGGGGCAGAGCCATGAAGGTGATGCCCAGGAGCTGTGGCACACAGGGAGGGATGGGATGGATGCACAGCACTGGAAGGGGTTTGCAAAGGTAGGTGAAAAAAGGTATGGGAGAAATCACTGCCAGTCTCAACCTGGGAAGGGAACAGCCCTACTACAACCTACTTTCTTTAGTTCTATGAAATTTTTAGAGCTCTATTCTTTAACCTGAGCCACTACAGTCAATGTGAGTCCATAACTACAATCTGAGTCCCCATACACAAACACCTCAAAGACAAAGCAGCCCCAAACCACTGAAAACATTTATTCAAAGAATTCTCAGCTAAACTTCAGGGGACAGGCTGTCAGATAAACTCAAAAATGGTTATGTGTGTCTATGTTGTCTTCAAGCCTCAAAAGATTTCTTCAGAAGAACTCTCCTGCATTAAACTGAGAGTTCTTTTGAGAAGCACAACTGTAGGGACTGTGCCCCAGCCCAAACCTTCTTGAAGTTCTACCAAGATATCGCTCCTGTGGTCAAGATTTGTTTCAGAAAATCTTTACGTGAGAACCACAATAAACGCTGTTGTTCAAAAATATTTTCATTCTTCACTTTAAGAAATCCATTTTTAGGTTAGCAATGCTGTGGCTTTGAAAATTGTTTGTTTGCAAATGTTAAACTTATTTACCATAAAAGCTAAATCAAAAGAAGATTACAAGTAGGGTTACTCTTTCATATCCAGTTTCCTGAGAATATCTGCAAAGTGAGACATCTTGGGAATATCCACATTTAGGCTATGAATCCAGGGAGCCTTCAAGTGAAAAAGTGAAAAATTTTTTTCACAGTAGTGAAAAATTAACACCTCTGGTCTACCAGTGCCCTCCATGGAGAAGCAAAGGGACAAGAGACAGCTGATGCCAAAGGACAGACCAGAGTAATTAACTTGTGTGCGAATTCCAAATGAAACACTTTTCTATCTTAACTCAGATGTTTAGGATGAGCTTCAACTAATTCTACGGATTCAACTAATTTAAAAATAGTTACCTAATCATAACTAGTCCAGTAGTTACCTCTGCAGTTAATGGCAGAGATGCATGTCAAAGGCACACAGGGGCATTTCTCGGATGCCACCCCAAGATGAAGCATACAGGATGGATCACTCTGTAAGTGCTTGTCTTATTTTACTGATGATTAACTTTGATTAATAGCATATCATTTATATTAGTGCAAATTAAGACAAGATTAATTCTATCTTTATTTCCTTATTTTCAAGTAATAAGAATCTTAAGCCCTCAGGCCAGAGGTTCTTTGGAGCCTATAGAAAGGCAGAACAATATAATTTGCCTTAGCATGTCACTTGTGCCACCTCCTTTAATCTCTAATATATTAGCATATGCCAGTCTTTATTACCCTGTTGAATCTGGCACTGTTTACATCTACTGAGTCACGTATGTTCTGTTCTGTTAGTATGACTAACTCCCTTATTTGGTATTTTGCTTCAAGCTCCCACTCCTAGAAGGGGCTGAAAATTATTTGAAAGCCTCAGTGTTACAATCCCCCAAACTCCACGAGAAGGCTTTTTGAAAAAAGGATGTGGGTGTAGCCTAAGGATGTAAAATTAAAAGGCCTCTAAAAATAATCCATTTATAGAAAATAAGCTCATTGATATTGTCAGACTTAGTCCATAACCTGCCCTTCAAAATTCTTCTTATTTTTAGATCTGTTATTTAACTGTACATATATTTTAACCTTGTTGATGAAAAGAAACATGACAGCCACAGAATCATCTAGACAAAACACCAACATCTAATTTGCATGCTTACTAGTATTCTACATTGAAACATGAGGGTTTCTTCTCCCCAGTAACCTCCCTGGCAGTGTCAGAGCATATTAGTGACTGCTCTGGGTATTTTTAGGCCATTCTTTCATCCCATTGTTTTCCTGTGTGGGGAAGCTTCTAACAGGCACAGTTCCAGCCCCTTGCCAAACCCTGCTGAGCACTGAGGGCACGCTGGCTGCACACAAAGGCTGCTCTGCCACACCAGTAAACACCAACCCAGCTCCTTTCAACACCACCTTTGGAATTTGGGCACACACATGGCACTGCACAAATGCCAAGATGGTAATCTCAGGCTGTGGGTGAAATTCCACTGCCAAAGCTTTATCATTCTATGCCTGTAGTAGATAAAGCTCGCTGTGGATGTTTACTGTGGAGCTGAAGAATTCATCTACATATCTATTTGCATGCACATTTCAGTCAGTTGTAGAAAAAATAGCA
This sequence comes from Certhia americana, assembly GCA_018697195.1. Lineage (NCBI taxonomy): Eukaryota > Metazoa > Chordata > Aves > Passeriformes > Certhiidae > Certhia > Certhia americana. The sequence goes on along the minus strand of CM031869.1, from coordinate 13,828,846 downwards.
CAGGATTGGTAGAGCTCTCCATTGACACACCGAGCATGAACATTTATCCAGCAATCATAAATATGTATTATTCCCTCCCAGTATGCAAGTGGAGACCAGAATAGCAAAGAGTACTGAAACAGACCCTCAGAAACCCACGGTTTCCAAGTATTTTTCGGGAATATGAAATCACTAAGAAGAAACACACACAGGACATACTCTGGAGCCTCTGTAACAATGCCTTTTTTTGTACAGGTGAAAACTCACACAGTCAAGTGGAAAAATATTCCAAGCAGCTTATTAATCACAAATACAGAACAAATGTATCAGTGCAACTGAAAATCACCAATGCTAATGCAGAAGGCATCTCTGATTAGAAAATGCTCAAAAATGATTACACAGATGAGTAAGTCTGATTTTTGGGATCATCATCTTTCTGCATCTGACATGCAAATGTAACTATTCGGATAAATCAGGGTGGGAAGTGGCATCAAAATACAAAAAGTTGTATTTTATCTTAAATTGATTTGACCACTTTTTTTAGTAAGGAAGCTGTGATGGACTGTATGGTTATCTGCTGTCTACAGGCAGGTTACAAAGTGGAGATGCAAAACATGAAGACTATATTCTGCATGGAGGATCAGAAATTGTTCTTTTTAAACTGAAACTTCCTAGGACCAATATTTTTGTAAACTTGGGAAAAGCAAAATTATATGCCTAGTTTAAAAGAGAAAAAAGAATAGATAGAGCCAACAGAGGAGTTAGATCTTGAAAGGACTAGAAAAAAAACAACACAAAAGCCATTTGCCACCAGTACAAAGGACACTATATGTCAAGAACAGTAAATACCACCCTTTTCTTGCCCCTGTTTCTTTGCTGAGCTGTAATTATGTCACATTTTGCAGAAGGCCAGTGGGCTGACTCACAGGACACATCTGGCTGGGCAGTGCTGCTGGGACTGCACTTGGCTCCTAGGCTGGAACCCAGCAATCTCATCACCACATTCCAGGGCGCTCTGCTGACAGCTGCCCTACCAGAAAACCACTTCCAGATTGGCAAGGAGAAGAGTACATGGCCCATGTAGCACATGCACTCCTCATCCCAGCAGATGAGCAAAGAGGAAGCTGCCATCACAGAGATGAAGGGGGAATGCAGGAGAGGGAAGAGAAGGAACAGCACTGGCACTTTATGCTGGTAGGTCTGAGCCTGCAGCATGGCCCTGCTGTTTCTGAAGGATGGGTGCTGCTCAGCTAAATGTCTCCCCCTCCCAGTTTTAGGGAATGTTCTCCCAAAATGTCTTCCCAGATTTGAGAGAAGGTAATTCCCTTATCTCAAAAATAAATCTTAATCTCAAAATTAAAACTATGTTACAATGTTAAGCACTTCTCAGGTCGGCTATATATTTGAGTATAAGCAGTTGCTCACATCTGCTCAAAGTAAGGAGACATGGATAAGTACATTGGGAAAAGAAGCTGGACTGCTAGGGCCTGTTTCCATGAATCCCTGATGCTCCTGTATTGGCACTTTTTATTTTGACCTCTCAGGAATCAATTAAAAACAGTCACATTCAGAAGGTGGCACTTCAATAGCTCTGCTGGCAGCAACACTTTGATTTGTTTGACATTTACTGATCATCTGGTAAGCTCAACACCGCAAATTCTAAGTTGCAGAAAGACAAAACTAAGGAAGGAAAAAAACAAATACCAGCACCATGATGCTTGAGGAACAAAGCAGCCATTCCAGCTCTCTATTGAATAACTTGAGACAAACATGAGCAAGTGAAGGATCAAGAACTAGGGTTAAGTTGTGTTCACTGAAGTTCTTTTTCTTACACCAAATGTCTTAAATGGTAATGTTTCCTACTAAAAAAAACCAACCCCCCATGAAATTCTCAGTGCAAGCAATATTTCTCTCTTTTTTTTTTTTTTTTTTAATTAGGCCCCTCTTCCTGCAACACTTAAGAGTAACTTATCAGGCTTTTAACACAATGCCATTAATAAAACATTGTCTGAAAATGAGGATTGAAATAATTAGAGCACCATGAAATTGCATCTTCAAATCCCATTAACGCTGACTCAGACCATCATTCAGAAAAGTTACAGAAAGCTTCATGAAAATGACACTACTTTTAAACATTAAAGGATTGAAAACACTTTTCCGTTTATTCCTTCTCTTCACTGGTGCTCAGTGTCCATTACCAGCAAATAGCTACAGGTGCACTTCTGTGCTGATGTATCAGCATAGGAGTACTAGATGTTTTCCTCAAAAATAGGAAATACTAATGAAAAATTTCTCCACCCAGATAAAAAAGTTGTGGGGATCTGGAGGTGTCACTGAAATTCTCAAGAAGCATCCCAAAACGATGGAAATGGGAATTTTCCTTCCTTCTTTCATGATACCAAAGAATAAAGACTTTTCTCTACCCACAAGTTTAAATGGTCAAAATTACTTTCATTTCTGAACCCAACAGACAGAGTGGGAATCAAAGTATGGTTCAAAGGAACAGTCAGGTCCTCAGGCTAGCCCCAAGCACACTGAAGAACTACAGCTGGTGAGTTTTTTCCCTCGAAAAATGTATTACTTACAGTTGTGCTTAGGTTTCATTTGAGAAAGACTATAAACCAAACTAAAATTATGCAGCTTACAATTTAAAAAAAGAAAATTAAAATGTGTTTCAATGAAATGACAATTTCATATATAAAATGCAATTACTAAATCTTTTCCCCAGCTCCTCTTACATGTCATTGCACGTCCTCTGCTCAGAGGCAGCAACAAAGTTTGGGCAGAATCATTTGCTTTATGTTTTATGTCCTCACGTGACAGAAAACTGAAATATATTAATAATTGTTACTGTTTTCCATTTAAGATAACTTAAGATTAATCCCAAGAATATTAATCCAATTCTATTCCACTGTAAGGCTACAAATAATTACTTTTTTTACACACAGTGTGTGGTCCTGTTTCACCACCCTGCACTTGCTCAGGCGTTTGGAGATCTATGACTGCAATACTCTGGATAAAAAATAAGTATATCTTTGTATCTGAGTCACATCTGCTGTAGAAGGCACAGTCCCTCTGCAGCCCTTGCTGCACAAAGTGATAGCAAGAACACCAAGGTACAAACATGGGAAGAAGGACAGTAGATGAAGCAGACAGACATCCTGCAGGAGGCATCTGGATTGGGAATACTGCCCTTGCACTCACCAACCCCAAGGGATGCTCAGGGGAATGACAGAATGAGCTTCACAAGGAGAAGCTGAAACAGCAGCCCAATAACCCATCCCAATCCCTGCTATTTTCCACATACACTGGTGTAGCAGAGATGGGATCAGGAATGTGGATTTACAGGGACCAAGAGCCCTCACTGAACAGAACAACAGTGCTTGACAATACACTAGTGACTTTACACAGGAAGTCAAACATTTTTACTAATGTTTGTAGATTAGTAGATCTAATAGTAGATAATAGTAGTTAATTGTAGTATTATCTATAGATAGTAGATAATAGTAGATAGATTTGTAGATTATAGATCACACAGACCAGTGATGCTGTCTCAAGTGACGCACGGGGATAATTCAGCTTTTATATCCTCCTTCAACAATGATGTGCAGTCCAGAAAGTTACATATATTTTTAAGGATCTGCTTAAAGATACTTTAAAAACTTCTGCAAGAAAGAATTTTTCCTTCATCTACTAATGAACTATTTTGCAAGATTAAAAAAATTTCACTGTCTCCTACTTGCATTTTCCCTATATAGTTAACTATAGCTAAGTACAGCAAAAACAGTCCTGCTGCAGAACATGAAAAGTCAAATAATGATTACTGCAGGAGTAAATTTGGTTCAGTATTTACATCTATTTGATGTCAGTGATGCTGTAATGCACAGTAATCAGAATTTTGGCCTAATCCAGAAAAAAAACCCCCAAAAACCTCAAACCAAACCAAACAACCAAACACACAACCCCCCCCCCCCCCCAAAAAAAAAAAAAAACAAAAACAGAAAGGGATTTTTTCCCCCTTCCCTTTTCTGCCTTCTCTGGATTCATAACAAGAAGATGCACTCAATTACTGTAGTTTATTCACATAAGAAAAAACACCGCGTTAATGAGAGCAAAATTAGTAACAGAAGCTCAGTAACTTGAAAAAGATGGGGTTTTTTCAACTTTCAAGTCTATATAATTTTTGCTCACGCAGGTTAAACTTTAAAATCACATATACCTGAACCAAAGGAATATTTAAAATGCTGTATCTAATTTTTCTTACAATAAACTAGGTTTTAGTTTTTCACTGCATTCTGATCATGTTACAAAAAACCTGCCTATCAGTGGCAGTGAATGAAATAACCATAATGAATATTAAAATTTTGGAAAAAAAATGCAATAAGGAAAGCAACCTATTTGATATGAATCTAAATTTTCATTCACTGTTGCTTCTCTATTTAATACTGCTGCTAAATTTGGACAATATTGATTTCATCATTTAGAGTTTACAGACTAGAAGAGGATAAAAATCATAGCTGTTTGAATTTTTAGTGTATTTATGAAGGTCTCTATGGGAAACAGTGTATAAACAAATTGTAACTACTATATTCTGTAGTTATATTGTAACTATTGTTACTATTGTAACCCCTATATTCTGTGTATTCATTAATATATTGGTTTCATGTGATAACTGTCATGCAGGAAATTTGGGATTGAGTTGACAGTGATACTTAAATCCTATTTTCCCTCACCATGCTCTTAAGGCTATGTGCTGTAACAGCTGTGTCAAATTAAACATCCACAGCTGGAACCAACAACAGGAGCATCATCGACAGCCCTGCTGGGACAGAACGTGTTCTGGGGGCCAACAGTCCCTGCTGACGCCAGCAGTGCAGCAAACAGGGTTGTTATTTGGCAGAACTGAGGGGAGGGCAGAGGAGAGAAAGTAACAAAAATGGCAAGGAATGCCAAAATTCCTAAACTAAAATGCAGGGAATCAGTCCCTGCACCCCTTCCTTGTGTCTGAGAGGACCCCAATAAAACACTGCCATACAGGCTCCCCTGCTGAAGCCAGCAGCTCATCAGCAGATAATATTTCTTAAACACATGTGAATTGCAAGATAGGATTTTTAATCAATTTTACATGCAGTGTACTAGAAAGTGCCCATTTGTACCTGCGCTAGTGAGCTGCACAGCTTGACTCATTTTTGCATAAAATATGGAATTTATTCCAACTCCAGAAAGTTATCTTACAGCGTGACTGACACAACTCACGGTCTTCTCTTAAAGAGAAAAAAATCCTGTTAATACACCTCCACAAAATAAACAATATATGCTTCTACCCCTAGCCCTCCTTCCTCCCTGCAGACAGACTCAGCGTGTGGTTCCTGAGGAATTAGTTGTAGAAGAACTCCCCTGCTGACAGCAAAATGCCAAATGCACGTCCTGCACATGTAATGTGTCTGACATTTCCACATCTCACCAGGTTCATGTTTCTGACAAGTGCTTAAAAATATATGTCTTTTAAAAAGTGTTTTTATTGCTACCTTCCTATCTCCACTTTATAATGTTTTAAAATGCTATTTTACTCATGGAAACACCTCCACATTTGTCTTTTGATTTGAGTAGAAGTAATTGTTTTTTTCAGGGTGAAATACCTTTTTGGAATCAATGGGTACATTTCAGTAGATGGATGGTATAAAAAGTGCATATTTGACCTTCTTCAAACAAACAGAACTGTGAAAAACTGAGAAGACTCAACATGATTGACACATTTAACATGGGCAGCACTGAAAATATTTTAACACCCTACCTTCTTTAATGTTGCTATTCTTTGCAGTAGGAGACTTTGGGAAAATCAGCAAAACTTTCAAATGTTAAAGGTATTTCCTCCTTCTATTTTTTTTCCCATGCCAGTATGAATTCCCAGTTGGGAACTTTTAAAAACAAAAGGGGGATCTGGCACAGACACAGAACTGGTGCATTAACTGCTGTAGTTGAGTCACCACAACAGCTTTTCTTAAGAGCAGCAGACAGCATTTCCAAAAGTGCAGCACTAACACCTGCTGAACAGATTTTGTGCACACCTTCCAGAAGTCTTTGAGCATTACATACAATGGGCATTGTATTAATTTTTCTCAGAACTTCTAAAGTGATTCTGGAGAATAGGTCAGTGCTCAGCTTCAAAGTGTGAATCATGCAAAGGGATTTTATCTCAGTCACCCAGAGAGACCCTTGTTCTATACCTGGCTTCACATAAAATAATTCTAATATGCATCTAATATACATCTACACACATTGACACACATGGTTTATATATGCTTTTGAATCCAAGTTTAAAATAATTTCTCCTCGTTAAATATATATTTTTCTCCCAATGGTTATATTGTCAATGACAGTCACTGATGCTAATGAAATTTGATGATTTTGCAGTGGATGTCATTAATTACTTTAATTTCTTTTACACATTCAATTCAATAAAGAAAGAATACTTGGAAACCTGCTGTACGTATGAAAAGTGACAAATCCCAGAAAACTAGCAGAATTTTCAACTCAGCTATAGAATACCTGCACGATTCAGTAAAGACATTTTTTCCTTTCTGAACTGTCTGTCTTGTACTTTTTAACTTTGCCTGTCCCTGATGGTGATAAAAATAGATTTCAAGGAAAATTAGAGGGTTTTGAACTTCCTTGGTATTCAGTCAGAGAGGTCACCCCTGTTTCAAAGGAAGACAGACCTTGTTGGATGCAACACAGAACAGTGAGTTCTCTGTAAATTCCTGCTGTCTGACCCAGCCACAACTACTCATTTTTCCTTCTAGCTTACAATAGACACTGACAGAGTTATAAGGAGGATGGCAAACACTGTCATCAAAATATTTCTCGCTTGAACTGAAATCACAATATTTCAAAATATTTCTCATGAATCGATAAAAGAAAGGAAGTTTATAATTCCACTTAACAGAAGATAACACAGCTCAATGCCCTTGAAAGAAAAGAAAACATGAGAGAAGACAGAGTGACTTCAGACTGGCCTCAGGTTCAAGACCAAGACAGCACCACATTGAAGACACGCTCTTCAGGAGTTGAATTCCTTTTTTCTCCTCCCAGGATCCAATGTTTGGTACCCTGTTCTGAAGTGTCCACCTTCCAGACTTCCACTCTGACTCACCAGCTAGGCTCAGCTTGTGATTGTTCTTGGCTACAGAAACCAGGACTTAGCCTTCATTGTGGATATTTTTTATTCCAGCTGTCTTTCCTTAAAAACACCTTCTGGATTAGCCTGCTTTAGAAGTTTACCAGAGGTTATAATTTTAAACAAAATTTTCATAACTGACTGAATCCAGGTTCTCTGTCACTTCTTCTGGGACTGTGAATATCCTAACACTGAGAAGAGGTTAATAAAGTTTATTTATCTGATCTGTCTTGTCAATCTGTTTGTGTGCTGGGGACAGTGTAACCATGCATTCAACTAATTCTGAAGCTACTAAAATGATCAAATGTTCACCTCCTAACATACTTATGACAGTCAAACACTATCATATGTGAACTGTACCCTATAATTGCAGAAGACAAAAAGTGAAGTTATTTTAGAGACTTTTTCTGATAAATTTTGACTTCATTAGTCTCCAACTGTGCTTACTAGATCCCCAAAACCATCTTACTGTCTTCTGTAAATAAATGAACGAATACAATCAGTTTTACAATCATTCCTAATGGTCACAGTCTCAGGCCAGGTAGCAGATCACACACTAGCACTACACTGGTGCACAGGTGTCATTTTTGCCTTATTTTGCACAGTCTAGTCCTACTGTATATGCTGTATGATATTGCAGCACTTTGCATTATATTATGACCAGCTACAGGTTAGAGATTTTGCACATCACAGGACTCTAAGGGACTAAAAGAATTCATTTATCTTCCTCCATTCCCCTTTTCTTTTTAGTATTAAAGGCATATATTTCTTTTAAGGCTTAAATATAACTGATTTGTTTTTAATTTTTAAGTTATATCTTTGATTCCTTTAAATTATTATCTCAATTTGAGCAATATCTTCCCTTGGCATTATATTACTGTAAATATTACACTTTATTGCTAACTGCATATTAAACTGCTTCATTTTGTTGCGAAGTTCTCAAAGCCTAAAAAATTTCTTAAACTCTTATCTAGCTAACAGATTGAATCGTGATTGTGGAACAGATTGAAATCTCCATAATGGGAGATCATATTAAAATTCCTCTGTAAGTCTGCTAGTTCTTAAATGAACTATTTAAGATGCAGGGGAATACAACTGTGGGGGAGCGGGAGAGAAAGAAGTGAACTGGAGAGTTCAGCAAAAGGAAGGAGCACTGCACAGAAGATACCCAGACTTGACGAGGGGGCTAAAAAACACAGTGAAGGAAAAGCTGAGAGTAATTTATTTGTTTTAACCAGAGGATGATAAAGAGCACCTGTCTGCTTGACTCAAGGATCAATGTGAAAAACACAAGCCTACCTGGCTGAGAAATTCTGTCTAACATCAGACACAGCAAAGTTGTCTTGCTGTGCCCCTACAAGTACCCAAAGCACTCACAGACCTGTTGAAGGGAAGGAGACACAGCCAACACAGGAACTTCTTTTATATTTTCGTTTTATTACTTCTTTTCCCCGTTTTATGTACTAACATCAAGATAACCAAGTCACACAGAGTTAGCACCAGTGGAAATTCAGATGGTAACACGCAAATGTTTTTTTTTTTGTGCTCCATGTTAAGTGTGCTCTCCACTTAGAGACTGCTCTAGGCACTCGCATTCCCTATGCAGTGTATGAACATGGCAGTGAGGTGCCTTCAGTCAGGCACAGAAACAGGATTTCAGAACAGCTGCTACATTTCCATACACAGGTTACCAACATCTCCAAGTTACTGCAATTAAAAACAGAGCAAGGAGAAACACCCGCAGTACACCAAAATAAAGCTGAGGCATTCAGCTCTAAGAATCAGGTCCAAAGATGACATAAAGGCTTTGACAACCTACACGTTTGAAAAAGGAAAAGAAAGGCAAATTCGTGAGAGGAGCAAGAGAAACATTACACTCAATGCTCAGGATTTCTTCTGGATATTCTGTGAGACAGCCCTGACTGTGGTACCAGGAGTGCCCAAACTGCACAGAATGACAGCACCAGACAAACTAGAAAAAGCTCTCTATCACTGAAAACTAACCAACCAAAACTTTATTGTGCCTGTAATACTCAATCGTTTTACTTTTTTTTTTTCCCCACGAAGAGTAAGACTATTGTACTCTGTCTTTGTCCGAACTCCACCAGTGTGATAATGTGGATGTTGCTCTAATTTAACCTCATTATTCTTTTGTCTTTCCCAAAGTGAAATGCCACTTCTCTTCTTTCCTTTGAGGCTTATCTCAAACAAATGTCTTTGTTCTTAATGAGACCAATCCATATGTTTCCTCCTGCATATTGTGTACAGTTAATGGGAAGATTTTTCTAACACCATAAAAACTCTTCTATTATTTGTCCCAGGCAGCTTTGTGTTCAGTAACTGCTGTAAATGTTACCTTTGATAAAATGTTCCACATCCAATATGTTCTGTTTCTGAATAGTCATCCCTCCCTTGAAATCAAGTTTATTTATGTCCCTTCAGCATATGTGTATCTCATTTTCTCAATTTCTTACCTTATCATCATCTATGTGTTAAAAAAATTAAACGTACAGTGAAGGCATTGATCAGGCAGCCTGCAGCAAAACACTACACATCAACTGATGCATTAAAACTATAATATAGGTTATTTATCAACAATTAAACTTTTAAATATTTGCTTTGCTGATTACCAATAAATCAACAGACAGTCATTAGGAGAAATCTCATTGTTTACTTTTGCTGTTTTCTAGCTAATAATCAATGAACAAGAATGTAATTATGTATGCTAACTACTCAGGATTTTTTTTCAATAAAAATAAATATGTATAAAAACATCATAAAAGCAACTAGATTACTGAGAGTTTTGTACAAGTGTAGATGCACACTATAAAAATACAAAATTCACTGAAATGATTTGCTGATCTTCTAATGCATAATAGCTTAATGACTTCCTTGATTTAAATGTAGACTCCTGCAGCTCCAACAAGGGGCTCTGGCAGCCAGACAAGACCATGATATCGTCAGGTCTCTGATTCCCCCTGTTTCCATGTCAGGCCACCTTGCACCAGAAGCAACAGAACTGTGTGGCACAGACTGGCAGCCTTGCACTCCCCATGGCAGAACACGATTAATCCTGGAAAATATCTGGTGTTACCAGGCACCCCATGTGGATGCTGATGTTTGTTGCTGCTTTGCTCACAAAGGAATGCAGAGGAACCCTAGTGGTTTACATAATATTCCTGAATTTCTTTTAAAATCGACCTCCTGGCTCTGTAGGCAAAACATAAGACAGAACACAGGAGCTCACAGGATTGATTCCAAACCCTTTGCATACAGGATGCAAACCAGCTGTTTTGCTTTAGATTATGGTGAACATGGGCCTAACAATATAAATTCAATTTTACCTTTTAAGTTTAAAAGCAGTGAGAAATATCTTATGGGCACTGTTAATTCAGTTTTTTCTCAAGTCCTTTCCCCATCAGACAAATCTGAGTTCTCCCAAACACTCTGGCCCACTGTAATCTAACCACTACTGCATTTATTTTGAGCAAGTTTTTAATTTCTCATGGTAGCCTGCAACTGTGACAGGGTTTACTAAAACAACTTCCTTTTGTCAAGGGAATGAAATATGGAAAGATAATACATGTTTCTTCTCAAAGGGATTAATACCCTTACTAAACCATCAAGGGAATTTTACCAAATTCCCTCGTTTCAGGCAGACTTATGGAGCTTATGCAATCAAAATTTATTTTCCCAAGAAATAAGAGCTCAGACTGAAAGCTGGAGAATTCTTACTACAGTTTGAAAACAGATATAATACAACAATTAACCCCTCTCACAGCCTCCCTGCATGGGGCTGCAGTAGCCATCCAGTAACCATAGCTACTCATTTCAATGGAAAGAAATTGCTACAAATAACAATGAAACCATAAAATATGTTCTGAAGAGCCACATCAAATTCTGAAAGCTAGGAAAACCTTCCTAGCAAGAGAAAAAAAAAAAAAAAAAAACAAACAAAAACCCACAGGCAAAATATTTTGGCTTGATTTCCCATAGACCTACTTATCTTTTCAGTACCATGCCCCAAAAGTGCATGTGGCCATCCATGTCGGATGGGACACCAACAGAATTCACCAGCTGTATATTGTTATTGTCTGATAAACAACAAGAAATTAGCAATCTTTGCCATAATCCTCTTACATCAGATACGTAAAGTATCATTTCTGGCACGGAACATAAAGAGACCGAAGGAAACCGTGTGCTGGTGTCTTGTGAAATGCAGCACAGAACTCTCCATTGCAAATTCACACAAAACATTCCGAGGCTAAAATTTCGATCCAGTGCTGGCAGGCTGCCAGTTTGTAAAGCAATTATCACCGCTGACCTCCCCTCGCACCTTGCACGGGTACTAAAGATGTGCCACCACACAAAGATCAGCTGATTGTCCCCAGAACAACAGCGGAGGGATGGGAACATTTACAGCTTGTCAATTACTAATTTAGAGTGATCTCTTGTATTTTTAATCCTGTTTATGTAGGGAACCATCACATTTTGAGGCAGGGAACCTTTTGTTACAAATAGCAACAGGGTCTGTAACAGTGCTGCCTCTAAAGCCTGTGGGTCTAGAGAAAAACCAACAGTTTATCACCTGGCATCCTCATACAGTTTCATGCTTGACTAATACAGAAGTTTCAGTACTGCTGTCTCATGTGCAGTACAGCACTTAGTGATCAGATGAGATTCTTTTGATAGTATTTTAAAGATCAGTGCTAGGAACTACTCTAAATTTGGGATTTATTTCAGAATGGTGGGCTTGTCCTTTGCTACTCACATTGCTGGAATAACCTGCAGCAGCAACAATGAACCAAGCAATGATCTGGGCTCTGAACGATGAGAAGTTCCAAAAATGGTATGAAAAAGCTCAATAACAGAAGTGCCAATACTTGGGTCAAGATTATTAGGATTTCAGGAAACAAATTACAGGTCTCACACAAATTAATTATCTCCTTTCCATGTCACAGGGGGATTATTAATACAGACTTGTAGAACAATTAAGTTTGAAAGGGACCTCTTGAGGTCATCCAGTACAACGCTCTGACCTCAAAAGCCAATCTTGAAGTTACACAAGGTTAACTCCTCACTCAGCTCATTCTTGAATAACCACATTTTGCAATTTCAGATACCTATTTTTGGTGCCTCAAATAGGAGCAGAAAGAGGAAGAGATGAGCTGAGAGCCCCCACATTTGCTACTGATGACATAAGGGGTGTAAATTTTGCTGGCACAAGAACATGGAGTCCTCTGAACACATGCAGACTTCAGCAATAATCAGTGTTCTACCCTATGTACATTACATTTCTATGTTCAGACAAATTATGCAACGTGCTTTTATGTGAATAATGGAGATTTATTTCTAGAACGTAGAAATTTGCTATTTACCAGAATCTGTCCAAAATAGCTGACAGCAAGGCACAATGTTTAAGCCAGAGCTTCAGGCATTGGAATAAAGGTTTCTCTTTGTCAGAGCTGGTGTGATCATAACTTGTAAATCAGGAACACTGTTTCAAAGCTTGTTTACTGAATGAGGAAATCACATCTTCCTGGTAACACCAAGCACGTCATTTATCTATTTATCTCCATCAGAGAAACCTTTTAATGAACATAAAGGAAGTGTCACCACTTATCACTAACAAGAAATCTGCAAGCAATCCTGACTCTTCCAGTCTGAGTGTGACATGGAGGGGAAGGAAGGGAAATATAAGCATACATGAATATGAGCATATATAAAAGCATATATAAAGTTGCCATTTTCACATAATAAAATATCTTTGAGAAGCGTGACTTAGATATAAGGATCTGCATCCTCCACTTATTATGTTTTTAGCAACTCTTGCACATTAAGTAATATTGTCTTCAATTTTCTATTGGTATCTAAATGCATATCTTGCATTTTTTCAAAATGAACTAATAAATTTACAAGGAATTTTAAATTGTAATACTGACATTTCTTTGAGGTCAGATTTTTTCTTTAGAAAGAAATGAAGCAATAGTAATTTTTCACATGACTTGAGTGAAATATGTGCCATCTACACCAACACAGATCAGCAGGTGCACTGTGCCTCAAGTACTCCTTCCTACTATTACTTGCCAGGTAAAATTTATAGCAGATCAAGATGAAAATTAAAAGTGAGATTAACAACCTCACCAAGCTATGGAACTCTAGGGTTACAGATGTTTAAGTACAGACAAATTCAGAAGAATGATAATTAAAGTTACAGTTCTACAAAACTTTTTAAACTGCCAAGAGCCAACTCAAGCAACTTCATAGGAATATTGTAAACATTCTAGGAAAAAAAAAATCTGCTGAAGATATCTGAAAGCTCAAAGTGTAGTACACAGTCAACAACATAACAGTCTATGAGCACCTCAGTGCAACAAGAAAACAAAAACAAAATAACTTTTTTTTTTAACAAAACCCACCAAAATTCTGCCGAGAAAAACAATATCCTGACCCAGCTGCAGGAATAAAACTTGGGTTAATTTAAGATCTGGCAAGTAATCATCTTGGGTTAATTTAGGATCTGGCAGGTAGTTAAGATTTATGAGGATCAAGTATCCTATGCTTCCAGGGCTTCTGGAATACCAAAAAATCCAATGTAGATAAAGCTACTTTAGGCACCAACCCAGGAAGGGCTGATGCTGTCCTTAATAGCATCCAGGAGAATGATTTATGTGCTTTGCTTGTGCACTAAACTAAAAGAACCATATACATCATATTCCCAGGGAAAAAAACCCCAAAACATACAAACCAAACCAAAAAAAAAACCCCACCAAACACCCCCCACCCCCAACTCCTCAGTACTCTTTCCATCAATATATAAACTGTTTTCTTTCAACACAGTTCTATTGGCTTTTGATTAATTTTCAGCTCCAGAGTATTAATTGTTGAGTGCCTTAACTGGCTGATTAGAATCCAATACAAAGTGTATGCTGCACTCCTTTTCAACAAATTCTTCGGTTTATTGAAGAAAGAATTACATTGAAACAGCTGCTGGAGTACATTCAGCACTCAGTTGATACCTTGTGGATGTTTATCACTCTTGGTGTCTCTTGGCAGGGTCACTCAGCAGAACAGAAGTTGTTCTGTAGAGCAGAGTCAGGGCCCTTTGCCTGCCCTTCCGTGGGCTTTTGGGACCACTCAGCATCTCCTCACCCTACACCAGCCTCTGATCAGATGAACCATGCTGAGCAACGAAAAGCACTGCAAAGACAGTGGATTCTGTGAGGTGGGCATAAACAATTCATAAAAGACATTCACATCTCGTATTTAACAACACAAATTCACTACAACCACCACTTAGCTTTTCTTTAAGGGAATTTTTCATGTCAGGGTGCTTGCAGCCTTTTGGATACCACACTGATGCCTGTTTTCAGCTAGCAAAGGAGTGCCATGGAGTTTATTCCTATCCAACCTTCAACAAAGTACCTGTTAAAGAGCCTAACTTATTTGAATTCTACATTTTCATAATATTCATCAAAGAACTGAAAGAACACGTCAGAAATGTTAAGAGCTTGAAAAAAACTCCCATTCTCAAATACCTTGCTCTCTTTAGGAAGCACACTCAGCATAATACACTTCAGTGTATTTCTGGACATGTAACCTTTTCCCATAATGGAAGAAAAACTTTGTGTTTGCACCCTTCAGTTACGAAAAAGTAACAGTTTAAACCCAATCTAATTTTACTGCCTCTTTAATTGCACCTTCTGGTGCCTCACGCCTGAGAAGTGATTTACGTTTAAGCTGATAGGTTCAAACACTGCTTCAACAAATTAATGACTGAGAATTACCCGTGCACTGAACCACAGCCAGGCGATTGCTGACACTCACAAACCTGTGCCTGGGAGACACTGCCTGCACAGGAGCAGCAGCTGAGCTCTGCCACGGAGCACCCAGCTAGGAGGTGGCACTTGGGAGTCGAAAAATGTGAGGTGGAATAGAAAAAATAGCCCCCGACTTTTGATAGCTTATCAAATCAAATTATGAAATCAGATTGTTTATTTATTTTTAGCCCATATCCCTCAGTATGAAATTCAACTTAATTACCTTATGTCTCTGCCAGTAATAATTGCCACATACAAGATACAGAGGAAAAGAAGACATGCAGTTACTATGGAGTAAAGAGAAAAGCTGATCAGGTTCAAAAGTTGAAAGTCTTTCTGGGAATTCAGAAAGTTACATTCTGTACATTTTTCTATCAGAAATAACACAAGAATAGAACTCTTTGCATATATATCTGAAAAACGAAACTGAAATTCTGTTACACATTGCCCTCCAACTAAAATAAGTGTTCCTCTGTCATTATTAAGTGAAACTACTTCAAGAGTAGTGCCTATGTTTCTCTGCTCTAAGAATGTATGGCAAGGAGGCTTTCCTCACAGGCTCACACAGCACATCTGAACACCAGGTTCAGGTTAGAAAGAAGCAAGAACTAAAGAATTAAAGCAGGTATTTCTGTATTGAGAACAATGAAGGAAAAGGCATTTCTAAATGCTAATTTGATTGCCATGTAAAACAATGGTCATAAGCCTAAACCTGGACAAGAAACCAACCTTAGAACTTCATTTAAATTAATTAAAAACTGAACAAGGAATTCAACTACATGCACATATTCAGCATACAAAGCCATGTTTTTCTGTATTAATTTGATGAGGAAAACAGAGCTAGATAGACTGTGTAACAGCAGCAGCTGTTTTTATATAACATTTCTTGATTCATATGAAGTAGCTCAGGTGCTTAGATTTTTAGTGACTTCAAATATTCTCTACACAGATTTCCATAAGGAGATCTCTACATAAGATCTCCATTTGTGTATCTGGGTACCCACACCTAAGAGATATTGCTATCCTTTTCCCTTACTTCACACTTAACTTCGAGACCATTTGATTTCGTCTGTCACCACAGATTTGGAAGGACAGATCTGAAACAGCACAGTAAGGGAAGGCAAATATCATTTGCATTTTTTGTAATTGTTAACATCTGCAGTGCATTTCACATTATTACTGCTTCATTACCTAAGCAGCAGCACTGTATTAACCACTCTGAGAAGTACACAGGCCTGACATGACATTGCTTCCTAACTCTACAGACTCGGCCATCTCTGAGTCACCTGAAATGGAATGCCAATAATGCACATCACACAAGTGACTCTGAAAATGAAGAAATCTATACAAAACACATGAGTCCTATTGATCTTCCTTATCTATCTTATTCCAAAATCTACCAGAAACATGTTTATCTCAATTCTACCTCAGCAGAATTTGCATCTTAGAGCCTTTATTGCATGTAGCAGTACTGCACAGCCATGGCACTTATTTCCTGGTTTAGTTTCAATTTCCTCCTGTATTCGAGACAGTTAATACAAACCCTAACTTTAAGATGCAAAAATGCTGTTATTAGCCCGTCAGACATAAAGCTCACATGTTTTTTACAAAATTTGAATCAGATAATGTTCAGAAACCAGCCTAGAGTGAAGCCAGTTCTGAGTTAGATCCGAAAGGAAGAACTCAGTCCTTACTGCCACGAGTACGACACAAGAAGTTCGACTGCAAGTGCAGTGCTGTTATTTTGATAAGGCTTCCTGTGAGAATGAGGAGTGATGGTGACTAAAAGAAGAGATGCCATTTATTACTCTGAAAATGTCAATTCTAGAGACTAAAGCAGCCACTTGCTCAATCTCCACACGTGGCTGTTCAGCCTATGCTGTGTCAGAAGCTGTCAGGGAGGGTGCATGAGCTGCTTTTATTACTGAAAAAGGAACCAAGAGATGTTCACCTAAATAGTGATCTCATCACAGGACACACAAAGTCAAATTCAGAATCCGAACTCAGAGGCAACATCTGCAACTAATCCTAAGAATGACCAACTATCCTTTGAGTGGAAACAGAAGGGAGAGCAGTGGTTCACTTTTGCCCTAAAAATGAATATTCTACAGTGCTCGAAGGCTGAAGATTTTGCAGGCTGGATAGGTAAGAGATGAAGATTACTGGTTTGCAATGAGAAACAAGATACCTGATTTTTTTTTTCCTCTGCAGATCATTTGCTTTTCCAAAATGCACTCAATTTCCAACTTCTACATGCTATTTAATCATATCAAAATCATGCTTTATTTTAGAAAGGGATTATGTCAGTAATTTTCAGGAAGTCCTTTCAGGGCCCTCCTGGCATTAATACCACATTCAATATTTTCATTAATTGAGACCAGGTAGTTCAGGCCATGTGGGATTTGAGGCACAATATTTCCCTACCCCAGACTTTTAACTGAGAAAGGAAAGCTTTTATTCTAAATAAAAAAGGAACCAAGTACAATAAAACATGGCAGATTTTGAGCATAAGCACTACAGAAAACCCTGTTCTGAAGCACATTCATGCTGCTGAACCCTCACTCAAAATCTAAACAATTATCCAGGATCCAATACTAACTCCTAATGATGCTGTTTA
Organism: Certhia americana; assembly: GCA_018697195.1. Lineage (NCBI taxonomy): Eukaryota > Metazoa > Chordata > Aves > Passeriformes > Certhiidae > Certhia > Certhia americana. The sequence continues at coordinate 13,811,253 of CM031869.1, read as the reverse complement.
AGGACATACATTTTGAAGAAGCATGAAAAGCTTTTATCAGCCGTGTCTCTAAGACTTAACAACAGGAGAAATGTTTTGAATTTGGTTGCAAGTACTGAGTTCACTTATCCCAGGAAGGAAATGGTATCAAGATATGGCCTCTGGGAGTCAGCTTTTCACCTCTGCTTATTATCCCAAACAGATTTCAATTTCCAGATACAATCAGACCATCCACTACATTTCTACCAAAATGCTTGGCCTTCCACTCACAATTTCTGAGTGCAGTTTTGCATTGTCAAAGTAAAATTCTTTAATAATCAGAAGGGCTTGAAAGTAACAGTCTAAAATCATGTATAGTCATCATTTCCTCATTGCTTCTCCATATTTAAAATACCCTGTAATACAGCATGTAATCTGTTAGAGACTATAAAAGTTTTGCCACAGATGCAAACTCAGTTTGGAGTAAAGCACCTTCACTTCCAGTTCCTAATCCAAACAAAAGAGTTTTCATAAGTGCAAGCTATGGATATTGATCAAAGAAGCTCTGACTTGCCACACTTTTGTCTTTAACACTGGATTAAAGTTAACCTAAACCATGGAAATATGGTGTAAGCATAAAAAATACATATATAATTCATAGTTTAAATCAGTCCTTTTTGTCTCCCTCCTTATTCAAGTTTCACAGCATACATATGGGTATGAATAAGCAAGGGATTTTTCACCCTTACTTCATGCACAGCAGCTTGAAAAATGTTTCCGATTAACATAAATGATAATACATGTACATAAGGCTGTCTTTCAAAGAGGTTTGATAATTCATAAATGAAATGTTTACACAGATGAGGTCAAGCCAAAAGGTTTGTAATATAAGTATTTAACGGATGTAAATCTGTTCATCACTGCTAAGGAACATGGGATGACTTCAAATATTCACTATTGAATATACTCGGTACACATTTAGAGCGACTTGCATGAATACTCATTCCAATTTTTAATTACTATGCAGTCTGTAAAGACAAAAAATCAAAAGTCAGGTTGCTCTTTTTTTCCTTTTATCAGAACAATTAACATTAATGACATATGACTTCACAGGCGTTTCTACACTTTCATTATTAAAATAATACATTGAATGAAGTTTGAACAGAAGTATAACAATACCTACAGGTACAGATGTTTATCTTCACATATATTTTTATCAATATTTCCTTAGGCAGTGTTCATTAGGAGCTATAGCAAGGCTTAACAAAACAAAAACCAAACAAAAACCCCAAGCAACTCCTTTTAAAAATATTTATAGCATGTTGGGTTTTTTCCCCAGATGTAATTTTCCTCTTGGACTGTATATAGCTTTACATAACTTAGTTTTTGTTGTTTTATGAAACCATAAAATGAGAACAAGGATTTCATACCATTAAACAGACCTTGGTGGCAGGAAAGAAAGACAATGTATTTGTTTCCATATGAAACTTTTAGACAGAGTCAGAATTCATGTCCCTTGCACTCCATTCTGGCCTTTTCACCTACTAGAGAACAACATAACCAAATGTGTTTTTTGTTCCCTAGGGTTTCCATGGCTTTAATTTTTATCTCAATCTTAAAATTAAAAATTAAAATTAAATATCCACCCATCCACATGGAGATGCAGACGTTTAGTTTTTTGGATTTATTAAAATCTACTCACACTGATAACAATATAGGGATGTACCATTTGCCATGGTAAACACAGGTTTAACAGCCTAATTGCTGGGATTTTTTGTGCATCATTATGCTAATGCCTCTGCAGCAAAGTGCTACATCGGAATTCCCATCACAAAGAATTCTCCTTGCTGACTGAAATGGGAAAATTGGGACATCCTGGGGTGATGGGAAGAGATTACTCTTCAGGGACACAGGAAAGGGATTTGCAAACCCACAGGACTGCTGAGTTCTGCCAAAGGGAAGAAAGCAAAGCCCGACACAAAACATCAGGAATTACAATTTAGTCTGCCTAAGCCAGGGACTCAGACACTTTGCCCTACAATGGAGGAAGATGGAGACATGGAGCTCTACAGGATAAAAACATACTCTATACAAGCAAACAACTCTGCATGTATAGACAATTCTGTATTGTCCAGAATTCAACTGGACAATTCAGTTGTCAAAACAATCTCAATTCCTTGAGATAAACCCCATTATTTTGTCCTCCAGGTCCCACTGTAGATTATGCTCCTATGTAAACAAATCTCACCCTGATCCTCCAGGACACCCAAACCTGCTCTGACTCCACATCCCCAGACTCACAAATGTGCTACAAAACCAGGCTTGCTTGGAGGACTGTGAATGTCAAAGTGGCAAGGCTTTTGTTTTGGTAAAATAAGGAACAAATGAAAAGTTTACATTGATAAATACATATTTTGAAAGAACAAATATAATTTGAAGTTTTTGATCCAACAATAAACCAGTTTAAAATAAATAAAAGAAAAGGGTATCAACAGTTAGTTTGTTAGCTCCTTATGGCACTAATATTTTCTTCAGTTTCCTGAAAAAGTTTTGTTACTGTTTTCTCTGATCCTGTGTCCACATTTAATCACTGAAAATGCACCTCCACCAAACAGCAGATGTGTCATTAACTATTTCTGAAAAAAGGTGAAATAAAATCACCCAGCATGAGAAGACTATGGAATAAGCCAACACTAGCAGATGGTGTTTATTTTGACACCGCTTGTGTTAAAAATTGTCACCTATTTCATCAGTATCTTTAAGGTAGAAGCTTCGTGTAAAAAGTGGAAAAGCTATTTTTTATAAGCTGTCGCAGAACTCCTTAAAATAAAATGTCTTCTGTTTGTAGCTTCCAGTTTTTAGGACATGGTGCATTACACAGGAGATTGATTTGTATAAATCTGAGGTGATCGAATATTTTGCCAGCAGCTCAGCCTTTCATCACACAACCTCTTTTGTTTCTTAAGCAAGTTTCAAATCCTTTATTGCCAATACTGGTGTTGTTCAGACAAATTATCCAACATTGCTCCAGAAGAAGCACCTGGTAGAACTGTCAGCTTGTTTTCTTCTAGGACCCACTATGCAAGCGAGTTTTACTTCCTCCTCAGGATTTCCTACATTTTTGCTGGTTTATTTTATCACACACTTCTGGCTGTGTGGTTTCCATTCTCTGGCTGACAGTTTCTTAACAAAACAGTTGCATGACGAGCAATTGCACAACCCCGACTTGGCTGCTTAAAGCAATCACTGCTAAAATCCCATGATCTTAAACCTTGCTCCTGCAGTTTGGAAAGAATGTCCACTAGAATTTGAAGCTAAAAATCCCCTGTTAGTCCACTGCAATATGGTTTGATGGACTTAATCCTTTCTCCCTCCCTGTCAAGTCTTCTACTGCAAGTTCAGGTTGGCTTGCACACACTATGCGGACTGATCCTTTTGCCTTTTGTATTTTAACAAGGCTTCTCAGTGGTTTCTATTCATATCATGCCCTAAAAGCAGCACACTTTACTTTTCTTTATATATATATATAATATATCCTTCTTCCAAAATGCTTAAAAATACATTTATTATTTTGATAAATTGCTGGAATTTTGTTACATTATTTTATTTTACAGCTCTGAAAAGAAACCAGGGCTGGTCTACTTATTTTGTTTGTGGGATTTTTTTTTTTTTTTAATTTTTTCTTTATTTTTTAATTTTATTTTTTTAATTTCTAAATTCTTATTTTGACATAGACTTGAGATTTGGGGAGTGGGAGTGGGTTGTTCATTGTAGTTTTTTTAAATCTACTAAAAATTCTTCTTCCAGAAAAGGAGTACTCAGAAATGGTGAGATTTAGGACTATGCCAAAAAGTAGTGAGGAGAGAGACTCTTTCTGTAAGACATTTTTATTCTCTTTCCTTCCAGAGTCAGAACAACAACAATCCTTCTGCCTGTATTTCTGAGCCACTGGCCATTCTAACAACCATGTTCAGCACTTCAGCCACTTTTTTGTGGCTGCACCAGTGGCATCTTTGACCTTAGCAAAGCAAAGGCAGAGCAGATCAAGAAACCTATTATTTTATTGGAGCACTGTAAAGCAATCCACGCTCTAGATGAGCACACATGAGAACTGGGTACCTTTGAAATGCAAAGTCTGAGGGCTCTACTTATGGTGATACAAAGAGTCCTCTTCTGTTGACACAACATGCACACTGAAAGCTTTGCAACACTATTTGGATGCATTATCAACCAGCTGAGGCTTTAAACCAAGGTTAGTGCCATCTGTCTGGTTTTGGCAGCATCCAAATTGATGTAAAAAATTCTATGGCACTGTTTAAAAGGAGCAGAGATAAAAACTTGCTTTTGGTCAAGGCCCTGGAATTATTAACATAAAAAGATTTGGCTGATATTGCCAGGCAGCACATCTGGGTCAACAAGCCCAACTTTCTCACTACATTTAGAGCATTTAACCAATTATTTCACTACTCAGACCACATTTAGCATGTCCAAGAAATTTGACTCATTAACAAGTCATAAAAGGTACTAAATTTTTCTGTTGCTTGTCTCAGTTCAATTATTTTTTGTTAAGCCAGTAGCAAGCATTAATGCTATCAAGTATTTTTGAGTTGTGATACAGTTATTAATACATTCTCACACTCTTCTTAATTTCTGAGACCTGAACAAACACACTTCCAAAAAATGACAGCAATATATCAATCAAATTTGTTTGAATTGGGAAGAGTATCAGGTTGCAAGGAAAAATAAATAAACCAAAGGGAAACAGTATTTTGTTTCTATAAAAGCCTCAAAGTTTCAAATGAGGAAAGACCTTGTTCAGTTGGATGCAATTTGTTAGGCAAAACCTTTCTGTGATCCTGGAAAATGCTTATTCAAGCATTATTCTTTGAGATTCAGTAGAGCCTAAATGGCATAACCCACTCATTTCACCTGTGCCCAAATCCTCCTGCAACACCGATAGTCAAGAGTGCTTCAGAAATGCAGAGATATGTACAGAGATACGTCCTTTATTAATTTCATCTTTATTACCAGTCATGCACACACCACTTTGGGCAGTTTTTAGCATTGTACATCAGCACTATGAAAATTTAATGACCCTACCAAAAGCTCTGGCTCCCACTCTTCTAAGAAGCATGGAAACACAACAAACAGTCCTTATCTCTAATTTGAAAACACACTGAACACTCATGGGCTGCATTAACTAGGAAATGGCCACAGATGCTCAGCACTTTCCAAATCTGATTTAAGAAACTGTTCCAGTATTTGCCCAGACACTGTTTGAGATTCAAAGAATAATGCCATTTATTGTTTTTTTACCCAAAATCAAGCAATTATGGAAAGACACACATCAGAAAATGAGGGTGATGAGAAAACCTCGGTTTAGGTCTCATTTGAATATTAAGCAAGCAGAGTATTATTCCTGGTTAGGGCCCTCATCTTGCAAAACATTTACTTAAGTGCTTAAAAAAAAAGCCCAAACAGAAAGATATTTTTTACGTACTAGGTCAGAGGTGCAATGGAAGAAAAGAACAAAATAACAAAAAACACCTTTCATCTCATTAGGCAATCAAATAGAAGGTCAAATTTGCCAAGTCAAGGACAGAAGGCTTTATCAAAACCAGCCCTTGTTAATTTAGCAAGGGCACATGCTGACACTATAGTTAGTATAAGTGTACATAACCAATGAATGAAAAGAAATTTTTGTATTCAAGAACTATCAAGAGGAAGATGTCACAGAATCATTATTATCTTTTTCCTAAAATTCCTTGAGATTCCTTTTAATTTATATTACTACAGCCTGGCAATTTTTTCTTTTGCTAACAAAGTGCATTGCAGGCTTTCTTCCCAAACATCCTCCTTCCTCCCAAAGGAGTTCTAACTCTCAGGCAAGCAAAGGTGTGAATGTGTGTGGGAAGCAATGGTACTTCAAAAACCCCTGTCTAGCAATGCACGATTCCCTACAAACCCACAAAACCCAACTACTCCCTGATTGTTTTGCACAGCCCCTAAGATACAAAACTTCAGGGGCACATCAAATGTGACTGTCTGGATCTCACACTCATAAATAAAAAAAAAAAAATTCAAATAAAGACTGAAGATGAACAGAGTCATCACTAAATTTTTCACTCGAAAGTCTCATTGAAGAATCCCTGAAGAAACTTGTGCCCCATTCAAACCTCTACCAATGGAATACAACATAATGCAATTGCCTTTGTGAAAATACAGGTGCAGGTACCGTTTTTTTTTTTTTAGAATTATGCCTGTGAGTACCCAGATGTGGCATCTCTTCCATGTCTTAGCTCTCCTCCTCTCATGGAATGAGCCCCACATCATGAAGCAAGATGAGCTCAGGGAAAACAGCTCCAGCCAATTCTCCCAGTGAAAAAACCCCTAAATTAGTTCAATCCAACCAGGAAGGTAATACTCAACAATGAGATAGAAATGAATTGTAGAGATAAGGTTTATTTGACAGAGTATGAATACTCTGGAAGAAAAAAAACAACCAACCAAAATCCCACAACACATAATAAGCGAAACATACACAGAACAGGATTAAGCATTGCACAACACACAAGTTCTAAACTAAATTCTAAGTTTACAAGGAATACAGTTTAAGCAAAATAAAAACCTTACGTATTAGAGAGTTCTTTGTCTCAGCCAGCTGCTGCCAGCTTGTCTGTCTGTCTTTCAATTTCTCAGAAAGGTGTGTGTGAAAATCTAAATGAAATAAAACAAATAACATTTTAGAGATGGCTCTTCTTTTCTTCCATTCCATTCACCTTTGGTGCAATACAGCCAATAGAATGTTTCATCTACTCCCACCCAAAGCATTCCTCAATAGTAAGCAAAATACATTATTCATTATTATCTAGAGATTAAGAATTCTTTTATCTTGTTATCAAGGACATAAAAAGGCAGACTGAGTAGCAGTAGTTTGCTACAATCTTGCTTTGCAGGCAGTCCCTATACCCACTGTCAGCATCATTAACCACAAAAAGGACTGAGTGCATAAAAATCTCTCTAAAATCTCTCTTTGGGTAGAACTTAACCCAAAGGTAGCAGAGTTTCCATAGAGGCTGTGCAGGAGGTGCTTAAGTTCATACTAACTTATTTTCAGTGTATTATCCATTACTCCTATAGTCAAATACATCTTATTACATCCTTCTAAAACATCATTTTTGTTCCCTAAAAACAGACCCCTAAGATACATTTGGAAAATGGACACTTTCAGCTGTAATAAATAATTTCTTACAAGTTTATTGCAGCAGCATTATGACTTTTACATTGACTCTCAACATAATCAAGCTCATTCTACTTCATCTCAACTAGACAGGAACCAGTGAACCTCTACTGTTGAAAGGAGATTTTTTTTTCTTTTTTCGTCTCACAAAAACTCTCCAGCTCAAGGAAAAGAGATTTTAGTACATGCACACACACACACAAAAAACCCCCTTTACTTCTGAATTTACTCTCTCTTAAACTAAAATGAAAATAACTAAAATAATCCTGGAATTTGAAGACATGACACAAGCAGGGAGCCCTCTTACATTTGAAAAGCTCAAAATCAATTGAAAATAATTATTGAATTTCATAATAAAATCAGGAAAATTTTCAGATGTAGTAAACAGGAAACATAGAACCTATTTTTATTTATTGACATGATTTTCCTTGCAAAAACCAGCAAGACAAAAAGCCCAGTAATTAATGTACGGTCACTCTAATTCTTGTTTTTCAGTCTATAAGTTTTCACTGGAAAATAATTTTACTTGGTGCATCTCACGTTCAAATCCTTCATAATATTTATAAGATAATAATTTAATCTTTCACCTAACACTCAAACAAATCAACAGTGAAAATGTGTTCTGTAAACACAGCAATTTATTATATGCAAAGAAAAAAGGCAACACATTGACACAAATAAAAAAAAGGCTGACCAAGACAATAGAAAATAAACTACTTTGCATGCCAGACAACAAATTAGCTATTTGTTAGGAGCAAAACCACTTTGCTTCAAGTGAAATAATGTGAGAGAATGACAGCTCCTGAGTCTTACATCTTTTGCTTTGGGAGGAAAGGAATTTCAAGGGGCAGGTTACAAACAATAAAACCAAGATAAATAAAGGTAGAATTTACTGATTTAGTTCAAGATCTCCCTGTCATACATGAAGTTAAATTTTGATAAGATACAACTATAAAACTGTTTTGAGTACTTTGGCTCACATCTAATTAGTTCAGCTTCATTTTGATGGTACAGACTTCTGATTTAAAACTATAAAAGGAAAAAGAAAGATTTTCAGGAACACATCAAGAAAGATAATTCAAAAGAACAACATACAAGTCAAGCAAAGAAATGCAAAGGGCAGAGCACTGTGGACATCAAAGAGGAAGTCATGGAATTCTTTTGATAAACTTCTTTTCTTTTTCTATGTGAAAATGGAACCAAACTCTCAAATACAGTGCAATTTTTCTGCAGTACTTACAGCTAAATTAGACCATTTTAGCAGTTTGCAATTATACTATTTCTGTTATATCCCATCCTATAATATGCAAAGTTTCAAAGTCTTTAAAGTCTCTATTTCTGTTTTAATACAAGCTTTAGCTTTCATTTTTCTTTTATGAGGAAAACCAGAATGAATCCATCAACAACTCATTTGTTGATGTTTTATCACATTACCCTTTAAGCCTGTGTATGTTACTCAATCTGCTATTTTCTCTTTCACCTTTCTGTGGCCACCTTGGGATATTTGATCCTTATAAAGGACACACATAAGGACAACAAACTGTTCACCCAAGGAAGCTGAACCATCCCTCTTTATATGGAAAACACCTAAAACTAATGGCTAAAGCTCAAGTCACCAAGCACTGTTTCTCCAACAATTTAAAAAAAAAAAAACAAAAAAAACCCCCGAATTTGTCACTAATGCCCAAAGGAAAGAATATTTAAATGTTAAGACACTTTAAAATAGTGTCATCTGAAGGGAAGTCTCCATGGGTATTACCTTCCTTTGACACTCACAGGGAGCTAAACCTAATTGCATTTAGGGTTATCTCTAGCAGCTACACTTGGAATCAACCATCCTCAAGAGGACTATTGTTCTAACTAATCTACTTATTAGGCTTTTATTCAGATTTAGTACAGCCTTTTATACAATAATAAATCTTGATGGGATAGTAACGGATTTTGCAATTATCTGACAAGAAAGAGCAGACTATGACCTACAATCTTTGGCTTTACCAAAAATTAGGAAAACAAAATCTTTAAGTAAATCTTTAGAACTTTAAGTTAATTTTAGTCCTTATCAGACACCACAGTTATATCTGGAAAGGTAAAACCTGTGTGAATTTCCTGTGCTCCTCCTATACATTCCCTTGAAATACATCCCCTCCCACAGTAACTGGCAGGCAGTAAGAAACCTGTTTTCTGTCCTTGCTTTTCAAAGTTGAGCGAGTGGCAGTTTTTGGTTTGCCGTCCAAAGCCCCAGTTTAATGCAAAAGCCAATGCTGATACAGGTGATTTTAGATACCAGTACAAATCCTGGCAGCACCTTTTGCAAACTGAGAAAACAGCCACTGCAATTCCTGACCTGCTCTCCCACGAGCAACGTAGAGTTTGGACCAGCTCCTTACTTCTGAATGTTTTAAATATTTCTCTAAATTCCCTTCCAGTCCAACAGCCTCCCAGGGAACCTGCCACCCTGAGGAGACCCATTCCCTCCCACAACTGGGTGGCACCTCTGGACACCAGCAGCCAGAGGTTCTGTCCCACAGGACATGTCTTTGTCCCAGGAAAGAGGCTGTCCACCAAACAGCCTCTTGTTCTTAGTTCTAGTCCCTATTTTGAGCTGTCCTAGTAACTGTTCACAGCCACCAGCAATCCAGGAACAAGCATCACTCATCTGTCCTCATTCTCTTCCCTCATGCCCAGTTGTTTCCTCCCTTTGAATTTCTCCCCTTGATAGTTTAAATAAATGCTTCCTGCTATGTGGTATAAATTCCCAACCTTATTAGTTCACAGGTACTCTGGCATTTTGTAGTTTAGCATTTTCCAATCAGCATCACTAAAAGTTTGGCAACCAATCACGTAAGATGTGCTCCACCCTTTAAGATGATAACACATTGTTTATAGTTGGGTTGTTTGGGGTTTTTTTGTACATATGAAAACTTCTTTACATTTTAGAAGAGTTGCTTCCTCCATCCATAAGTCTTATGTCTCTCAGTCAAATTGATCAAGAAAATAATTGTGGAATATTAAACATGACTAGGGCCTAAATATCCTCCTAAGCTCTGTTCTCATTTTTCCTCTTCTATTTATCATCAAAGTGGCATAACCCAATTTTTACTAGTAACATACAATGAAAAACTGGTTTATTTTTATAAGGTAGCACATCAGAAACCTTGAAAAAAAGCCTTACAAATAAATAGCCTGATTTTCTCAGGCAGCTTTCCTTCCCTCCCTATATTTACACAAAACATCCAGCAATAAACCCTTGCTTATTTCCTGTCACACCTGTGTGGCTGAGACCATCCCAAAAGTCTCTGATTTCCACTTTTCTGGCCACTTTCTGTGAGCAGAAGTTTCTCCTCTGTTGGTATCTCAGTATATTTTCATTGTTATTTGCTCAGTGATCATTGCTCATCACTACAATTCTTGATGAACAGGACAAAGCCCTAGCAACTGACAGAAGACTGTCTCAGTACCAGACAGGTCAATGCTCTATTTTGCCCTCAAAAACAGTTTTTTTTTCCCCATCACATTCTACCCTCATGCTTCAGCCCATGCCTGGTGGGAAGATGTAACAAGTGCAGTACTCAACCCCTACGCACACCACCTCCAGTTGGGAAAAAAAATCAGTAATACAAAAGTTGTGCACAAAGGTATGGGAATAAGAGCTATTCTGCAACAAAAAGGCCACACAATTTTTCTTTTCCCATATTGTTTTGACAGAATTACTCTCTGCTGTATTACTCTATTATGTTCTATTGCACATTTTACATCCAATGTTTTGTTTGATCTTTTGTGAAAGTTGTGTTCGGTTTTCTCTCCTCCAAAGTGCATTCAACAACTCAATTAGGCTTACAAAGCTTTACTTTTAGAGTGTAATGGCAGCTCTCAAGCACAATTATTCTCCAATGCAAAACACCCACAAGACATATTTAAGAGTATACTTCCACAAAATAATATGCTAACACACCACCCAACATTCCTGCAGAATTGACAAACACTCCAAAGGAAAATGCTCTAAAGCAGTTCAAGGACATCTGAAAGTGTATTTTAGTTTAGTGACAGCAAACACACCATTTTCCCTCTCCTCAGCCTAAAGGTAAGGTTAAAAAATGGGAGTCAGGAGACGTTTTGACTTGCATTGCAATTTAAAACTTCCTAAATGTTATCAGTATGATCAGCAAGAGCTCTACTGTACCAGGAGCTGGGTTTTCCAAGGACACTATCCCCGCCTTTTACAGAGAATAAAGCAAGTATTTAGCTACACTAGAGACAACAACACAGGAATTAAAATGAAAAATACTTACTTTTCCTTTCCTATGGAGTACTAAAAGCATTGGGATGTCTTTCTACCACAAGAATCACAGGGACATGATTAATTTAGATCAGCACTTAGAGTGCAGAGATGTGTCTACTTCTTTGGGTAGAAGTCTGTTATAACTATGAAGTCAAAGTTAACTGAACCTAAATTTCAAGTAGATTTATTTAAGTCGAATTAAACGATTTCTATTAGTCTTATCTCCCAAAAGAATTAAATACAGCCCTATTAAGTCCAAATGATTATGTCTACATTGGAGCATCAATCAATTTCACAATATCACATTAAGATCATGCCACTATGTATCTGGTAATTTTGATAAATTTTCTCAAATTCCCCTGAAGAGCCAATCCCTAAAATCTAAAATATTCATAACTGCCTGTTAATTCAATGTGGTCATTGACTCACAGAAAAAGTAAAACTCTACTAGAAACTTCCCAGCATTTTTTCCTTCTGGTTTTACTTTGCCTTTTGAAGTAAAGGTCAATTCAACAATGATTACTTCATGCTGTTAGGAATGGTTCAGTAGCCCCATACAGACCAATGACTCAGCTACGAGTCATGATTTAATAATTTTGGGGATATAAGTCACAATTCTCATGGGAATAATTTATTAAAAATTAAGAAAAGCTTCAAGCAGCAACTGAAGATCCTCTATGGTTTCTTTCTCTTTATTTAATACCTTTTCCATCCAAGCCTCTCACAAATAACACTTCACTCTGTGCCAAAGATCGTATTTTTAGATCAAAAACTTAACACCTGTGAAGACCAGTAACTCTATTGTTAAAAACAAAACTAAATCTCTAAACCGGTTATCCTTACATAAATATGGTGACAAAATTCACGTGAATGAAATTTTACAACAGAAGCTGTCAGGTACAAAGTTTAAAATGCAGAGCAGACCACATGCACTGTACTACAACCAGTCAACACTTCAGTTAAGACACCCACAGCTTTGTCTCACTTTTGGCACCACACAAAACTGCATAAATAAAAACTTTGGGAAGAAGAGTAAAACCAGTTTAAAAATCCTAAAAGCAATTCCATAAAAATAACTTTTCTCCTTACTGTGGGATATATGTTTTTCAGCTTGAAAGTGTAAAGAAAGGATAAGTCAACGAGTGAAAGTTCTCTGAACATGCTAATTTCCTGTGTCTTTTGTAGAATTAGGGAAAAAACTAAAGGTAGGTGCTCTTGATTTTTTCCAAGAACCTGAATATTCCACAGACACTAAAACATCCTGTCTGCCCCTAACTCTACAGCTCATTGTATTTTTAGGGGCTAAATGAGCAAAGAAAGTGATTGAGATCAGTGTTCTAGCAATAGCAGTGCCTCAGAAAACAAAACAAAACAAAGCTTCTGAAGTAATAACTTCAGCATCTGTCTTCCTCATTATTCATTTATGTTCTTCACTGTTAAGAATTATTGTTTGTTCTTAAATTGCTATGGCAAGTTAATTAATTGATGAGCCTCAACCACCTTTAAACCTGCGTTTACTTACTGATCTCTCGGCTTTCTACAGCAAGATCTACTAGTGAAAAAAAATCAAATTACAGTTTAAAAGTAATTTAGTTGGTAAGATCTTATTTGTCATCTGTGCCTGTAAACAATTTTGAAGAACTAAGAACTGACACGCAACTCACAAGAAGACAAGCTTACTGCTTCACTGTGGTTTTTGCTGGGGAAAAAGATATGAAGCACAAGATTTTTATCTCAAACTTTACCAAATATCTGTTCAGCCTCTATAATGAGATCACCTATAGCTTTAAAACAAAACTGTTTTCAGGACTTTTTGATAAAGAATGTAAATACAACCTGTAGCGAATCATATCAAAGATATTTTATCACTTCTCTAGCCCAGGGAAAAGTATATAACTAGAATAAATACGTGAAAGTAATACTTGAGAATATCCTCTGTAACTCCAGGAGCTTGCCTCTCCAGTTTCCTAAAAATTTTACTCAACAGCTCAGGTTGGATTTTTTTCCATCAGTTCCTCAAGTCTGGCTCTGAACCAGTGTAAATTGTTAGTATTTACAAAGTCCAGGGACAAAAAATCCTCAATGCGTATGAGGTGAATTTTGGCTCATTTTGGATCTGCCATTTGCTAATGTCATCCTGTATAGCTCCCATACAGGTAAAAGGCACTGAACAATCATTCCTTTTTCATATTTTTTATGTCAATCACCATAGCAGAGGCTCCAGTCATGGCACCAGTTGTTTTTACACTAAAGAATATTAAAGCTACACTTCACAAGGAAACTGCCATACTTTGGATAACTCATCTCACTGGTTCCTATCTTTTGCAGTTCAACTGTATAATTTTTGAAATGAAAGAATGAGAATTTAACATATTGTTCAATGTTTATGGACCTTCCACACCCTTCTACAGTTGCAGTGACAATATTTTGTGGTTTCTTCTTCGAATAAAGTTTTCACTGCTTCCTAGTTTTGTTGTAAGAGGTTTGTTTCACGTTATTGTAATATTGCATGGATATCCTTTCACAGGATTGTCCACTGTTGTACTAATTTAACTTCCCTGAATCTTAATAGACAATTCAAAGCCCATCATAATTCCTCAATATTTATCAATTTCACCTACTGTTCACACCTACCGTTCACACTGTGACACTATTCAGGAAATTTTCAACATCTTTGTCTTCTCCACACTGCCATACAGAAATCAATCACTTCAGTAAGTTTCTATTGCTCCAGCTCATTCTAAAAACCACCAAAAATGAACATGAACCATGAACAGAACAACAAAGCACAGGAAGAGGCTGTAACACTCAGAAAAAAAAAAAACCCAGATAAAATCAGCTCATTTCTGTAGCAACATATGTTATCTCACATGAGGGCAGCTGCTTCCCTCTGCACACAACATGGGCTGACAACAGCACACTCATCTGTTTCCTGAGGGAATGGAGCCCTCAGTGCCCCGTTTGCACAAAAAGCAGAAAAACTGCCCTGGATAAGATAGACACACCCAAACACATCATAGCTTCACGCTGTGCAGAGTTACAGAGAAAGCATTACTCTCCCTGACTCAAAAGGGCTCAGAAATAAACACAGACAATACTTTCTCTTGTACCAGAAGGATAGTTATGATGTGAAAAAACATTGCAATGTGTTTTATCCAAGCTACAAATATTGAGTCATGTGGTGATTGACCTAGTTTCCTGTTAACTCTAAGTGTATTTTTAGTTACTCCCTATTGATTTATGTTTTCATTAAAACCTGAGGGATGTGTCTTTTGAGGTCTGCTGGAGAATGAATGGAGGTGTGATGCTTTGCAGAGGATGCTGAGGCATTTTTCCCCAATGTTTTCTCTCTCTAAGTCACATGTCTAGTAGGAGCTCAACTGAAGAGCAAATAAGCATCATTTGTTTACCTATATCTTATCTTTCCTTCACAGGAATTAAAATGCAAATGTAAAATAGAACAAACACCAACAAATGCATCAAGTGGTAGTGCAGTTTAATGACTCCAACCAACAGAGTCTGTGCTCTGCTCACTGCCACAGCACTCTGCACTCAGCAGTACTGGCAATGACCTCTTCTGTTTGGAACTGAATATACACACAAGTACTTTGAAAATCATTCCAGTATTTATACAGGAGCGATGCAATTAATTTTCAGAGTTTTGTGGAACCACATATAACATTTTATAGAGACTATTAAGAAGATTAGTTGATTTGAAATAGAGCAGAAAACCCACCTAAGAAAAGAGCCCTCTGAGTGCTCCCAATCATGGAGAAGATGCATTAAAAGGATTTTCTTTTTGGAAAACGATGAGCTTAATTTGCAGTAAGTGGAAACCAGCTGTTCTCAGACCACAAATGTAAAGTCAGGGGAATTAGGTCCACTGTTGCCAATTCTTTCTTTAGTATGAAAATGGACCATAAAACTTCACAATTTATTTATGGACTCCAAAGGTTCACAGCAATCCATAGCTGATTTTCTTTTTGCTAGTTTTTCCCCTTGTCTACCACTGAATTAAATTAATTTTGTGTACTAAACAAGCACAAAATACTGCATAAGGACTTAGCTTCAAATGAAGGCTCAATTTCAGTAATGATCTTGATAATTATATTAGGACAGTCTAGGTTTCCCTACAGCTTTCTATTTTTCAAATTCAAAGAGAGTTATGTGCGTGATGACAGCTCTGTGTGCTCACAAGACTATTCTTACTTTATCCTGTCTACTTTCACACTCTCCAGAAATTCAGTTTTAAGCTGCAGTTTTCAAGTATTTTGTCAATCACAGTTTATCAAATGCATTCTGCTAAGGCAGCTGTCAGGACAAGATTCAGCAGTGACAAGCTGTCTCAGCTCCTGTTCATTCTACCCTTTTTATCTCTGAGGAGGAGAAATACTCTGGCTAGAAAAAGCTCTACCTGTTCACTAAACAGGCAGTGGAATCAGTGTGTTGGCAGAGCTCCTGATCAACAGAAAAAGGACTCCCAATAAATTCTCAGCAGCCCATTTATGCCTTCTTTTTCGTTATCATAAGTGCTGTTCTGAAAACACTACTGGCACTCTGCACGCAGAGGTGATTGAGCAAAAAGACAGTGCAGGTTGTCAATTTATCCTGAAATAGCTTCTAGTGGATAGATAAAAGCCATAAAAACCATAGCACAAGACAGTGCTATTACACAGAATCTCCAGACTTCCCACAAAAAACTCCAGAAAAACACTCTGCCCTCTGTTACACACACACCAAAATTATGGCATCATACACAACTAATTGTGTATATAGTGAAATATCAGTGCATACTGAAGTATTTCTTATAAATCCTGGCAGTTAAGAACTTCATGTAATTTCACTCTGTATAAACAATATTCCAGAAAGGCAGAAACTGGGATTATGCCAAACTTGCCTTTTAGCTTTAATTGTGTTGACTACATTACCTAACAGAATCTTCACTTATAATGACAAATCATGACTGGGAAAACATGCATAAGTCAGATTTTCTCCTCCTCCACATATATTACCATGGAAATGCCAAAAGTGTAAGACAGTTCACAGACAGCTTATCTCCAAATATTTTAGTTGATCAAAATGATGCCATTTGATCCCATACATGGTCTGTTGTGGGATGGGAAGGGTGTCTGAAAAGTAGAGTCAGTGTTCATCTACATCAAATGCTTCTGCTTTTGGGAACAAAATGAAGAAGTTTCAGTCTTCATTAAAGAGGAAGTAAGAAAAAGCCAAGTGGTGACTTGAACTTTAGAAGCGTTAAATAGTATTTGAAACAGGCTGACATTTGAAAATTTTCAATTGTTGTCCATTTTTTAAGTGTCCATCACTGTCCATAAATGTCATATAAAAAAGAACAAAGCAATAAATGGGTCAGAGTAATATCAAAAATAAAAGAAATATCATTAGGATATGAACAGGAGCCATCAAACAGCAGTGTCTCATTGCCAATCCCAGCATGAGAGGTGAGAAGCAGAGGGGGAGGCAAGAGGAGGAGCACAGGAAGAAGTCAGAGATAAAAAAACCAAATTGCACAAGAATGACCTTAGGTGTAAACAGAAATCCAAGTCTCAAGTTTAGAAGTTCCTACAAAAACTACCTCATATTAACACCTAGTTTTCCACTCCACACTCCATGCTTGTGTATAATGGAGCAACAAAGTACAAAACCTTCAGGAGTATGAATTAGAGGACTGTCCTAAAGAAATTCACTCAGACTGTAAGAAGTGCAGCTGAGCATTTTATTCCTCCAAGGTAAATAAGCTGGACATATCACACATCCTTTCAGATCAAGGATTAGATATTGTCCAAACACTAAGGCTCTGTTTGGAAAGTGGAAGGGGAGCTGGCCTTGTCCAGAGGTCGTGTTTCCTTTCCTTGCACTCCTGGCATGGCAGTGTCTGTACGAGCTCCCACCTTCTCTTTGTGCAAGGCACAAATCCTGAACACACTCCTGTTGTTCAGTAGATCTAAAGAGTGCATTAGGATGGGAGGAAAGCATGCTCATGTATAAAACACTACATGCAGCTTCTACTTTGCCAGCTGATATAAAAACATGGCAAGAGATAAACTTAAGAACATAATAAGAATTTTCACATGCCAGTCATTTTTTTAGACTTTCTTTTTTAGAACTAGCCATAGGACCAAGTTATATTAATTTTAAAAAAACACTAAAAAATAAAAAAATTCTGCTTTCAATTCGTGGAATAGCTGCCAAATAAGAGAAGATGACACAAAGGCAGGAGGAGATGAGTCAAGTGAAGGGTCACAAGAAACCTGTTTTCTCGAAGTGGACAGACAGTGCCTCAGCCCAGCAGTGATCCCCCAGTTGTCACTGCTTTTATCACAACACCTCTGATGCAGATTGGGTCATCAACTCGCGACATTAAACATGCCACCAGTCACCTGTGGCCAAGAGTTGTATTCAATCATCTGGGAGCAAAGGTGTTTTAGAAAATTGAATTTAAACCTGGGTCTTTCCTGGATGCAGTTATGTTCATCACTCAGAAAATCCATACAGCTGCTGATTCTGTTCCAACACAGAGAAGCACTGAATTGTAAAACCAGCCCTCTTCTGAAGAAGACAGCTTGGAATTATGACAAAGCAGAAGCTCTGTTTCATTGAGGAAGTTGAAAATTCTCTAGTTTACTTCTGGATGTAAGAATTTCACCAAGGTGTGTAACATGACATGATTCACACAAACATTGATGAAGCAACCAAGGGCACTCGGGCATCTTAACTAGTCCTTCCCAGTTACTTGGTGGTCTTACTCCAGCACAAGCATTTTGAATTACTTAGATGTCCACACATCAAATCCTATTTGTCAGTAATGACAAGTCCTAGATATCATCTGGCACATGGAGGCTATCAGGCAAATCTCACCAAGAGCAATATTTCACAGAAAAGGACAGTTACAATTGAAACATCACTTCTGGAAGGTTCAAGTGAGCAGTGTCTCAGCTGAAGCAGCCCTTTCACAATCAAATATCTCAAAGTTCATCTTAATGAACTCTCTTTTCACTGTCTAACACAGACAAAACCCTTTTAAGCTGTTACTTGCTGATCAACATGTCCAGCATGCATTAAAACCCATATAGGTGGCATCTTTACTTAAATTTACTTAGACCATGGCCAGATCCTTTACAGAGAAGCCAGTCTCTGCAGTCAGAGGAGAGAAATAAGCACTCCTGAGATGTGCTCAGAGGGAGATCTGGTCCACCTAACTTAGAGGAGTGAATTCACAACAGAATGATCTTCCTCTGGAAAACATCTAAAAGCATCTACCCATTCTCTGCTGACTCCAGGAGAAAAATCAAGCACTTCAGTTGCAAAATGGCTTCATTGAGCACAAGGTAGGCACAGAATTGAGCAGATTAAAGCTGTGTATTGGGCACTTTGCTCTTTTAATCTTCAGAACAGAGTGCAAAAGCAACCTCCCTAAAAAACTAAGTTCTTGCATGACTGGGTAATGTAAATTGATAAAGCAAGGAAAAATGTTAAATTTAAATGTCACTAAGCATGAACAACCCTTGGTGTGTTAAGGTGTTAGTAGTGCATCCCAGGCAACAATTCACTCTGAAGAGAACTTGGGGTCTGTGATTGAGCTTCCACTACTTTTCACCTAATTCCTCTGGCATTGCTCCTGGACTTTGAATGTCCTAGCAGTCCACTCCTTGCACAGGTATTCACATTCCATTACACATCACTGGTTTGAGGTAAGCAGTGTGTGTACAGGGACAGAAAGTTTTAAATTCATACTCAAAAATAATACCTCAGGACTTTAAATGGAGAACTAGAATCGACTCAATATTGAAATAATTTTTACCATAAATGTTACAACTTAGAGGATTTGCCAGATATCCCATCACAAATAGAACATACTGAAAGAACACCTACAGCAATTCCAGTAGATGCACAACAATAATTAACAGAACACTCCTGCATTAGATGTCATATGTACATATTCAATGCAGAATTATGTATTGCCATACCAGTTCTATTTATTTGATAAGTTCCTTAGACTCTCCAATCTTATCTCAAGGTAGGCACAGAAAGTTTTTTAAAACAAATTTTGTTGACCTAAATTGTTTTTTCAAAACATCTATGGTGTTCCATGAGTCTTCACCTAAAACTATGAGATCAGTGCACCTAAGTAGGAAATTTAGGACAGTAACCACATTGCATATAGCAAATATAACATGCAAGTACTACCAGTTTCCTTTACATGAAATTAAGGCACAAAGGAAGATTATATCAACAGAACTATGATATATTGAATTAATTTAGCTTCAAATATTAGAAGCAGTAAATGTTCTGCTCATTTCCAGTTTTTTAAGAAATCTCATAATACTAAACATGCTAATATATCTATACTAGTTAATGCACTTTTATACTACACTGTTCTTCACAAAACCTCATGATAAATAAACATTATAGATACTATGTTTATTCAGTTTTAAATTTTAATTATCTTGGCTTTCATAGAAAGTAAACATTCCCATTGAATGTCAGTAAAACTGGTGCAAGTGAAGAATGGTAAAGTAGCATTGTTAAAAAAACTCTTCTTGTTTGGTTCATCTAAGACAGCTGGATATAGAAACCCAAAGTGATTAAAAAGAGTATTTAGGAATGGTTATTTAAAAGTATCTGCCAGAGCTGCTTAATCAAGATGGATAACAGCAGTGCTACAGCAGAAGCATTTCTTCCTTTTACAATCATCTTTATTATTTAACTAGCCTGAAGATTTTGTTGAACTGCAAGAAGCAAAGATGAATTTAATGCTGTTGTGGATAAATTTTAATTTCTGGTTGTACTTTTCATCAAGGAAAAACTCTTTCTAAACTCTCCTTGCCCCCTTCCCCCCCTCCCAATTCTCACTTTTGCTACCTACTCACATAAACTAAAAGCTACAAGAGAACTGTGTCCATGGCTATGGCAGCAACACTTCACTATTGCCAGGATAAATAAATTGTTCTACATTAAGATGATTCATCTCTCACATCTCCACAATGGTACTTTAGAACTGGGCTGTAAACCAAAATAAATTCATCTGTTGTTCATATCACCAAACTGACTAAACATGTTTTATATCCCATTTTTCCTCAGTCTTGTCCTGTGTGGGCCCAAACCACTACAAAACCCAATAATTTATACTTTTTTCTCCTTTATGTTTCTGTCAGACCATAATGTTCTTCAATTAGATGTAGATATGGGCTCTGAAGACAGCAAAGTAAGGCCATGCCAATAGGAAATTACAAGTTATCAACCACTTCACTACATTACAGCTCCACAGGAATTTTAATTCCCCAGAAAATTAATACCTTATCTGGATTTGCTTATTTTACAACTGGAGAATTTTTCCCCACTATTGAGAGCACCTTCTTCTCTAATATCAATGCCATCTAACAATTTACCCAATGTTCACTCTTCCACAGATCTAATATTTAATTGCTTTATAATGTCCCTGACCTCACTATTTTGGGGAACAGAAATACAGCAAGAAAGGACAAACTGAGGTGATCGGGTAAATGAGTTTCACAAATCATTAGCACCATGAAGAGCAAGGATTTGGTGCATTACTTCAGCTTCATAGGATATAATTACATGTTTTGATTAGCAGATATATTTTCCCAGCCTCAGGTGTCAACAAGGGTTCAAGTGTATAACATGTATAAATGGGTGCTAATTTTACTAGTCATGAAAATGTGTTTCACTAATTACATTTATATCCTCTTAGCCCATTTCCATTCCATATTGCTTCTCTGTAGTACCTCTTCCTGTTTATTTCCTTACAGTGACATTTGAGCTCTTCCAAATGACACGATGATTCTAAAATTCACTAGGCATAGCAAGTTACTTCCCCACTGAATACCTGTAGTAGGCTTGAACGAGGAACAAGATTTACAGATGCGTATACAGCTTTGTGGTCATTTCTGTACTTTTGTGTCCTGTTTAGGGTGTTATCATCTGCAATGAAGTCTTATGGAAAAAGTGGTGTTGTTCTTTAACCCACTTGATTCTTCTTGGGCATGCAAGAATTTCTGATTGTTGACACCAAAAAAAAAAAAAAAAAAAAAAAAGGAGTAAACCTGTTTTAAGAGAGTAAAGCCCTTTTTCCTTGTCCTGCACTTTCCTGACAGTCCTACATGCTTTGTTGACAGAAACAAGATCAGGATCAAAACCTTAAAGAATCTCTTTTCACACAAACAGCTACAGAATGGTTTGGGATGGAAGGGACTCAAAGATCATCTACTTCTATGCCCTAAACAAAACCATGATGTTTAAGGTTTTGGATCAAAACATGGGATAAAGCTATTTACCACAAGCTGCTGGATATTGAATATCTAAATAAGGACAGGTTTCTACAATTCAGACTGCAAAACAAGAAAAAGACCCAAAACGTTTCTAAGTGTGAGCATTGCAGCACGAGGAAAGTAAGATCTAAAATAACCACAGTTTTACTGTCTATGCATCTTTATTGCATATTTAAACATAACGGTTTGTCTTCCTTAAAAAGAATAGTCATGAAGCAACTTTTGGAATGACATTAACATTTTCAAGCTAATGCTTGAAATAATGCAATCTGTAATCCACACATATAATTAACTGGCCGACATGAAGCCACAGCTTACTAGCAATTACTTGATGAGCCAAAGATCTCACCAGCTCAGTCCCTCAGCTCACAGTGTGGCATCAGACAGTGTTGTTGGCTTGGTTGGGGCAAAATTTTAGAACACGTAATAAAAAGAACAACAAGACAAGGACAGGAAATTCCAGTGTTCATAACCACGTGATAAAATGCTGGTATAATCTCCTCAGAGCCTTCTCTTGCCACTGATGCTTCAAGACTTATACGAAATATTTTGAACTCAAAATAATAAAGGGAAAAATCACATGGAATTACCAACATATTCATATGTTGTAAAGTTATTGCAGGGGAGTGCAGGTGTAGAGACTGGATTTATAAGCTTTGACATGGATTACTATACTTACATAATAATTAACAACTGACAGACATCAAAAAAACATATTAAGAACTCAGTGCAAAGATGTTAAAAAAGTCTAACCATGCCACCAATACCAAATAGAGGCAATTTACATTTCCCTTCAAAATATTCTGGAAGATTATGTATAGAATCAATACTACATCTTATTCTTATAGGATGTGACAACAACTTATGCTTATTCAGTACATAACAAAAATACTGTCTCAATGCCAACTGGAACTCAACAAGTACATAGTGGCAATACATTTACAAAAAAACATAAATTTTAATTCTAAAGAAGGATTCAAAACTTCAACTTGTAGTAGGTACAATATGGCAGGTAACTGAGCCTTGCAACACTTCACTGACGCTGAATGAAAACCTTATTATAAACAGGTAAGGTTTAAAAAACAGCAAGTACATGTGGATAAAATACAACCTTAAAACTATTATGGTATGGCTGGCACAACAGACCAAGTGTGATTTCTTCTTTCACTCCTCTCCTTTGCATGAGAGTTTCAGAATTACCCAGTTGGGTGGAAAAATGCAATTGAAATAATGATATTTATTATGAGAGGCTTCTTTTCTTTTGCTGTACTCTAAAGGCTGCAGATAGCTTTGCCTTCCTTTTAATAGTTCAGATTTGAAAAATGGGAGCAATAAGGGCATAAATTCAAAGATATTGTATGCACGTTCGTTTTAATGGAGTCATCAGTACTATTTAGTTAACAATGCACAAAACCTGTTCTTTCATATGGCCTTGCTAAGGGTTTTAAGCATAAGCAGCCTCATTTCAGAGAATGGGAATACTCACACAAGAAGGTAAGTGCACCTTTAAGTGTTTTAATCACAAGGGGATTAAATGTGCGTGTTTGGCACTTGGCTAAAAAAAATTACAATTTTCTGCATTTTATTTCTTTCCATTAAAGTTCTTTTACTATATATGAGAACTTTTTAGCAAGTCCAAATAAAAGCACTGTGGATAGCAAAGTATTTCATGTATGTGAAGAATGTTTAAAAATTAGTTCTTCAGGGTTTTAATTGTATATACATCAAATTGAGTCAGCTGCCATAACAGAACAATTCCTACATTCATGCTGTGTGTTATGAACCCTAATTGTTAGAAATGCTTTTTGTTTCAATCTTGACAACATCTATATTAATTTTTTTGTGATTTCTTCCTGGGTTTTTTAATGCTAATTCTGTTAATAACAGAATAAGATTATATATTGCACTTTTATTCCTGATCATTAGAAATGTGAAGCACAACATGAGTCAGAAACTGTAAGGAAGAGGAAAAATAAAAAAAATCCCTTTAAGTATAAAAAAGAAAGAGAAAAAAAAGAAGCAAAGTTGTGCTAAAACTGGATGAATTCTTAACAGAGATTTTGCTTTTATCTTCAAAAAGGCACTGTATTATAACTAGAATTTAGAAGAAAAACTGTGTACATTTTTAAAGAAATCAATGAGTAAAGAATATTTAGGCATCACAGATATCTTCACATCAATAATATCAAAAGTTGAGCCTACAGCTTTTGAGAAAATACTTGAGAAAACAAACAAAAAAAAGAATCTCCAACCAATTTGTGGTCATCTCTGAATACTTGGAGAGGGAAGCATCCCAGAGGAACACGAAGCAATACCTGCCTTGCAAAGTGAGGAGAAGGGAAGGAAAAAGAAATTAATAGACCTGTCAGCTTAACTCTGATATCAAATGACATGGAACCAATTACAAAACATGAGTTTTGTGAAGATAAGAAATGGAGTTAAGGAAGAGTCAACATAAATTTGTAATGAGTGAATTAAGAACAAATTCAAATTTGTTTCTTTAGCTAAAAGGGATTTGGCACTCTTAGAAAGGATTTCAGCATGGTGCACCAGATGAAAACTTTACAGCAATTTAATCTTCACCATGAAAAGACAATGGAAAGATGCCTGGCCTGATGGAGGACTAACAAGTCACTCCTGAAAAGTACTATAGAGGGTTTTTATCCCTCAGGACCATAAACTTGAGAGTTGGTTGTCCTAAGAGACAATGCTATGTAGTTTTATTTTGTAGGTTTTTAAGAACTGTCACTAAGTCTTTCAGAAATCACACAGTAAATCAACAAGGAAGGATCCAACCTAACTCAAAGAGGATAAAATTCAGCTGTATGTCTCAATCATTTAGACCACAAAGTTACACTGCATTTAAAAAAATACTCTATCAATACTAGATTATTATATAAATATTATTTATGACAGTTCTTACAGTGGAGATTTCCAGCTGAAAAGCATAAAAAAAAAAGTGTTTCAGAAAAACATGAAGAAAAATGAGACTTGCTAGAGAAGCCATAGTCTTAATAAATACATGTGATAAAAAGGGAAGCAATCCCTGCTCTCCTGCACCTCTCAAACTGATTTTGAAGTGAGAGGAAAACAGATGATGTGCCACATTTTTTAAATTGTTTGCAAACAGACCAAGTGAAGAGGAATGAGCCCTTCCAAAAGCCACAGACAGCATCAGTCCAGGAATATTAGTTACAAATCTTTCTACACCTGTAGCTACACTTAGAGAGCAGTATATTTGGGGGCTCTTATTTTGCATTACATGTTTGTCACAAATTCAGGAAGCCTGTGTGATAGTTAAATAGTAACCTGGGCTTTGATGAGAAATCCCATAAACTGAATTTCAGGTGTGGAAGGGAAGTGAGACAATTCCACCAACATTTCACCTGCATGACCTTCTGTTTTTTCAGGGAGTGAAAAGGGGACTGATTGAAAAGTGAAGTCAACTCTTAACACACAAATAAGAGATAAAATGTGAGTCATGTTATCCCAAGTGCAGGCTTTAAACTTTCAGTGCTGTTTGCCATATATTCTAACTTGGCTCCTGGTTAACATCATCTGGACACAGAAAAATCCTGTCAGTCTCCATTTGCACTTAGCACTGTACAAATAATGCTTTCAGCCTTCAGAACACGCACACACACAATCAGGCACTCAATTATAGTTATTTTTCACTAGAGAAGCCTAATTTGAGAGCTACTTTCAAAGTTTAAGACCTGACACTTCCTCTGAAAGATGAGAGCCCCATTTCTTTTGCACTGAGCAGACAGCAGCAGATGTAAAGCTCCCACTGTGCTGTACACCCAGCCTGCCCACTCCAAGCTCACATAACTCCTGCTATAAAACATCCCAGCTGCTCCTTATGTGCTTAATTCACAAATCAAAATTTTTCAAGTAAAATACAAAGACACCATTACCTTGCTTAACCCTAAACTCACCTTGCACATACTTTCAGGCTATTATTGGTTCATCTAGTTATTCAGACACAACAAGAAAAAACAAAGCAAATTTCTAGCTTAGCACAGCATGCCTTTGGGTAGTGTTATAAAGCCTGGGAACTGAAATAAGCATCATAAAAATATATGGCCTGACCTGCAGATCCTACTTTATAAAATTAACTCAGTATTTAAAAATCAGAAAAAAAAACCCAAACCACAAAAACCATGCAGTGTTTCAGCACACATGGAATGATGTCCCTATCAGAGCTTTAACAGCCCTCCAATCTCAAATATATTTTAATGCTAAATTACCTAATAAGTAATTTCTATTTTCCTACCATGAAAATAATTTTCAGTTTTTGTCATGAATCATGCTGTATTTTTAGGTCTTCTGTCAGGGGAACCATTATTTACAAACAACTTTGTACAATTTAGCACACCTGAAGTAAAAACAAACCTCCCCCAAAAATCCAAAACAAAACAAACCTCAAAGCAATCAAACAAAAAACCACAAACCCTTCAAAACAGAGATTTGATACATGGAAGAACTATGTGTGGTGCACATATTTGAAAAGCAAGGAGTCTCAAGCTTATTTTCTCCTCTTCAAAGAGAAAGAAAAAGTATCAAGGAGAGAAATAAAAGGAGCAGAAATTTTACTGTGCCCTTTTCACACACCTGTATTTCACAGCAATATTAAACACAACACAGAGCTGGTACTGGTATTTACTGCTGGTAGCAGTATTTCCACAGCGAGCCTGTGGCAGAACAACAAATATTCTCCACAATTAATTCACAGTGTTACATGGGGGTTGTTGCTTAGCTGTTGATGAAAACATTCAGTTTAATAAAATTCAGCCTTTTCCTCTGTATTCCTGCTCCACATCCCATTGTCTCTAATTGCAGCACCTTCTCTCTCTCACACACGCACACAGGGAAAGCTGCCAAGCATCTCCCTCTGGAGCCAATGTCATGGCTACTTTTCAGATTACAAGGAGGGAATATGTAAACTACACTGTCAAGTATCCTGTCCATAGGGACTAAGAGTGTCATTTCAGAATCCCCAGTTTCAGATGAGTCAATCTGAAGTCCTCTTGCTCAACTCTGGTTTCTCAGTGAAGTCATCTCTGCTGGCAGTAAGTCACCTTAGACTTGGCTCTTACCAAAGTCAAACTGTGAACCCGTATGTTTAAATTGGGTATCGAAAGAGTTTAGCACCAAAGCTTCCCATTCATAACCAATGTATTATCTCATTAATATTTAGCTTAGCTATTGAAGTTTCCAACAGTTAAAAAAACCTTATTTTTTTATATGGTTACTTAGATGTTTGCAAACCAAATGAAACAAAAATCTGAAAAAACTTCCATCACCCTGTTTTGTCAATGCTCATGTAGAGAGAGACCTAAAACTCTCATATTTATTATTCCTTATTTCTCCTTAGTGTATCAACTGTTGAACAAAACCAAAGCCAAACAATCCTCTCACATTTGAAACTTCTGTCATTTCTTGAGACGTTAATTTGTGAAATTAAAACATAAAAGAGGCATCTAGTCTAAGTGTTCTCTGGTCACAGTTTGCTCGACCAGATACAAATGACTCCTTGAACTCCCTGCAAACACTGACAGAGAGGATGAGGTCCCCTATCCTCATCTCTTCTGCTGGCTGAACACACCCAACTCTCACAGCCTCTCCTCATAAGAGATGCTCCACATCATTAATCATCTTTGAAACTCCCTGCTGGACCAGCTCCAGGTGATCCATTGTACTGGAAAATATTCCAGGTGAGGCCTCAGCAGGGTTGAGGAGAGGGGCAGGATCACCTCCCTGACCTGCTGGTGCCTCTTGCACCCCAGGATGGGTCTCCTTGTCCACAAGGACTCACTGCTGGCTCAGGGACATGGCTGTCCCATGAATCCACAGCAGAGGAATGATGAGTAGAATATTTAAGAAGTCAGTATTTAAGCAAAATTTAATTTCACTTTGTCCAGAATATTTGCTTTTATTTCATGGAGGGAGAAAAAAAAAAGCAACAAGTTTCCTATTATCTCATTAAAATAAACAAACCAAACCCCAAAGATACTGGCAAGTTAGCAGAAGCTTTGGAAGACAGACTGAGATAAAAGACAAAACAAACATCAACAAAACTGATGATTCCCAACTCAAGCTCGTCTACAGCTGTTCAGATGTGTCTATACAGAAAATAAAATAACTGTAAGGTTGTTTTTCCTTCCTAGGGGAACTGCTGTCTTTTCCATCACTGTAAACACCACTTCAAGCAATTGTCATGTCTGAAGATCTCTTTGCCTCCTCTGGCTGTTTTTTTAACAAAATGCACTATAAAGGTTGAAGTAGAATAGTATGGAGCAAAATTGTCACTCAGCTTTAAATTTATTGAGTGAATTCTTTCATACACATGCATTTTAAAATACAGATAAATAAAGTATTTATTTCTTCATCCCCTCAAAGCAATATCTTACTATTATCTGATCAGAGAGGTCAACCTGTACAAGGAAAAGCAAGCATTATCAACTTCCTTAATTCACCATGTTCATAAAATATAAACTTACACTGCTGAGAGAAATGGCAAACTAATACAGTGTGACTAAGGATAAGCATGCAAATGGTTTAGAGAATATTCTTGATGGCTGGAATGTCTCATGAATTTTCTCTCTACACGGTTTCATAGCTCTATATGGAATATTTTGAGCACAGCATGAAATTCTGAAGATACATAAGCAGTATTTCTCACCAAAACCTAAACAGGACTCGGACAGTGACATTGTCCATTGTTTTGCTACTTTCTGGCAGCCACTACAAAAAGAGAAGTACACTGGCAAGGTAAAGGACCAGTGAATTTTCCAAACAAAAAAAATGAGACCTGCAAGAAAGGGATGTTCTTCTCAAAGAAACAAAGTTATGCACAAATCTAAGTGTGTAAATTTTTATGATTCTACTAATATTTATTCAATAGAGTAAATTGAAAAGAGGGCTTGTCCCCTTCAAAACATTGATTTTGAGCAGTGAAGTCTGACACATTCAGTATTGTCCTGTCTCCTTGGAACTTTAATATAAATAGGAAGGCTTGAGCAAGCAGGCACACATATAGATTTAGAGTAAGAAATATCAGGTGAGCCTAAACTTCTATTTTTGACATTTGAGTGAAGGCAGTCTCTCACTTTTTAGCACACTATTGTTGGTTGTACCAGCGAGATAATTAAATGAAAACATTTATCCATATAAACCACGTGCAAACGGATGATCCTATTTGCATTCTATGATGAGCAAATACATCAAGCACATGCAAAGTGGATGAAGTATGCAAGCAACAATATTCATAAACTACATAAAAATAAAATAATCATTAATATGACAAAGTACAACTTCATTGACATAAAGGATTGTAGGTGAAGATCCCTCCCATTGCTGTGGCAGAAAAGTTCTGCCAGATAATATTCCATAGGCACTTAGGTTGTTTTTTGGCCTTGGTTGCACGTGGACTCTTAGTAAGGCTGTAGGCAAGGTTTGAAGTTGTGTTATGGATGTTTTTTTAACAGATTTTATTAATTTGCGTTTTAAGGGTTCCGCTCATATTTTTAATTTTGCCACTTGCCTGAGGCCTTTATGGTGTATACAGGTCCCAGGTAAGTCTTAGAACTTTGTTAATTTCTCTGATTACTGTCACAATAAAATGTGGCTTCCTATTTGATGATATTCTCAAAGGAACTTTATATCTTGGAATTAGATAATTGAACAAAGTTTTCACTACTTTTCTTGTTGTGTTGGTGTGATGCATAGGTTTCAGGCTATTCACTGAAGGTATCAATTAATATCAGTATATAGTTGTATTTTTCTTTGTGTGGCATTTCAGCAAAAATCTATTTACTAATAATTTCCTGGGAGATTTCTTGTCTTTGTTATTTCTGATATAATTTTCTTGTTCATGTCAGGGTTGTTTTTATAACAGGTTTTATATTTGTTTGCTATAGATTGTACAATGTCAGTTATTTTTTTCTGTATCACTACTTTTTTCAAATGTTTTAGAAGATTGTCTCTAATGGGCATTTTTATGCTTTCATTGAGCTGTTTTTTTTTGCAGGAGCAAGGGTGAAATTATAAATTGTCTTGCCGGGGTAATAGCTTATTCACTTTGATTTCAGTTTTAAGAGACTTAATTAATTTGTGGGTTTTTTGATAGTATTTTGAGATAAATAGGTGAAGGTCCCTCCCACTGCTGTAGCAGAAAAATTCTGGGTATTCCCTATTTTGGGATCATTCCTTTACTAGCTTCATACAGCTCTGCCAAAGCAGGACTTGCCATGCCCCAAATCCAAAGTGCAGACTGGCATCCTGTTCCTGTGCTGCACCACTGAATTTACCTCAAAAGCCCTGAAATGCTCTGTTGATCATCCCCCTCTCTTATTAACCTCTGAGGCATAATGATGCTGTAATCTATAAACCTCAGGCCCTTCTGAACAGTGCACAGAACAATCATTAAGTTAGCCTTTCCTCACAGATCCCTGCCCTGTATTCCAATCTGCATTGGAATGCAGCAAAAATATTGTTAGAGGAGCTCACTGGAGAAGATCAGAGCTAGCTGGAAAACCCAGCTGTCACAGTTCATTATTTCCAACAGATTCCATGAGAGCCTGCCAGAATTTGCCTTACAAATTGTTCCATGCTGCCTTAACAGAAAAAAACTCCAGAAAATGCCTACGGGTTGCAAACTCTACCTACCTTCCTAAGGCTTCCCTGAAAACCTGATGGGCTGCTCAGGGGTAATGCTGAGAAGTCATGAAACCATTGGGGATTTAATGTCTTACCCAAACTGGTATGATTTTGGAAAAGAAGGTAACGGAAATCTCCATTTTCCAGAAAACTTAAAAAACAACATGGTTTTTCAGTCTGGTTTGGAAGAAGATCAAATTCAAAGATCTAACTGGAGATTTGGATTAACTCTGTGAACATTTCATGTCAGATATACTTGGCTGTGTGTAATTCCAACAATAAATAACAGTTAGAACCAGTCTTTAGCAAGCTTGGTGAACTATGAACAGCCTACAGCTGTTCATGCAAATACGGATACAACTGATTATATCTATTGAGCAGGAAAAAAGAAGGGGATAGATGAGCAGTAAAGCCATAATGATGGAAGGAGTGTTTAGCTCCTCAAGCCACTGTTTTATCAATACAAAAGCAGAGAAATGGACATTTTCATGCATAGCACGATATTGTATCTAGATAATCTTTCTTTTAATTTCTCAGGTTAAAAAACCCCAAACTTCAGTAACCCATTTAACCAAAATCTGATTTTAATGGGATCTTTCTAGTAACACACACAAGAGTGTGTTTGGAGGTTCAGAATGGAATTGCTACCACACATCTGCAGAGGTAAGAAACAACAATGTTTGAATGAAAACTCAAATAAGCTAAAAACAGAGTTATGTTTTGAAACACACTGCAATTACCCTTTTAAGGAAAGATTTGATTCTAGTAATCCGTTCTTAATTTCATTAAGACAGTGAGAATAAACACAGTAATACTTCCCAAAGCATAAAGAATGCAAAAAAATGAAGCAACGAAGTGCCCAGGTAACACACCTGAGACATTTATTGATAATCCAGGAGGTGATCAGAGATCCCAAAGAATAACCATTGTTTCAACTTGGTAGCAAATGCTGCGCTCAATCAAATGATCTAAAATGAAATGGAAATGTAATTTAAAGCACTGGAGGAGGGACAAGAGAACTCCCAGTTTTAAAGCAATGTCAGAAACTCTGAATTTTTATTTAGAGGAAGAGAGGTTTAACTCAAAACATTGAAAATATATTGACTTCTGCATAGTTAACTCAAACCCACAGCAGAGTCAGAAGTATCTCAGAAAGCCAAAGAAATATGCATATTTCTACCTCTGCAGATGAATTTCTCTCTTTCCAAATGAATGCAAATTTAATCATCACCTAAAAAGTATAATAATAACTACAACATTTCCCACACTGGTATCTAAGTGCAAGTGCAAAATCAAACACAGCCTTGCCCCCGGGCCATCTTCTTTTCAGCATTTACAGTATTTGGCATAAGGCTTTGTTTTTTACATTGGTATTAATTAGGATAGGACAACTGTGAAGTGAAACTTCTGAAAAAAACCCCAGATCATAAAAACTCCACATGGGCAAAAAAAATTTAGCAATTGATGGCTTTTAAGTTCTCTCTATTGCAACGCTATTTTATTCATTCACTGTGAGGTATTCTCTATCACATATTTTGCATTCTTTTTCAAATTGAGAAAAAAGATCTGAAACAAGAAATAGAAATTCTACAAAAAAGCTGTGGTGAAAACAATACTGGCATTGACAAAAGCATTGATTCTCTCAAAAAAACCCAAAACAACCCAAATGTAAACACATTTGAACTTAAATGACTCATTATTTCTGGAATAATTTTCTGAAGGTTTATTAAATCTATTATGCACTCAATACTGACTAATCAGTGAGCAAAAATGAGAACAATTTTGTTTCTAACAAGCTGATAGAATTATCAGTTTTACAATACAGAAGTCACATTAGAGTAATACTGTTTCCTTATGGGACAATCCTCCTCTCTTCAATAAAATGAAATCAGCTGTTATATATACAGACCACAATTTTCAGTGATTTATTTTATTCTAAATGTTCATTTTTCTGTAGAATTCCTCAGTTATACATATATACAACCCCTATGAAGGATGGGTGAAAGATGCCCAAATAAGTAGCTATGACTGAAAATAGCAATCCATATCCAATTCTGCAATTACTTCAATTTCTGACTGAATTCCTATGTATCGTTTCTTCACTAGCATTAAGAGAAAACAAAGCTGAACTCATCTGAATTAGTCATTTCAAAGGATTGTTACAAAACTCATTTTGATTCCCTGCTGCATTAATCATTCTACAGAACAGTTTTTCTGATACTCTTCAGGTAGCCTCGTGCACTCAACAAACTTTTCAATCATCCCTATGTAAAGTTTCAAATCCTGCCTGCTTAGCTATCCCACTGTACAGAGTAAGTAAAGTTTTTTCTCCAAGTCCTGTTCGGGCCATTTGCAAATGCGCTGGTTGCTGCGAGTCACCGCAGCGAGCCTCAGTCCATTACCGTGACAGGGAGTGCTCCTACTAACAACTGCTTTTTACTCCTCCTGACAAATGTGCTCTGTGCCACGGCTGACGTTTGTGTAGTAATCAGGACTGATGGATGGGGACGCGGGTGCTGCCGAAAGTGCCCCCCATTTTAATGTGAGCGATTTGTCAAGCGTGCCGCTATCGCGCTGCTGTCAGGCGCGGCCAGCAAAGCACTCTGTCATCTCTCCACCCACCAAGGTCACTTTGGCAGCGACAGGAGAACGCCACGGAGAAATTTTCATCCTTACTGCTGGTGCAAATCGCCTGGTCTTCAAGGCACTTAGCATATTTCAAGCAGTCCTTAAAAATTCTTGGAAAATGGCCGTGTTATTAAATGCTAAATTTAAAAGGTGAAAGTAAAAGCATGTGGAAGCAGAAGTGGCACAGCTGGCTATCAAAACAAATTGGGATTTGATTCAGAGAGTCAGGTTTACTGTACACCACTTCTTGTCAGGTTCTCACAAGATGTACTTAATTATTTAACATCCCAAGGACTTTTATCACCAGAACTTCTTAAGATATAGACAGAACAAAACTGAACAATGATTAGAAGACCAAAGTGACACATCTACAAGATACACCTGTGTGTCATCATAAAATTTTGTATAAACTAGAGCTTCCAAAAACAAAACATAAGGAAAACTAGAGAAAAGTAGGACCCTTACTCTCTACCATTTAAAATGCAGAAAATGAGCAACTTTTTCTGCAATAATTGCATCTAAAAGCATATTAAAAACTTTTTTTTTTTTTAGTATAGGAACCTTAGCAGCTTCCAATTGTGGGAGAATAGATTATGAGAAATTAGGAATGGGGCTGCTAGCCATGATGCCTTCTGGAGGCTGACCTGGAACAGAGACTGGGCAGAGCAAAAAGATAAAGCAGGGATTTATTAAAAGGCCTCAATGGGCACACCTGAGCAGCACAAGGGTCCAGCCTGACCACACCCAAGATGAACCCAAAATGGTCACAAAATGGACACCTGTGACGAGGTCTCACACTTTTATAAGTTCTGGTTCCTTATCATATTACAATCAATTGTCCAACCACAGCTGCAGGTTATGAAGCTCCATCCTCCTTGGTTTTTCTTCTCACTTCACCATAGTTTTCATTCTTGGGCCTGAAAGTTGTCCTTGGTCTCAAACCAGAGAAGGAATTGTTTTGTCTATCCACTCGGCGAAGAGAGCTTAGTAGCACTGAATATGAAACTTAAAACTACTCACTGAAACAGCACAGAGTCTAAAAAATATAACAGCTAAAACCTAAGGCATCAGCCATCCCTCATCCCTAATGGGGTGCAGCTGTGTAAGACAGGTGAATAGCACTGAAGGAAAAGGAAGCAGGGAATGTTGATGTCTATTGACCAATCACAAAAAGGTAAAAGGGCACACAGGTGTTATGAATGTGAGAAGGGTAGAAAAGGTTGGACTGGGGAACAATAAAGTGCTGATGCTTGAAACCCGTAAACCAATCATGGTATCAGCCATGTGTCCTCCCTCAACCAATTTTTTTTTTATTATTTTCCTTTTCTTATTGCACCAACACTCAAAATATAATCACACCAGTGAGATTTAGATGCTTCCACATTCTGAAAATAAGTTTGCTATGTTCAGTCATTTATACAAACGCACAGTCTTTAGTGACTGAAGAACTTAAAGAAATTAGCTGAGGAGTCTAGCACACTATGTGAGAGTAAGGTTATACCAAAGGCATTTGTGAAGTAACAAATAACTGTCCTGAATAGCAGTCTCATACAGACCAAGGAAGAACGCAATATGTAAGTCACTCTTTCACTTAAAGAAACATGAGTTAGTCCATGAGGCAGAATCAGCACATGCACACTTGCCCACATCTCCGTCCTAGATATTGAGTATTTGTTGCCCAAACCCAAAGCCTGCAAGAAAATACCATTCAAACCCAAAGCCTGCAAGAAAATACCATTCAAACACAAAGCCTGCAAGAAAATACCATTCAAGATACGTCCCCCCCCCAATACACAGGCAGAAAGTAGCTGTAATAACTGAAAATGAGAGAAATCAAACCGCACTCATCTTCTGCCTACTATAAAAACCTGAGTGAGGTGGGCAGCCCTGCCCCAAGTTATTCTCACAGATGCATCCACCCCAATCCTATTGGCAATTACTTCTGTTTTCAAGGATTGCAAAGATGAAAGCAAAAATCAACTTTACAAATGTTGATGCTATGTGGCATTTTTGCTGTGCATCTTCCCAGAGCTCTGTAAGAATTGACAACAGCAGAGAAAGCGTCCACTACTACAAAATCACTCACATTCTAAACTGCAGAGAGCTCTGAGCTGTTTGACAAAGCCTTCACCCACTGTAAGTGTACTGTCCCTAGCCTGAGTGGGCATTCACTATGACTGGAAAGCAAATACACATTTACTGCTTTAGTCACTACAGAAAAACTGCCCTCTCCCTTTTTCTATAGCAGATCACCTCACCATATCAAGAGAGACTCAAGGATTAAGGAAAAGAAATGGTGCAAAGTCAAGAAATCAAAAAATGTAGACATTGTTTAAATCCTTAGTTAGACCAATTTCTAACCTAAGGTAAACTGTGAACCCTTATGCTTAAATTGGGCACCAAAAGATTTTAATTTACCTTTAGCTAGAAATTAGTCTAGCCCAAGAATGGCTGTCTCATATAGAGCGTGTTAAACATCCACCAGGACATTTGACTAGCCTCTCTTGAAAGATCTGCTTTCCTTCTGACAATTCTTTAATAAACATTTGCATCAGGTGGTGATCTCACCTTGCTGTCAAAAATGTAAACATGACTACTGTGCCCAAAGTCCTGTATTTGTCTGCAAAACGTGGCCTGGCATTATATATATATATACGTAAAAGATGAATAATGACTAAATATCTACACAATTAAGCTTGTGAAAAATATTATACTCTAGTTCAAATTTATGTGAAGCTTTGGAAAACTGTGACAGGAGAGTCTGGGACTACAGTTAAGGGGAAAGACAGCTTCTTGTGAAGGAAGAACTTGTGCTGTTTCTTATGTTGAAATCTTGAATACCTTCTGCAAGGTATTCAAGAATTGCAATCATGAGCAAAACTTCTGCTGTCATAAAAGTTCAAAACGTTCAGTGTATGACTCTCCAAAAGTTACCACTTCTACAGGTACAGCACAAATGAACAAAAGAATAACAGAAAGACACCCCCAGCCCCTGTTTTCTTAGAAATTGGTATTGCCACATAAAAATCAACTAAATCTTTGTGAAGTTACAGTAACAGCAGACGTTTCTAGAAATGTATATGCACACAGACAAATCACGTAATAAAACTGCTACAAGTTTATCAACCACTGAAGGAAATTTTTTCCAATCTCAATTTGCCCAGCTCTCTTGACATGAAAAAAAGGGTATCATAATCAGTTCTCAAACATTAAGCACGTGCACATACAGCTTACTATCACATAAATAAAAGCATATGGAAAAAACATACAGATAAAATCCTTTGGGGAAAGGAGGACTTTGAACACAGCCTTGAAAAAAATATTTCCACCACACAAAAAAAATCGTCTTCATTGAAACAAAATAAAAAGAACAATTTCTAATCTGCTCTGATAGTGATATCAAGCAAACTCAGCACTCCTCAAATAGTAAATATTCATGGTCCCATTCTCATTAGTTCCTTGCTGACACTATTGCCTTTAAAGGAAGCAATAAACTGAATCCACACACATCTTCCAGTCTCCTCACCTAAGTGCTTCATAACACCTATCAAATATTTGAACACAGTTTAGGAATTATCAAGTTATTTGAAAAACTTTGAGCTGAAAAAACCCCGAGATTTTTTTCCAAAAGATAAAAGGAAACATAAACCAAACCCCAAACTATTATAACTTTATACACAATGAAGATTTTAGATACACTTATATCTCAGTCTCTTTTAGAAGGAACTAGAAAATTACTCAACAAAGAGTTATTAAGCATGCTAAATAATGGTAAAATGATAATTACACTGGAGATTTGTGTTAATAAATGAGATGCGAAGGGTCTTTATTATCCACTCATGTGCATGTAGAACTTAATTAGTTATCACCTATAAATGCTAATGGCAGAGCTGCCAATCAATCTCCTAAACAGGAACTGAGGAAACCCCAAAATACGAGGAGTGAATGCTGAGGAACACCTTGGTTAGAAAACAGTTAACCCAACAGCAATATGGAGAGAAGGAATTCCTCAGAGAGCCTAAAGAAAGATGTTTTCATCTCATTACATCTACCTTCATAATTATAACAAACTCATCAGCCTCTAGATGAATACCACGTATAATCATTTTCCTGCGTATTTTCCAAAGCAGGAAACTTAACAAGATATAAATGCTACAGACTAATTTAGGCTATTTGCAGTTCTCATCTCATCTTGAACTGAAATAAGAAGAAAAGTAGCATAGTTAAGCTAAAAATAACTAGATAGAGACTTGGGCTTGTTTATTTCCTGTAATCCTTGCTCAGAGCCAGGCAAGTAATAGGTTTATCCTATTTAAAAGAAGGAAAATTTAGAGCATACTTAGACTATGGTCTTTAAATAATAAAAACCCCAATGGAAATAAGTAAAAAAGCTAGTAAGCTTCTAATTTACCTAAATGGATGCTTCCATTAAAATATTTGAAAATACATAAGCCCACCACAAAACTGAAATCCCACCAAGAAAAAAAAATAAAAATTACCCCATCAAAAAATAAAATTTACATATGCTTATATGGCAAACCAAACAGACCCAGGGGATTACATTCAGTTGAACAAACCCAATGACATATAGAGTACAGCAATAAAAATCAGCAAAATCCTGACCCACTCAGTGAAATGGAGCTCTGCCAGAAATACATTCCTTGGCAAGGCTCTGTGCCCACTAATTAGAGACTGAACCATTTGGGGAAAGTTACTCTGTGTCCTCAGGAATTGAGACAGAGCTGTCCAAATCCACCTACCTCTTCAGCAGTGGAGCTGTGGTGTTACACATCTCACACAGGCCGGGAGGAGGAGCAGCATTTCAGGAGATGCTGGGGATCAGGGTGGGTGTCTGTGCACATGCACAGCACCTGCTTTGCTTTGGACTCCCCCCAGAATGCCACCAGTCTGTTTTCATTAGCTGCCTGTGCTGGAGATTGTGCAGAGATGCCAAACCTTTACTGCCACTGCAGCAATGCTGTAACAGAACTCCAGTACAGAATCCACTGAAGGAACTAAGAGTCTATCCCCTGGATACAGATATTTTTGAGGACACATACAAATAAGAGAAACAGTAAATATGCATGTACACTTTGGACACTGAATACAAATTTCTTGTTTAATCACAAATCTTCCAAATAAGTTTTGTTCACAATCTCGTAGCATCAATTTGGAACTGCACACTGATTCTGTTTTGCAAGAACCACATCTATACATGTCTAAAGTCACCAGGACAGCTTCAGTTCTGCTTCAGCAAGCCTTAAAATCTGGCCTGATAAGAGAATTGGATTTTAACATATAAAATAGACTGGAATCTCTTTGAAAACTTAATAAGAATAATGGGCAGCTATCAGGTATGCCATGACTAAACTGTACACTGAAGGAGAATCCAGTTTGCTTTTTCTACTTTGCAACTTAAATTTAAATATCATATATTATGAAAAAAATATTTAAGAATGCCCCCTGTCCCAAATCACAAACAGTATTAAGAGACAGCAATGGGTAAAAGCATATAGATGGAGTGAGTTAAAAAGAATTGACACAATAACTTGTATTTCTGACAAACTATCCAAATTTAACCCAAAAGAATTTAAGTTTCATTTTAAATGCTTATTTGCTTGTCAAGAGTATATTTTGCAAAAATGTTTAAGACAATACGTGGCTTTGCAGAAACAGCAAAGGTGGTGCTGAAGGTCTATTGAGCTGAAATAATGGGTTGAAATCTTGCTAGTGCAAAGATTTTTAAAGTTTTTTTCCTGACCCCAACATATCAGTATAACAGGTGTCTCACCATCCTTCCAGTCTGCATGCTTTACACTGCCTCTGTGCACTGACTGGTGAGCTTGAAAGGGTCATAAAAAAGAAAGAGAAAAAAGTGGAGAGAATACCAGAGCATCATAAAACAATCCCAAATGCTGACTCATGCTGTAGCCAGAGAGAAATGAGAACTGGGCCGTGACGGAGAAACGACAGAGAGCCTGAGAAATCCACTGCCCCCAGTGAAGTGTAAAACTGGCCTTTAACAAAACGGCATACAAAGGACAAGCCCAACTTCCAAGCAAGAGTCTTAATTTGAAAATCTTCTGGAATGTATTGCTGCCCTTGAATCCCAGTGCAGATGAGAGACAGGAGGAGCAGGGCTCCTGCCAGCCCTGCTCCACAAAGGGCAGTGCTGTTCCTATGCAGGCACAGCCACTGCTCAGGGAAACTTGCTCGAGACCTCAGCCCAGGTACCAAACCCTGATGGACACTGGGGAGCCCACCTGCCCCACTCCCACCCTCAGAACCTCTCTAGCTGGCTAATACACGGTACTAATCAAGTAAAGCGGACTAATAGCTTCCTTATTCAGACATAATTCGTCGTCCTTATTTACCCAAGCTGGCAAAATTTAGAAAGATCCTTCCTTCCAGCCTTTTTAATTACCAAAATTCTACTTGCTTTAAAATACCATAGTCTCCCTTGAGTATTCAGCAGAGCTGAAGATCACCATGGCAATAAGAAAATGGTGCCAATGTTATCTTGGCACTGACTGTCTACAGATCTCAGGAGACTTAGCACAGGAGAAAATTGAGCTCACGTAAAAGCAGAAACTCACTCTCTCTAATTATTTTAATATACCTTTTACTTTTGCTAATTTGATGTTAAAGACCTTGAACAAAACTCCCAAAACCTTAGAAGCGTACAGATTCCTAAACAGACAAACCATTCCTAATGTGCTTATTATTTCAAGGTGAAATCCACTTTACTCACACAAAAAAGAAAGGTCCTACAGTCTGCTGGATGCATGGGAAGTATTGGGAATGGATTGGAGTATGAAAAACAGCCGACGTGAAAACAAAGCCTGAGCAAAAAGATCCCTTTAACTTTTAGTTTCAGGAACGAGATAAAGATTTTCCCTACAACAACACAGCAAAATCCACAGTTCTGCTGCACAGCACAGCAATGCCCGTGTTTTAATTGATAATTAATATTAGCAATTAACAATAATTGAGGTTTGGTGCTTGTTTTCTTTTTCACTACTTCTTTTCCCTTTCTCCAAACAGTGTCACAGAGACAAGGGATATATCTTTTATCAGGATTATATCTGTAAGCCAATGCACATCAGACAAAAACTGTCAGCAGTACAAATGTACTGCAGTAACTTCACCACAGCTCCCAACTTTTAACCTGGACTTGGGGAAAGTCCCTCCAATTTCCTGGAAGCAAATTGCTACACAGCCAACAATGCCAACATGTACCAGAACATGCCTCTATACAGAAAGAGCACCTTCCCTTCCAATTTCCTGTAGTGCAAGAAGAGCCACAGCTTTTCCTTTCTATGGTATCAAACCAGCCAGGTACATTCCATTCTTTAGCAATCAGGAAATGGGACAGTGGGAAAATGAGACTATATATCATTCCAATGCCCCCCTCACACACAAAAGGACAAATTAATTCTCTGCTAGTTGAAAGCTGCATTCAAAATTGCAATTGCAAATATCCAGAGAGGGATTTAACTCCATATAGTGCTGATCAGAATAATCACTCTGAATTAGCAGGCTTCAGAGTGAAAAGGAATTGCCAATTCCCCCAATTCTCATTTTATAAATCTGGTTTCTAATTTCTATGCACCACTTTCTCCATATATATACAGATGGATTTTTTAAGTGGTTAATACAACCTTGTGCTGACAATTTTGTTAAGGAAGTAAAAGGAACACATCAGAACCTTGCTTTACAATTTTGTACTAGGAACAGCAGTGTTTGTACTTAAGATATACTTGGGGGGATTGAATAGAAAGATTATAGTGGGGAAGCCAACAGTGACTCTCCCACTTTCTGATGGTCAGAAGGCTGGGATTGTATAAAAGTCCATGCAGTGTCTGGCTTTCACACAGTCAGAAGCATCTGGAATAGTCAAACCTTCTCTCTGAATCAGATACTTTGCTTCAGTCAGTGCCACTTTTGTCTCTCTCACACCAGAGTTACCAGAATACAAATTCATTCACAAATTCAACTCAATGCTTTCATTAAAAACGCAGAACTTCTGATGCAGACAGGATCTTTGTTAATACACTTGAAAGGCTTTTTTTCGAACCGAAGGCATGCAAAGGAATAAATATTAAAACACTCTACATGTGCCACCACACAGAATTATTGATATCTGGAGAGCTCCAGTTTAATATACAGGTATTGCAAAGACATTGTACAAAACCTGCAGCTGAGCATGGGTTTGGAACACAGTGCTGAGATTGCATAGGAAGCACTTCTACTTTGCAAGAGGATATTGCATTACACAACCCTGAATGAATTCAGAGCATCATGAAAGATATAAAAAATAATGAAAATTCCACTCTGAGGCCAGAAAGGCTCCTGCTTATTACTCAAGCTCATGAGAAATTTTAAGCAAGAAATCAAACAAGTTGCACTTGGGATGGTAAACAGTGCTAAAGCTCCCATAATTAGAAAAGGGCTATCCTCTATAAAATCACTGGAATGTGAATGGAAAAACACAAACAGAGACTGTTGTCCTTTTCCAAAATATCCAAGAGGTCAAATCACACTGGTCAGTTAACTTAAGCTCAGAAAAACTCCAATTTGCACATTTCTGTGAAAAGGCTGTTAGCTAGTCCCCAACACACAAACTCAAGAACTATTTGCCATTTCTTATTTATTAATAGAATTGTAGGTGAGCAGATGATTTTTCTGCCCTCAAAACATCAATTTCAAATAAATATCCCTGGGTAAAGATCTCTCAGACTTTTCAGGTTGGACTTTTCAGTTGATCAATGTGAAATTGTATTTCCTGCTGTTCAAAACAGCAGGGGGTGGGAGGCAGGAGCAGGATGACACCTTACAGTCCTGGGCCTCCTGATGTTACCTTAGTAGACTTTTCAGAAAAATAACAGAAATTTCTGCTGGCTTACAGCTAGGACAAAGATAATCCTGACTCAATTAGCTTATTGGCTTTTCCCCCATGTGGTATGCCAGGATAAAAAAACTGAAAGCAAGAATTAATTTACAGGGGGTTCTCAGATAATAAGCTCAACCTTTCCTGTTACCTGCCTTTTCAGAACAAGGCTCTATCCCTCCCAAATTAGTTCTTGTAAGAAAGTTATTTCCAATGTGACCTAGAGCAAACCTGTGATCCAAACAACAACAGATCATCTTGCTTAGCTTGCACGTCCATTGCAGATGAAATGACTCAGCCAAGAACATACAGAAGAGCCCAGTGCAGCCCCTGGAATGTGACTGGGCAGCAGGTTACAGTCCATCACTGCCCACAGCAGCCATGCATTTTGGGCCTCCATCCTTCATTCAAACCCATGCAACTGAAACCAGACCTGGAAAGAGTTCTGTCTCTGAAACAAAGAACTATTTAGCAACAGAAGTACACAGAAAAATCACCTCAGTTGCAGAAAGGTCCTTCCAGTAATCAAATTTTTTCAGGGGGTTTGAAAGGACTAGCCCACTTGTTTAGATTTCAATATTCCTTTTGAACCAATTCAAAGTGCAATAAAATGTTACTGAGCCCAGAGAGGAACAAATTTCAATTCAAAAGAACAATTACTAATTAGATCAATGATCTTCAAGAGTGAAGTATTCCATTACAGTCCAGTCTTCCATTACATCACAGAAACTGGACGGCAACCTTTCACTGAAGTTATTAGTCCAGGGTTTAACAACTGACCATTAAATCTGCATCAAATTTATTTCATTCCTGACAAAGCAATTCTTAACATCTCTGTTTGACTACATCCACCTTTGCTGAGTGTTTCCCCATTTTTATTTTACAGGTTAAAATGAAAATACTGCATGCTTTATTAGATTCTGCTCTCTTATTTGGGATGAGACACCAATGTTGTTTGTTAATTTAAAAAGCAGCTCTTTGGCACAAATGTTTTATTTGTTTGTTGTTTCCCCTCTCCACCTCTCTGGCATATGTCAAATGTTTAAACAATATGATTTTGATGGCAGATTAATTTTAGTACTCACAGTACAAGTTCAGCTTTCAGATGCAGAAAGCAAATCAAAATAAACTTAATTGTTTTAAAGTTTGGGATTCTTTATATAGTTTTAGTTTAATCACAACATACTTAAATCAAAATAAAACCTGTATTTGAAAAACAAGCCCCAAAACCCATAAATCCATGCCAGCACTTCCCAGTACACAATGCATTCTAAGTCAGCACTTTAAAAGCATATAAACAAAATATAACAGTGTAGATTTGGAACAAAAGTTGCAAGAGAGGCCTTCTGTAAAAAAGGCCTTCTACTAATTATATTCCTAACAAGCTGTAGCACTACAAACATAATCCAGTATAAAATAAGGGGTTAAAATTAAAACTTGGTAGTATAGGAAGCAAACCACACAAGCTTACTGACACATCTCCAGTGATCATAGTGGCTGCAGCACCCTGCTGAATACACAAAACAGCATTAACCAAATGGAGCAAGGCTGAAGGCAACAGCAGGGAGATAATTCGTGTCTC
The DNA here is from genome assembly GCA_018697195.1 of Certhia americana. Lineage (NCBI taxonomy): Eukaryota > Metazoa > Chordata > Aves > Passeriformes > Certhiidae > Certhia > Certhia americana. Next base: position 13,767,705 of record CM031869.1, on the reverse strand, counting down.
TACTGGACACTGCATCCCTGAAAAAAAGAGCTTTTCACATGGTCCTGGTTCACTCCAGCACACGCTGTGCTTTGCACCTGCACAAGGCAGTCAAACTCTGCTACTCCTCTGATGGTCATGATGCACATTTCCCTCATCCACACAAAAGTGTGAGCAGAAGTACTGCAATACTGCCCTTGGTTACAATTTTGTGGTTAAAGTGATTTTTTTTTTTTTTAACACCTTTATTGTCAAACCTTATTTATTGATGCCCATCATCTTCATACATTGGTCTGCAAATTCATTGGGATTCATACCAGTAAACAGTACAGCTACTTTGTGATTTTTTTGTTTTACTATGTTCTGAAAGGCCTTAGCTTTTCTGAAATGAAAACAAAATCTAAATAAAATAATGCAATATATCCTCCCTCATTTTATTGTTATCACCTAGGTCCTACTGTTTAGAACAAAGATTCATTTTGGGATTTCGTAGAACAAAGCTGTTTTCTAAAGTAAGCACATTTCTTCGAGTAGACTCTTGTTTAACTTTGCTCATAAGCAAGAAGAAAACCCTTAAAATATTTAGATAGTACAGCTTTCTGTAAGTAGGCTATAATTAGATTATTAACTCAAGGAAGCAGACCATACCTTCCCACAGACTTTTTCAGCACTTAACAGAACTAGACTGACCTACATGGACTCTACCCAATGCAGGGTCAAGAAGAGGGTGCTTTCAGGAGGGAAAATAGCTTTCTGACAAATCAGTTGACTTGGTTCCAGCTATAACACTGACCTACTTGTACAGCATACTGCAAGGCATTTAAATTGCATTGCCTGTTAAAGAGAACCTCCCTATTCCACAGGAAAGAAACTGGGTTACTGGTCCCTGATTTTATAGTTTAAGAGAGCAGATTACCTATGTGCAACTCCCACAGCAGATGAATTCAGGATCCTTCTTTCCAGCACTCATGGGAAGGGCGAGCAATTGCTATGTTCCATTTTGGGAAGGAATGAATGCAGAAAGACGAGGAGGTAACCAACCAATTCTCTCCAAGACCCATCATTACCAATATCAGAAAACAGATCTGTCTAGACAAGAGCAGGTGTTGTGTGCAACTACTGCAAGGACCCACAAACCTAACAAGGAAAGACTGCAAAGATGAACTCATTAGTATTAATAGAGCACTTGATCTCAAAGATCTTGCTTTTATAAAAATGTCTCTCTTTGCTTTCTTGGGCTCTGTTGCCAAACATGCTAAAAGCATAAATAAATACAGGTGGGACATAAAAAGCTGCTCACATGATCTTTACTCATTATGCTTTAAGTAGTAGTTGCCCATCTCTCTTCCATCAGATTCTGCTTTAGCCCTTCTCACTGTTTGCACACAAGACCCTGGTTACTCATAATAAAGCCAAATGTTATTTGTAGGTAACAAAACAGCTGAACCAAATACAAACACTGAAGAAAACAAAGGAAAACTAGTATGAAGACTCCAATCCATATAAATGCCTTCTAATTTCTTAAATAAATAAATAATGGTAAAGTATCTGCCCTGGCTAACAATCCATTTTATCTCTATTTGAAAAGAAAATTATTAGCTGGAAGCATCTCATGAATCAAACTAACCTCAACTCAACAGGATATGCATATCAGTGTATCAGATATTGTTTTTCTGAAAAGTTACTCTGACAAGTCCCTCTCAGCTGATCCTACAATATCTGTTTGAAATATTCCCCTTTTTGATCCTGTTCTGAAATCAGAAGCAAGTTGCCTCTAGCATTAGAAATTTAGCTGTCAAATCAATCTCCATAGAGTACTTGGGGAAAAAAAAATCATATCAGGTGCTGAAAAAAGTTACATATTGGCCTCATGCACAACTGGAGGCAGACAAGCCCCCTGTACATGACTTCTTCTACTCCCTCTTAATAACTCCTAATGCTTCAGATTCCTTTCTAGTGTAAATTTTAAAGAAATTATTCCTCTAGTATGACTTACTGTCATTGGAGGTAGTTTATTCAGATCAAAATAAGCAACCATTATTTTATATATAAAAGTTTCACTCACTCCTTTCACTACTTGTTTTCTCCTCGTTTGCTTTATATTTTGGTTTACACTTTTCACACTAAATTTATGGGGAAAGGAATAAGGTGTTTCCATATTTTTGGGAACCACTCAGAATATTAAGGCATTGATGCAATTAAATAATTAAAAATACAAAATCTTGTCTGAAGAGGTATTTCAATATACCTCTTGGCACAGTGATAGCAGTTGAAAACTCTCCTTGACCATAGCCTGCTTGGCACTTATTTATCAACTTCTATTGTGTTTACAAAGTGGTGCTAATGAAGGAAATCTCAAGGGGTTTTGGTGGGTTTTTTGGGCGTGGGGGACTATTTCTAGTTGCAGACACTCTCCCTGCAGGAAGGAAAAGACTCCCATGGAATGATAAAGGACTCACTGTTACACTATTACAGGAGATGAATTGCATTAACCCCTGCCCTTCCCCATTGTACTTGCTGCCCACTGAAAACAACAACAGAATTACTAAAATCCCACACTCTCTAATGGGATGGTAATAGGATTCAGAGGCCATTAGGGTAAAGGCAATCCATATTTTACAGTTTAATAAGCTCTTGCTGAAGATGCTGGATCCTTCTTCAAAGCCAACAATTACTGATTTAGTATTAACAAATCCTCAACTGTCAAGACCGCAGAATGCATTCAAGATGAAGTCAACAGTTATGGTGACAGACTTTAAAAATGTGTGTAGAAAAATAAAATCACTTAAATTGAAATAATTTGTAATTTTACAGTGATACTGCTTATTACTGTCATTTCATATTTCTCTATATCCAGATCCCATGGTTACTCAAGTTTGCACATAATTCAGAGTTCTGTGGTGTTTGTTGTTGAAGCCAAGAATTGTTGTCCTGCTTTCTAAGCATACAACTCTTCTCACAAAGAAATAAAACACTCAACAAAAAACTATGGGACCAACTGAGTAATGAAATCAAGTCCTCCACAATCACAGATAGCTATATAGACAATTCTTTAATATTATGGTTACCTACAACTGGATTACCTACTGGCTGTAGACGCAAAAGGACACACCATTTTCTAAGATCATACCTTGAAACATAGGGTGTACAATACAAACTAACTCTGCCTGCTCTTTATTATTCTTTAAAAACACTGGTGTATATATTTTTGAAAGGCAAATGTCCTTTTAAAAAAGAATCATCTTATCTCTTTTTTTTTTGCTGTGTCCAGTCCTTCCCCATTCCCTTATGCAACTGACTGGGGATATAAAGAACAATCCATTCCTTAATTTCCTGAAACCAAAGATACACCTTCATCACTAGTGCTGCTGGATCTAATCTCCCCTTCTCACTATTCTTTTGCTTACCCTTCTTAAAGGGAGGAAAAAAAAAAAAGTCCCAATGAAAACAGATGTTTTTTAGAAATGATAATTCTGAAACACATTCTGTCCCCACAAACATTAACACAGTTCTCAGTCCTGGAGGTGTCACTGTATCTAAAAATATGGACCACTGCTGTTGTAGTATAATTTTGTGCCTAATTGCACAAACAACAGGAAAGCAAAATAAAATATATCATCATAAACCAACTAAACCCAAAGGCCTGCCATCATTTCCAACTGAAGAAGCCAGTTTTTCACCATCTACAAAGGTGATGTTTTCATATCAGATATTGCAATTTCACACACCAGAACCAGGCAGATCTTCAAAATTTTATGTGCTGCTTATGTGAAGAACTATTAGACTTAATTAACATCAATGCAGATTCACTATTTATCATGATGTATTAATAATGGATCCAAGTACATATTTTATTACTGCCACAATGTTATGTTACAAGCATAAATTTAATACAAACTGAGCTAGTAGTTCTCCTGTTTCTCCAGAAGTAGATACACTGAATTTTGAGATCCACTTCCACAACTTCATTTGGTCACATCTAATGCTTAAAGAAAAATTTCAATACACTCAAGAGTGGGAAAAGGAAACCAGAGTGATTACTGCAACAATTCACTCTGTTTAGCTCGCTATTAAAACAAGTTTTGTAAACTATTTTGAAAGATGCTTTGCAGAATATCTAGAGGGATCACAGAGATTTTTGAAGCATAGCTTCCAGGCAAACTAACAAAAATAACCAGAAGGCAAGTAAAAAGGGAATTGACTATCTAACTAATTCCATGACAGGAATTGTCCTATCAATATTTTACAGTGCGAAGCAAAACTACAGCATGAACAGAAGAAAGGTGCCAAATCCCACCCAAAGCCTCTTTAGGGAGAGAAACAGAGAACATCAGAACCATTAATTCCTAAGGACCTTTATTTATATATAAATTTAACATTAACTCCACTTAAATCTAACCACATTGTTTACAATACAACAATACATAATGTGTCACCGTGACTCAGCCTAACTCTGGAGTCAGGATTTCTTTTGTCTTGATAATGTAGTGCTGGAGCATGTCCAGAGAAGGAAGTGGAGCTGCAGAAGGGTCTGGAGAGTCAGTCATGTGAGGGAGCTGGGGGTGTTCATCCTGGAGCAAAGGAGGCTCAGGAGGGATCTTCTGGCTCTGCACAATTCCCTGGCAGGAGGGGGCAGCCAAGGGGATCAGGTTGTGCTCCAGGGAACCATCAACAGGACAAGGAGAAATAGCCTCAAGCTGCACTGGGAGAGGTTTAGGTTCGATATCAGGAAGAATTTCTTCACAAAAAGGGCTATCAGGTGTTGGAAGGGGCTGCCCAGGGAGGTGGTGCAGTCCCCATCCCTGGAGGTGTTTAGGAAACAACCGTGTGTGGCTCTCAGTGCTCTGGTCTGGTTGACAGGGAGGGGATCAGGCGTGGGTTGGACTCAATGCTCTCAGAGCTCTTTTGCAGCCTAAATGATTCTGTGAAAACAGTTTTTAAAAAGAGAGCAGAGTCTTCAACCACAAGTGATCACTTAATTCAGAAGATTTCATGTTAGAAGGTGGTGAATGAGGATGAAACAATTAATTTCTTAAGGCTGGTCATGGCTAACAGGGTAAACATGAATGTTACCCACACTGGGGCCCTGATTGGCTTTGCATTTGACACATGCTGTCTCAACACACCATTTTGAATGATATTTCAGTCATTCTGCAAGATGCTCTCAGAAAAGGTAGCAAGGAGGTGCAATATAATGAGCTATAATACAATAATCATGGTTTGGATCTCTGTCAAGTTTCTCAGAACGCAAATGAGAATTTATCAGGAATTTGCCCAAAACAAATAATTTACGCTCATTTCCGCAACACGACAGACATGATTCTCCTCCATTCAGCTCTTTGTTAACTCTGATTAATTACTTCACTTCCAAATTTCATTAGAAACATATTCATCTTTTCTAGGTTGCAACAACTGATATGCTGCATCTTGAAGTCTCATATTAGAAAACTGAACATCTGTCCATTCCTTACATTCTACTGACCTCTAGAGACTGCATGTATATATGTATAGCACATATACATTATTTATGTCCATGCACATGTACCAGAGCAACAGTACAATAGTTTGACTTTAAGAGAAATCTGCATTCAGTATCTGATGTTACAGTTTTGACTTTAATCCCAAACTGTTCTCAGAGACATTTTCTTTCCTGCAAAAATCTCTGGCTATTCTTTCCCCCCTCTTCTCTTTGTGTCCTTCCAACACAAACACACCATACCTTATCAGCTATGTACAGAATTAGGCTACAACTATGAATATCAATATAAATACTGAGATAAAACAGGTTTCATTTAGCATTAGTATCTGCTACGAAGGGAGTGCTACAGGTCAGGCACACTGAATTACTGAAAAAGAGATATTATTGCATGTGAGGAGAGCAGACCAGTCTCTCCCAGCTCAGTACAACCCTTGTTCCCCCACCAAACGATAACATCTTGCAGCAGATTCCTTGTCTCCATTCTGCTGCCAGGGAATAGAAACCTCTACAAAAGCCTGTGCTGGGTTTGACATTTAGACCAAACAGAAAGGACTGTAGGAGTTGAATTTGTCAACTAAAATCTATTCAAAATAGTCACTAATCCAGTAACAAAGAGAAACGAGGGGAACAGAAGAGACTATGTTCTTCCCCAACAATGTTAGAATAACTGACACCGTTAAGAGCAATTACTTGGTGATACTGTGTGGTCAAGTACAGCAAGGGGCATACCACAAATATATACAAAATTAACAGGTGACATTTCAAAGGCACATTCTCCAACTAAAAATACTCAGTGTTCAATTCCATAACAAAAATCCTGGCAAATATATATCAGGTTTTCTAACACTTCCAATGTTTTACAGAGAAGGCCCACATAGAAGACACATCCATATGATTTTATTCCTCAAATCTCAAAGACAATGGTAAGTTTAGGAGAACAATCTGAAAGCAATGTCCTACTTCAAAAAAGCTTTCTTGCTTTTTAAAAATAATTTATTTTTCAGGGCAGGGGAATAAAGCCCTCTAATGCAGTGTTTTACCATGTTATAATCATATTTCATGTGATAACAGAATACAAATTTTATTTGATTTGGAATCAGCTATGAGCTACAGGTTGAGTTTTATTAAATCAATATAAGCTATAGATAGCAACTGAGCTCCATATCTTCAAAAATTGCACGCACAGAGTAAGAACTGGGCTAGCTAAATATATTCTACACAATAAAGCTAAAAGAATTACATCCCATACTTTGTGTTACTCAGAAATTAATGCATCATTGATGAGGAAAATATAGACAACCATGTCCTCCTTTAGAACATTCTTAAGATGACTTCATTGCCAAATCCTATTTCCAGTTTTTAAAATTACTTTTTTTTCCCCATTTTTATTTGCCTATTTTAATGGTGGTATCCCAGTCTCTGACACAGATGCAAGCATCAAATAAGTAACTAAATTACTATTATCTGCAGTACATTTTCCTATGTACACATCCCAGCTTTATATTTCAATAACTTACTTCAGACTCCTAGACATATATTCCTTCTCAGTTCCAGTAATGTGAGACTAGGTAAGTATTTTTGAATTTCTAATGGATTTCAATTAAAATACACAGATTCAGATTTTTGTTGTTGTTTATACATAAATAAGCATCCAGAGACCTAGAAATACCTAGAAAAAACCTAGAAATACACTGTTGCTGCTACTGAAAAATATGGCACTAAACTCAATTGTGGCCAGAATTATTGACCCTGCGCAGCTATTCTGAGCTTTCAGGAGTGTTCTCCTAAATAAAATTCCAGTGTACAAATACGCTTGCTTTTCTCTTCATGACTTTGAGAACTGAGAAATACAAAGATAAAAGTTTATTCCTTAGGGCTATATTGTGTCATAAGCCTTTAAACTGAATTTGCCAATGTTTTCAACAGGGAATTCTCTTTAGAAACTGGTGACATATTACAATCTTTTAAACTAAATTATGTACCATTTCATTGAATTGACAAGTCTGAGAGTGAAGAAGCTATGAGAACATAATTCTGGTGATGTTCTCACTGGATACAGTCAGGCTCCTTTCTCCAAATGACACAGAATTTTAGAAATGTCAAAGTGCTCACGAACTTTTGGCTGTGGCCAGCTGAGACACACAACATTCAATGGCCAGGGCTAATAGTCTCTAAAAGAGTAGGAACTACTGGGTTTGAAAACAAAAACTACATGCCCATTCAATAAATACAGATAACGTTGCATTTCCTTAACTATACTCATGAAATGCAGACAAATTTCACTTTCTCTGCATATCAAGTACACAGACAGCCTTCTGAAGGTTAAAGAATTACCTTAACATGTACACAGTTGTGTGCATGCACAAACTGAGCAATAAATTAAAGAAGCAGAAAGTTAAGAAAATCCCTACTAGCAACAGCAAACTTATATGGGGAAAAAAAACCCCAAACCAAATAGTCACCAACAAAAAAACCCCAACCAACCTAAAGCTTATCAGATTAAAGACATTTTGGCACATGCAAAATGTCTGCAAAACCCCATAAAAATATTAAATCTAACCCACAATAAATAGATAGCCTACAATGCTAATTACATGAGAGATGACTGTAGAGATCTGTCACACATTTTTTCTATCTGCATTTTTTCCCCAGTTATAATCAGAAGTTGAAATTTTCTTACACATTAAGTAGCAAAAAAAATAAAGGCACACTCCTACGTATTCTAAAATTCAGTCAAACACAGTAATTTTAACTCTAAAAACTGAAATCTCTTCTCTAAAATGTCCTCAAATAATTCATACTTGTCTTTTTTTATTTAAGATACAAATAGGTACAAACCAGTTGCACGCCAATCCCATTTTTAGCACGACTAGCCTAAGTTTTGCATACTTACCCTGCTTTACATGTAAAGCTAGGATTAAAGAAAAACAACACACATTAGGGTTTTGAATTTGAAATCAGTTATGGTTGATGATCATCTCCAAAAATAAATATTCCCACAGATAGAGGTCAGTGGTTGCCTGAAATTGCATCAGTTAGTGCCTGTATACTAAAATCCTCCACTCCTGTGGGACTGCTTTATCATTTTATCAGATTAATTAAAACACTAGTTTTAGCATAGAACATCACAGTTTTCTATTCACACATTTGCCATTAGGTGCTTACAATTTATTGATCTGAGACTCATCATAGGGCTTCTCAGAATTTAATCACATAAGATTAAATTGTTAATAGATTAAAAAAGTACACATAAAATAATGTACAAATTAAGAGGGGATTTCTTGTCTTTTATGTGTGAATTTGGCAAGCTCTTGCTGCTCTCAAAGGAAAGCAACTTCACTGTACTAGAACTCTAATTTTGAGGTGGCATGTATTTTTTTTTTTTTAATTTATAATTAAACATCTATATTTTGTGGCTGTCTTTAAAAAACCAAAATACCAAACCCCTAACTTTTAGGGATATTCTTTCAGCCCTTTGTCTAAGAAAACACAGATGAAACAATGTTAATAATAACGATAAAATTTGAAGAGGTAAGTTAAAAACTAAAAACCTTAAAAAAAGACACATGGTTGTATTTACATGTGCCTCATTTCAGCGTGTGTGTCTCTACAGGTTTGCAGAGTGAATAGCACATACAATAATGATGTAAAAATTATTGATCTCATATTATGGAACTACCAACAGCTTTGAGCTTTTTCTTTGGTTTTTGTAATCTCACTGCATTTCTTTCTCTAGATGAAGTAATCTTAACTTTGCTCTCCAGCAACATCTACTGGAACATCAGTAAAATGCTGCTATTTCTATTAATCACCCATTTAACATCTAGTAGGGCAGAGTTAGCAATGCCAAAAGCAGAGATAAATGCTCTGCAACTCAGATCCTGAATTCCGGGCTCAAGCACATCAAGGTGGCTCAGCTTCACCCTTCCACTTTTCTGCCGTTTCATAGGGACCAAAGCCTTCATGACTAATTCCTATCAGAATTCATCTACCATTTATACTCAGACATACTTGAAGTCACAAAATATCATTTAAAGCACCACATTACATCCAGGACTTCCATTATTGTCAGAGAAGTTACTCCTAATTTTGGTTTGATTCAGCATGTGCTTAAACAGAATTGAAGCCTAAACAGAACTTGGAGAAACACATTGAAACATTTTGAAAGGTGAAACAGAGCTGGAGTGGCAATTCCAATGCCAAAAAATAAACAAGTTTGGCAAAACCATAGTTAAAAAGTAAAAACATCCACAGCAAAAGAGTGAAACATTTACAAGTTCTGATTTCAAGTCTTCAGGAAAAAGAAAAAAAAAAAAAAAGAAAAACCAAAAAAACCCCAACCTGTCCCTTTCTATGAGGATGAAAGTGTGTGATTAACTACCACTGAAGGAAGGAGCACGGCTCCCCTTCACCGAGGGGGACTCTGCTTCGCTGGGGGCTCGGTGCCTGTCAGCTGTGGACCTTGTCACTGCCTGTCTGGTACAGCCAGCCCCTGCAAACCCACACACAGCCCTGCCTGGAACACGAGCTCCGGGCACTGCGCATTCGGCTGGTGCAGGCAGCACCAGCCCTTTGGGGGAACTTGCATAAAGACCAAAGTTCCCATGTAAACAGATTCATTTCACTCTGCAGGGGGCTCATCTGTAGGTCTGCACCACCAAATTCTGCCTATCAAACGATGTTTACTCTATGACAGCTTACGAAGCTTTTCCCAGCTCCGCTCAGAGCCAGCCAGCAAGTGCTCCACTTTACAAATAACTCTGATCACTACAACAGTATTTGCTTTCTTCCAGAGCCTTAATAGTGGTCTAACTATCCTTGACTGCTTGCTCACTCTTCAGTGTGACAATGAAATTCAGAGTATCACTGCTGCTCAGAATCCCTTCCTCCTATTTTGAGTCAGTTTGCTGATACAGAGAGCAACTGTAAAATGTAGGGAGAGGAAAAAACGGTACCAAAGCCAGTGACAACCAGAAACAGGCGTCCCAATAATAAATATTCCAGTTGTGAATGAAAAGCACTTACTAAAATTATTTTTGTCTTTGGAATCCCTGTAAAACCTTAATGTATTTTTATAGAGAGTAAAAGGGCACGTTTCCCAAAACCACAAACCCTTTAGGCTATACAATTGTATATTATCACAAGACTTAAGTTCATAGGCTTTGCCTGATAAATTAGCTCCTCTCAATAACTGTTAAACAGAAAGCCCTTTATTGTAATCCAAGTGCACTTGTGGACAGCACTTTCAGAGTTAACTCCATTTGACAACTGACATAAATCCATTATTCTAATTTGGTGATTGCTTTACTAAACACAGATGCATTTTATGAGTTTTAGTCACGTATTTCATTCAGGATGCTACTTAATCTCAATTTACAAAACATAAACACGAAATAGGTTTCACAGTATGTCTAAAAGGGTACAGCTATTCATCCGACAAAATGCCAGGCAAATAAACCATATTCACCTAGACCTAAACTCAATGCTACATTTTACCTTACACAATAAATAGTAAATAGGTAAATTATTTTTTTAATTGAGCTGTTGCAATCTAATTGCAGAATGCAAGCTCCCTGAGGGTTGTAAGACTCTAAAGCTTTTCTTACACTGAGATTTCAGCACTGAATTTAACCTTAAGCAAAGTCCGGCTTTCACAAAAGCTGGCTCCCTGATTTATTTTGATACACAGAGAAAAGGGGGGAAAAGAACAAGCAGTCATTGTGAATACAGCGTCCTCAGAACCCCATCTCTAATTCAATTTATAGCACAGACTTTACATCTTAAACAAAAGGAATCTGATACAACACCGATGCTGCCTCTTGCTGCAGTTGCCTGCCTCAGTTACAGAACGCTGAAAATCCACCGCTCCGACCAAGCACTCCATAAAACATTCGGATTCAGACACTTCTTACCTGCCTCAGTTGAAGGCTTCCTTCCCTTGTTAGCAGTATGAAGCATCCTCCAGCCTTCCCAATCCTTAGCACCGGCCTCGAATTGCACGACCAAGTCCCTTTTTTTCAAGAAAACGCTTATTGAAAGTGATTAGTTTTTGTTGTCCCTTTTAAGTCCCTCCTGCGGGAAGAAGCCGGGGAGCGATGTGACGCCACCTTTTAATCTTTTGCGAGAGTGAAAAGGCAGAAAAGGAGCGCTCGATCAAACTGAGCTTCACACATGACTAAAACTCGGCGGAGAGGCTGCGAGCTCTGGCTGAAGCACCACTAGGCGTGAGTGTAAGAACAGAGAAGAGGGGAGAGTCAATGAAATGTGACAACGTATGTGCATCAAAGACGGGGAAGAGGGAGAGAACAATGAGAGAGAGACCGCGACAGCAACGGGAAGGAGGAAGAATGAGAATGGGAGGCAGGATAAGCCGGAAGAAAAGAGGAGAGTTTTGAAGCAAAGAATTCGCAGAATAAAGCCAAAGTGTCTGGCAGCTTCTGTTTTTATCTCAGCGAGCATGACATACTGCCTCTCTCATTTAGCAACACATTCTTGTCTCTTCCAGGTTTGAAAACTGAGATAATCACAGTGTGTGCCTGTTTGCACCTGACTGGCACACTTGTGTGCAGTGTACCTGAGATGCCCCCCAACCATCTCCTGGAGATGCATTGATGTGCAATTAAGTTCATATATTCATTAGGAGAGACACCTCCCCCCAGCCCCCAAAACCAGAAGCTGATAATTTCTACATTAATTTACAATATAGTTTAACTGGCAGATGGAATTCTACTTATAACTACTAACAAACTGCCACTGATAAACAAATGACTGAACAAATGTTTAATGTTGATAAGTGAGTTATCATAGCAACAAAACATATTAGCTTTGATAAATCTGTTTTTAAGGAAAGGTATTACATTTTATTTAGCCTGGAATTTCTAGGTGAAGTTGCTCTAAGTGGTAGGAGAAGAAACTTGACCCAAAACTACCATTTTTAAAGGAATGCATCAGAAATACATTCATATTTCCAATGTTTTTAAAAAGAAATTACAAGCTAAACCCCAAATTTCAAATTTAATTTTGAATTCCTACCCATCTAGAAAAGATCCACACATTAAATCCCCATAGAAGTCGGGTTCATTTTCGTGCAAGATGGGGGTGGGATGTGTGTGGATCGTTTGGAGGTTTTTTTCCCTAACTACAACATGTAACATCAGGACAGCTTCTGTGATTTGCTTTGTTCATACCTTCTACCTTTACATGGTCAAGGCTTTATGCCAGCTGGCAATGGGTCAGCTGGCCAAAGTACAGAGGTCCTTGTCTGCAGAACTGACACAAGCCCACAACCACATTCGGATTTACATGCAAACAGGAACAAACCTTAAAAAAGTTGTATTTTCTTTGCTGCAGCACCCTGTTTGGGTGGATCCTACCACCTCAACTGCACTAGGGAAAAGGGAAGACAATGTCAGTAACTTAAGAAGCTGGAAATCTGGATCTAGCTCTGCTCTGTGCAGAATAGTGCTGTGGTAGCTCATGCAAGTCACACTGTGCCACATTCTGCTGTCAGGGTCTGAAGGTACTCAGGTAGCCTAAAGGAGTATTTCAACAGCTTTACATAACTTGGTATCCTCTTCTGTAAGGGTTTTCCAGTTTCAGAGAGGAGGTTATAAAGATGAGTTCACAAATGGTTATCAGAGCATCAAGGGTCTGGTTCAACCCCAGGTAATTCTATATCATTATTGTACCACAAAACTTGTAAGAATTGATGTTTTTCTATGAGTATTTGCTCCAGAATCTCACCAAAAACCATCACAGTAAGCTCTGGACAGATGGAATCCAGTTTTCCTACCTGTATAGCAACACTTGCAAAATGATTCTTTAAACATGCAAACCCTAACCTATTGATAAATTTGTGATTGCTTCAGCATTTCACCTCTTATTTTTTGTCCCTTGGGGACTGAGAATCCTCTGACTTAAATAAAGATCCATTAAAATCAGATTCTCACTAACCTTCTTAAGCAGCCTTCATCATGTGAACTTAAAGTTACCATAAGGACAAAAATATTACTGAGAACAATGGGCTTTTAAACCTCTGTGTGTGTGTATATCAATGCATGACTAGCTTACCCAACTCAGGAGCAGTTTATGTGATGGATCAAGAATTACTTCATGCTCTGCTGCTGTAAGGAGTCCAATGGATTCCTTACACTGTTTTAAAGACCTCCTGGTTTATGGAAATAAACACCACCTGACATTTTAGGGGGACAGAAAGATGAGGGAGAAATAGACATCCATGAGCTTAGTTATTGCTTTATTTTTTTCCTAGAGTATTGTTAGTAAATACTCTAAAGGAACTGCCTCACTACCTTTTGAAAAGAAAACAAGCAAAAATAAGTCCCAAGTGCTGTAAGAAGCTCCTCTGCTCATGCAGTGAGTGCACAGGCAGAGGCCTGTCCACACTTAAAATGAGTAACAGGAACAATTAGAGGAGAGATCTTTCCTGTTTCCCATTCATTTTTTATCTTCTCACCCTTATGGGTTAAATTGCTCTTCTCATGCAAGTCCTGATAAGAAGTTTCCACATCTCTTACAATGTACTAGATTATATCCATGACAACAACTTCCAGGAAATGCAAACACATACATACATACTTCTGAAAGTATTTATTCATTCTCACAGGCCTATCCACAAATTCACTATGGAATTAAATGGCTGCATTTGCATCCAAGGTCAACAAAACCCTTGAAAACAGGCATGCAGCTTGTTTGTTTTCATGAAAGGCATAAGACCGCGTGGCTAAAACCAAGCATGAGCTTATACATTAAAGTAATTAAATTGTTTTCTGCAAGAACTGACCTGGTGTTTGAACTAGAACTGTTCAGACACTGAGCTGCTTGGCTCCTTATAGCTCCAGTGAGCAAGACAAGCCATTCTCCTATGGAAGTTACTCTATAAATGGGCCACATTTCCATAAGACAGGTGAGGCTTTGATGAACATGAATGGGAAAACTGTTATTTTACTGCTGTTAAATGTGCTTCCACTTAAGCTTCCTCAAGCAGTACTCCAGGAGCACACCAGCACCACACCAGTGAACATTACAAAATAACTACACACAGAAACGTACTAGCAGGGCCATTTTGTGGAGGGTTGTAAATAGCTGATTTCCAGCCCTTTTCTTATACTTTCACCATTACAGAGAAAATAACTAAACCAGAGCTTCCCCTCAGTCTTACCTGAGGAAGCCAAATTTAGGTTTAATCACAGAATACCTCTTGATACCATACTTGTCTACTCTGCTACAAATCTGGGTTGCTCTGCTGTGTGTTTTCATCCACATGCAAACATCCTCAGTGACCTCAAACTTCTGGTGTAACAGAACAATTTTAGGAGATTCACTACTGCGCTGTTTCAACGATGCTGAATCCAGCCCCATCCCCTACAACCGTCTCTCAGGAAAACACAGGGTCTTCAGGAACATGGAGCATCACACAGCACATGATGGGGTAATAAAGTGGCAAATGACTATGAAAGCCCTCACCTATCACAGGGGCTACTGGCCAGAAACACTCATTGACTGCAAGTCCTTTGGAGTTGAAGGAAAGGCTCTGGTTATGCAGAAGGGCAAATGACCACTTCCTCTTAGCAATATCCTTCTGTATTTTACATCTAGCAAAGACTTTCTTTGCCAATTATCTAGCTGGGCGACATGAACACAAAATTAATTTTTCCAGACTTTTAGTTTTGTTTCTTCTGTTTCAGACCTAAAGACAGACTGTCTCTGAGAGTATCTTTTTTTTTATTTTTTCAGTTACATCTGTTGATTTAATAAAACATACCACCTTCTTCTCCCAAAAGCCTGTTTCAATAATACCTTTGGATCTCTAACACCACATCACTTAAAATTATAAGGACATGGTGTGGCCCTGCATCTCTCCCCAGACTCCATTCCCTAGAATGGATCTGTTCACTGCTCAGAGGGAATCCAGGAGGAGCAGAAGGGCCAGAAGGGAGGAGGTGCATACAAGAAAATCCCATGTATCTTATATTGCCTATACTTAACTTCTCAGCACCCAATTTACTATGAGAAATGCAGTTGGTGTGGTAAAAGAAGCATCAGGATCAGACATAATTTTACTGGTGAGAGGAACAAAATAAAGACCTTGCACAAGCCTAAGCTACAACATCCTGGCAGGGTGAAGAAAAACTGTGATGCTCTTGCTGGTATGAATAATAAAACCACTTAAATGCTGCTTTTTGAGCATAACTGAATACATGTGATAGCATCATTATAAATTAAAACTGTTTATGACCTCCATTTGGTCCAAACAGTACAACCTTACTCACTATATGCATGGCTGAACAAATTGATCTACAGCTGCCTGTGTTACATGATAGAAGGGATACCCAAGTGCTCTGAAAAGGAAACAAAAAGAAAATCCCAGCAAAAGCAGCTTGTAATGACTCATGCAGATTTCTTAATGGCTACTGAAAATAATCCTTGATTCCTATCATTGCCAACTCAGTAAGTGATAATAACTAATACCTAAGTTATTATTTTATTTACATAGTTAATTTCTAGTTTTCTCTATTCCATAAAAATAAGTGTTAATATGTTTTGAAACCAATCATTTCATGAATGAATGAATGGAAACCAGTACTTGTATAAATTCTGCTTAAGTATTAAAATAGGAGATAATCAGTATGCTCTTAACTATTTGGGTAGAAAATTCTTAAAGGACATTTAACTCTACCACACCCTTGTATTTATTTGTAAAACCATAGAGGAATACGCATTAAAACGACATTTCAAGAGTCAGACTTCTGCGGCTCCAACTTGTTGTCTGCTCCATACATTTCCATTTAGAATTTTTCCTCCAATTATAGTCACATGCTAAGGCCTTTCAAGACTCCTCAGTACCTCAAACAATTCCTGAAGTATCTCCCACAGAAGATTTACAATTTTTAAACCAGCAGCAAACCAATTACTTTCATCTGTACCTAAACGGCAGCCAGTTCAGGTGACCCTCCTGTGCCTCAATTAACATTAGGGATGGAAAGAGTAATTTACCTACAAGATTCAGGTGTGCCTGATTTCTGCCTGCCATGGGCTGAGAGCTCCTCCACGCTCTGCAGGCACCTTCTGCTTGCAAAGGCAAAGGCTGGCTTCCAGGAGAGCACTGTGAGGCTCCTAAAGCATTTTCTTCACAACTAGGTAATTTAAGTTCTCTACATGAAATACAAATCTACGCTGAGACAACAGAGCACACAGCTTCACTGAGTGCACAATTTATGTCAGAGTACAGGGCAACACACTCAGAAACTGAACAAAGCCTAGTTTTACTGCCCAGTCCCCTGAATTAATATGCAACGTTCATGCTTTAAGTATACCCCTGAGCATTCTCTGAGCCACAGCTTTGAAGATGTGTTGGTTTCCTATGCACTAACTTGACCTATATTCAGGCTCACTTCTATTCTGAGATTATTTCTGCTGTGAATTCAATTCCAGCCTCTATAGACACCACTTTGCTACACCTATGATACAGATGGCAAAAAGCAGAAGGATGTCAACAAATTAAAAGGCCACTGCTGTCATTGCCTAACAGCCAGGGCAATCAAAAAACTCTTTTTGTGAGCTGATCTTGACACAAGCACGTTTCCTTTATAATGTGGAAGCACAGAACCAAATCTATACACCTTTTAAAACTGTTTGCTTTTATGTCAGGATCCAAAGACCTGCTGCCCTGCTGGAGCCAAGTTTTATCTGTGCCATGAGCCAAGGATGCCAAAAATCTGCAAGAGATGGCCAAAAAATGGAGGCAGGGAAATGAATAACTTGTTATTTTCAGAGTAAAGTTACAAGATGCAAACAGAAAAATGGTTCTCCATCTCTAATGCAGGACACCAGAAAGGAAGTGAAAAACAGGAAGAAAGGTCTCTTTTAAAACTTGCTCCTGTTTACTTGTGTTCTGATCCAAAATTTTTGTACCAGAACTCCACTTTTCCACTATATTTATAGGACAGAGACCTTTCAGGATTCGGCCTACACCCTATTAGTAACACCTGACAACTCATTTACTGCTTCAGGTTATTTCATGTAATGACCAAGAGGACTTCTATACCATAACAGAACACCTAAAATTCCACTTATCTCATAGAACAAGATTGTCAAGCCCTCTGAGTTTACAGCTCAAAGAGCCCTTGAGAACTTGGAAGACTTCCACTCCTGCACAGGTATCCCAGAGCTGTGCTGAGCAGGAACACTGCAGGGACTGCTAAAGCAGCAATGCCAGAATCACAGGGTACAAAAACCACTGCAGGATCCCCACACACGGAGTCCTACTCACCACATGAGTCAAGAGCTTCTTTTATTAAACGCTTTCATGATGCATCTAGACTATGACTCAAGCCAATGAGTTGATAAGAAAAAGGGGAGGCAGGCTCAGGAAAGTTTGGTTTACTCCCCATCTGTTTTGGTACAGCACATGGAGGAAAATTCCACCAACAAGGGCTGACAAGGCATAAAAAGCACCCTGAATTTGGCCTTTTCTCAGCTCTCATCAGACACGGGATACTGGTTTTGGTGAACCTGTGGTATGAACAACAACACCAGTTCCTGCCTTTACCCCTGTCATACCACTAAGAAAGTACACACTGAAGCAAAAGAAAAAAAAATAAAATTGGTAAATGTGAAGCGCTGTTGAGAACTTGACATTATGGACTCTTAAGAAGTTTAAGATATAGTATTTTAAGTAAATTGTTAAAAAGTTACAGAAATGTTCAAAAAAGCATATGTATATTAAAAATGCCATAAAAAGTGAGTATGACATTACAGATGATTAAAATGTAAAAAAAAAAACCAACTTAAATGCACATTTTAGGTCTGGTTTTATGATAACAGTTTCACAGTTCTGAAATGCAACCAGATCAGATTATAAATAGCGAGATATGGCTTTTTAGATGTACTCATTCTCTTAAAATTATCAATAATAAGTAATATGCTGTATTTAAGAATGATCCAAATTTAATAATAACATCCTTTTTTTTTTTTTTAGAATATACAAATTTTGATTCCATGGAAACTCAATTGAGACTGTGCCACATCTTTCACACAGCTGACTAAGAGCATGGGTGAACTATCTGGCTGTTATTTGAAATGTTCTTCAACTTTATGAAGACAGACTCATTAAAGCAAGATCTTTCCCACAAACAGTTTCTGACAAAGTGAAAAAGTAATTAACACAAAAAGATGAGAGAACTATTTTTACTTTTACTATTTTTCACTCAGCCAGTTTATTACAGGCATTGTCATTTTTTTGACGTGCTTGCTCCTGTGACAATCACGGACGCAATTCAAAAACTTTACTTATCAGTCAACGCTGTTCTACAATTACCTCATCCTTACTTACGAAATCTGGGATAAAATGGTACAACTTCAGGTACTAAATACCTAAAAAAGTCCCTCAGGAAGCTGCCAGGAATAGATATTAACTGCACTATACAACATGACAGAGTCACCACGTACACTTCCCAGAAAGTGCCCATCTTAATGCACACCAAAAGCACAACAATTAAGGGGTACAATTTTGTTTAAAAAAAGAAACCAAAAAAACCACAACAACAAACCCAAACACACAACAACCCCGAACAATAAAGCAGACAATCTCATAGTGTTCGAGCTGTCTAATAACCTCCATTTCATCTTTCCCTTAACCTCCTGTTTGGTTTTTTTCTCTCCATTTTTCTCCATTTAAACTGTGCTTGTTGAACTCAACTGAGAAACACTTGAATCCCTGATGAAATTTTATATAACCTTATTCATTATAGATTTTTCTGCTGATTAAGCTTTCAAAATAACTATAATAATGTAAAGCAATACCATACTGCTGCTGTTTTGGGGGTTTTTAGCATGTGAGTGAAGCCAGACAAAGTATAAATCATAAAGCATAATACCAGCATTCTGTTGCCCTTATCTTTACTGTAGCACCTAGTTTTTGTTTCAACTAACAGGTTTGCTGTCAGCCAAATTCACAGACTATTAATTGTCATCAACCAATACATGATCATGACAAAGAAACAAAACGTGTGAAGAAGCACATAGTACTGTGAATTTAATTTTCAAAATGCTTCTCAGCGTGTTACAAATTAGACAAAGCATCATAACATCATAAGTAATGTCTGATCCAAGGCCTAAGTAGTTCCAACACATCTTCTGGTATTCACCAGAATGAAAATATTTTTTTATGCTTCTCAAGAGGACCTTTAAGAACAATGAAAGGATGTTATTTAAATACTTTCAACACCTGCTGTTGCTTAAATTCCACACGATAAAACAAATGTTTACCATAAAGATAGCAGGAGGAAGGTTTTAGTCCTGGATAGGCCACCCAACACAAAAGACACAAGCATTTTTCTTACTTACAGCATTGAAATGACATCTATGGAAAAACAGCGTTTCTGGAGCCTCATACCACCCTCGTGTAACTGTTGGCTGTGATGGTGACCCAGATACATCTGGGCTGCACAGACCAGCTCTGGGGAGACCCGAGTTCCAGGGTGGAGAGCTGGCAAGTGCCAACACCTGTGCCCCATTATCTGTGCCTCCCTCAGCTGTCCCAGTGATTGTCCCAGCAATCACCACTCAGCACACCTGGGCAGGGAAGTCACGGCCCTTCCCCAGGGAACCCCTGCCTCCCCTCAGACCTTGCCTGGTCACACAGCTGTGGAACCTGTAGGGCAGGTACCTGCAGTACCACCTTTAGGGCTTCACCTCGTCTGAAGGTCTCAAAGCAGCTCATGGAATCAGCCAAGCACACAACCACTCTGTGATGGTGGCTGACAAGTGCTATGTCACGTTCTGAGAAACCTTTCTCACTGACTGCTCAGAGGTACCCAGTGAGCCACCTCTGCCAGGAGGGTCAGCAGGGGAGCAGAGCCTGCCAAACCAGAGCTGTGCCACTCACTGACCCTGTAACACAGTTACAAGTTTTGTTATGACATCCGACATTTACTAAAACAGCAAATAAGGAGGATACCACTGCTAGGACTATTCAGGAACAAAAACAGTACATTGCCCCCAGAAGCATTAAAACCGAGTTTAACACTCAGATGGACAGGTGGCATCCACACCGAGGGATGGGAGGCTGGGGGTTTCACTCTGGGGACTTTTTCTAATGCAGCACTGGCTGAAAGCTGGGGCTCTTTGCAGACGGAATCTCTCTCCACACTAAAGGTGCTCGGGACACAGGAACTCCATCAATGCTCCCTCTCCCCCTGCCCGGCCCAGCTGCAGCCGCCTGCCCGGGGAGAGAAAAGCCAGGAGAAGACGGAAATTCCGAGTTTAGCTCTGCCTGTGGGTCTTTTTCATATAATCACAGAATGGTTTGGGTTGGAAAGGACCTTAAAGATCATCTGGTTTCAATCCCCTTCCCGTGGGCAGGCGCACACCTTCCAGTTGAGGAGGATTTTGTTGGTTGTTTTGGTTTGTTGTTTTTTGGGGAAAGGGAAGGAGCGTTGTTGCTGTCCTTGGTTATCTTTTCCCCTGCAGCTCGGCCCCAGCATCCCGGTTCCCGAGGCCATTCCCCGCTGAGCCTCGGCCGGAGTAGAGCCGCTCCCGCTGCCCGCCCCGCCTCGCCCCAGCTCCTCCCGGCCCGGGCACAGCCCGCGGGGCTCGGCACCGTCCGGCCCCGAAACGGCCCGGGGACAGCGGGCAATGCCCCCGCACCTGCGGCCGGAACGGGACAGCGGGCACTGCGCAGGATGCACAGGGATGGGGGAATGAGCGGGGCAGAGATGCGCGGGGCGGGGGATGCGCGGGATGTGGGATGCGCGGAGCAGGGGATGCGCGGAGCAGAGATCCGCGGGGCAGGGGATGCGCGGAGCGGGGGATGCGCGGAGCAGAGATCCGCGGGGCAGGGGATGCGCGGGGCAGGGGATGAGCGGAGCAGGGGATGCACAGGGCAGGGGATGCGCGGAGCAGAGGATGCGCAGGGCAGGGGATGAGCGGAGCAGAGGATGCGCAGGGCAGGGGATGAGCGGAGCAGAGGATGCGCAGGGCAGGGGATGCGCAGGGCAGGGGATGCGCGGGGCAGGGGATGCGCGGAGCAGGGGATGCACAGGGCAGGGGATGAGCGGAGCAGAGGATGCGCAGGGCAGGGGATGCGCAGGGCAGGGGATGCGCGGGGCAGGGGATGCGCGGAGCAGGGGATGGCGGAGCAGAAGATGCGCAGGGCAGGGGATGCGCGGGCCGGGCGATGCGCGGAGCAGGGGATGAGCGGAGCAGAGATGCGCGGGGCAGGGGATGCGCGGGCCTGTCCCCGCATGGACGAACCGCACCTGGGGCGCTCGGGACGGCATCGGCGCAGCAGGGCACGGACAGGGACGCCGCCCGGGGTCCGGCTCACGGCTTCTCTTTGGAACCAGAGGAGATGACCATCCTGGGCCAGGGGAGCGGCAGAGCCCAGGAACGCCCCGGGGCAGTCACGGCAGCCCCGAGGGCGAGCCCCGGTCCCGGGGACCCGCCCGGTTCCGCCGCTGCCGGAGCGCTGCGGGCAGCACCTGCCGGCCGGCTCTGCCGAGGGAAGGTCAGAGGAGAGAGCAGCGGGATGTGATACAAAGCAGAACTGACAGCGGCTGAGCACAGACACAGCTCCAGCCAGAGCAGAGCAGAGATCCTTAGGAAAGCAGCGGCGGCTGTGATGTGCAGTGAATACCTGAGCAGCCCGTCTGGGCTCACCGATCAAAAAGAGATGCCAAAGGGCCAACACTAATGGCAAGTCTGTCTCGCCACAGTCATCAGCGTGACAAGGCTGATGCTGTAGGTGCCTGGAGAAACAGATCTTTTATTTTCTCAGAGACCCAGGTATAAACTATGGGCTTAGCTCATGCATAAAACCCAAAATGAGCATAGTTGATGGCTGCTAGTAATGTGAACAATTAAGGACTATAGTTTTCACTTCAGATTAACAATCTTAAACACAGGATTCCAATGAATTTTTAGTTACACCGCTGCTGAATGAAAAACAAACAAACAAAACACCTTTTACATGAGCCTGAGCTGAACATTTTAAGTTGTAATAAAAAAAAAAAACCCTTATTAAAATTTTTTTGCCCCATTAGTGACTCAATTACAATTCAGCAAAACCAAAAAAATCCATGAGGAAGCACACAAAAAAGAGTAGGAAATTGAACAACAGAGGGAGACAGGGACATGCAGAATCAGTACATATTCCAAAGAACAATATGCAAACATGGAAATACTTTCGCTGTGGCTACAAAGACCACACTCAAGATGTGACTGTTTCAGTCAGTTGCTTGGAATCTTAACTTAGCCAGTTCCTCTGTGGCCTCAAAGCACATCAAGCTCATCTCCCCAGCTGCATCCTTCATACTTTGGCTCACAAATTTCCCAGAACCCAAACGTGCCCTACTGTCCCCAGCACACAGCTGGGCCACGAAGCAAGGAGTGAGCTTTGTACCAGTGCAAAGACATTCCCACAGCAGTGCCTCCACCTTCCTAGCAAATTGATATTCCAGGTAGAAAAATAATAATAAAAAACCCAACCAAAACCCAACAGAAAAACACACAAGCAAAGAACTCTTCTTGGAAAAGGCAGAGATGAGAGCCCTGAGTGACCCTGCCCCTCTCAGTCTGCCTGCACAGGTGACAGATGCTGCCTCCTCCCATCCCCACACTCACCAGGGGGAAGGGAGGTTGCATCTATTTCGGTTATTAAGTGGATAATGACTCCATATGCTGTCCTGCAGCCAAGCAACAAATAAAAATCATAATGTACAGGCCAAATAACTTCCTTGGAATCTAGACACATTACTGTGCATAATGCCCTTCTTAATGGTTATAAACAGACCAGAGCAATATACAAAAATAACATTCTACACAGAAGCATGATTATAATCAGCTATGTATGACATTTCTGTGCCATTTGGGTTAACTTTCAACAGCATTCTAACAGAGCTTGTCATTTTTCAGGTAATATCTTGCTTCAGTAATTCTATTTCAAAGTAGAAAACAACACCTAAGGTTATAACTACTAACAACTGTTAGTAGTTGAAACAGAAACTTCTGAAACAGAAGCCATCCTAAATCCCCCCAAATTTCTTTTTTATTTGCAGTAGGGATCCCCAAGAAAACACAGGCTAATACTAACAACACATTTCTTCTATGGTGACTAGAAAATAGAATTTAAGCAATATATTTTTATTGTTCAGATAAGTTACATTGAACTCCTGGGAATCAGTGGTTTAAAGCATGCAAAATCCATGGGTGAAACACAGCCTTGGAGATCAAATCACATCTCAGTTTGAGATTCATTGCTGGGTCTTGGGAAAGACAATTATCTTTGATGTGGTCAATTTTTTTCAGTTTGCATAATGGTGGTAATGATACCTCACAGGACTCATTTAAAGGTTTAATAAGTAATGCTTGCACTAAATTTTCAAGTTGCTAATTATGATTATTTAGCTAAGTGTTAACCTAATGCATATGTAAGAAAACAACATTAATGTATTCCCAAAGATGATTATGATCATAATTATTATTAATGCCACATGGACAAATGCAATTGTCCCTCGCCTGCCCAGGTGTGAGGTGTGTGTGACACACCTGGCACCTGGCAGGAAAGGCAGGACAACTCAGAAGTCATAACACATGGAATTTAGACTTGAACAGGAAACGCTGGAAGGGAAATATGCTCACAAGCCCAAGTTTAGAGTGAACCTCAATCATTCAGAGTTCACTGTGAGTGGTTGGCTTGGCTGTCAGGCAGGGCAGAGCTGGGAGGTCAAGGAGAAAGCAGCAGCAGCCCCAGCAGAAGCAGCCAAGGAAGTGGCTGCAGCAGTCCTGACACAGGAAGGAAAGAGAAAGCAGCAGGAGTCACGGTGAGAATGGGAGGGCACAGAGGGATCTGGGGAAAGAATGTCATTGCCAGTGTTCTCAGCTAACATTTTGCCCAGAAAACGCAGGGAACAAATGCACCTGGTGCAGTCCTCCTCAAAACAGAGCAAGTTTTATTCCAGCAAATATGAATACATTAGGGAAGAGAATAATTGAGAAGACTTTAGAAGGCTTCAGGAAAAGAAAAATCCTGTAAACAAGATTGAGCAACAAGTCTTTGAAAGAATCCTTTTGTTCCCAGCACAATGCTCCCAAAATCTGCTTCTTCAGAACAGTATTCATTTAAAGAAAAGAAAAAAGAAGAGAGAGATAAAGGGAAAGCCAAGAAGATATTTTAAGGCAAAGCACTTAAAAGCCATTTTCTTACTCTTCAGATTTTTTGTGCCTAAGCCTGGAGGTACATTGTCCCCACTCCATAACACTGGAGGTTCTCAGGCTCTGCTGCCTGCATGGCTTTTACTGGTCAACACAAACAAGGCCAGCAAAACCCCTGCATTGCCTGGCCTGCCAGGTGGGAATGACATGGTTTCAATTTCAAACTGGGAAATTGCCCACACCACCCATTTCCCAGAGGAGTTTTTAGAAAACCCCACTCTGTCTTTGGCCAGGGTGTACCCCCGGCAGAGGGAGGAATGGACAGAGGAAGGCACAGAGTGAGGCTTTTGAGGAGAGGATGAGAGAAAACCAGGATGACAGCAGCAGCCCAGGGTGGAGCAGGGTAGGCTGGAAACTGAGTGACCCTTCACTCTGAGGGGATTGACTGGCATGATAGGATATTTAGGATCAACTTGCCATTAATGAGCTTTGTGCCTGTTGGATCAGAAGGAAGCTGCTGCATACTGAGGATTTCCCTAACAAACAAAAGGGACTGCTATTAGCATATCAAACAAAAGCACAGGTTTCATTTTATTAAGCAGTGCAGGAAAATCCCAACCTGTCAATAGCTGCACTTCCTGCTCCTACAGTGGACTTGTAGTACAGCCCTGAGGCTGTAATGATTATTGTCCCCTTTACCAAAGATTATTGCAATCTACCTCTGCCCAGAACAGCCAAGACTCATGCTTCAGCTTGTCACACTCTGACTAAAAATATTAACACTTTAAAGTTATCATATATTCAAGGTATCTCATGACTTGTAAAGAATAGACAGAATAGCAACAATAAAGAGGAAAAACAAAGTTCTAGTTTCTAGACCACTGGCTCTAGAAGTTAAACATTAATTAACATTCCTGTGTCTCTGAGCAAACCTGCTTCTCTGTCAGTCCTTCCTTGAATTACTCAGTGGGGTACACAAAACTTGTGCGAATCTCAAAGCTCTGAAATGCCTAAAAGTTTCACCAACTGCCACAAATGAGTAGAGAACAGGCCCCTACCGCCAGAAGGGCTCTGACAGAAGCCAGGAATTGCCTGTTCCATCAGATCTGGCTGGGACATCCTGCCTGTGTCCTGCTACAGAGCTGGGGCAGGAGGAGGGAGGGGAAAGGAGGCAACTCTGAGCAGGTGTGGGAGAGCAGAGGGTACTGCTGCCTGCAGATGCTCAGTTGGATGGGGTTATTCCTGTGTGCCAAAATCCTAAAATGCCACTAGCTCCACTGAAGTCCACAGGGCTCTAATCATGCACAATAGCTTACAATGTAATCTTCACAATTTGCATTTTTCTCTGATACTGGAACCATTTACCTCACTGTAATGAACTCTTTACTAAGCTTTTTTCTAAAATCCCCTGAAAAACTTAAGACGGTCTCTGCACTTGTAAGACACACAGCATATTTGTCAAACAACAAAAAAAACCCCCTAGCTTTTAAAAAATCCCCCATAATTATAATTAATGTGGATATATTTTGGCCACAGTCAGTAGTAGAAAATACAACTCATGGTAAAGCAAACTTTACCATGGAATCAAAATAAATCAAACATATTCATGGAATTCAACATACTAAAATTAGATGACAAATCTAAGACAGAAGTGACATTTAAGTGAATGATTTCCATAGTCTATGTCCCCATATGTTCTCCACATTCAAATGCTGCCTCTCTGAAAACACCACATTGACACTGCAGGCCACAGAGTTCCTGCTGGGGGAATGGACAGTTTTGTGTTAATGACCAAGGAAATACAGTGACTTATTGCAATATTTTTATACAATACTCTTCCTGCCTTGAAACTAAATCCAAACTAAACCGTGAATGAACAACACAAGATGCTCCCTGAAGGGCTGTAGTGGTGTGGGTGACACATTTCTCATCTCCCTAGGGGTGAAGTACATCACATCCTCAGAACTTCCAATCTTCCCCTTCTGCAAAGCTGCTGAGATATTCCCAGAGCAGAATATCTCATATTCACACATGCTTTATGTGACTGAAAAAAGCAAAACAAATCCCCATTTTTCAAGCATACACAAATCAAAACCCGAGTACAAGAAATGTATCTAAATAAATTCTGAAACAAATAATTTAAACAGCTTTAACGTTGGACTTCTAGTGTGCCTATCTACCAGAAAAACTGATGCAAGCAGTCAGTTTAGGTTTCACTGACTTGGAGGTAGCAAACCCATTGACTTCAATAAGGCCAGGATTTCACTGTGAATCTAATCTGGAAAAATCTCAGTGCTATTCTTGCAGGATAGGGCAGGGCACATGGCTACATGACTGAAAGGGGCACATAAAAGCAGCCCCAAGACTCACAAGCCACAGTTTGATGAATGACAACCTTGTACAATGCAGCACTATATATTGCATTAAAGGCTTTTTGGTTCTGGTCATTATTAGGACCTGTTATTACAGGTTCTTATTAAAATTATGCATAATTGTAATTGCTAATGCATTATAATATCCTCCTCTACATGAGAAGTAATGAATAGATTAAATTAAGGAAAGAAACAAACCTTTAGGTGAATGCAGGCTTGTTCCCACTGTGATTTATTGCAGGATGTACTTACCATCCTAAGGACTGTTCTTAGACAAAAAGGCAGGGCAACATTTTCTAAGGTTTCTTTACCAAAATTGGTTTTGTTTTTTATTTGAAACATAAATTATAAAGTGATCCAACAGGTTAGGAAGTACAAAGTTCTGTGTTCTTTATTTCAATTTTAAAAATTAATCATTTAAGCCTGTGCATCTTCCAGTAGTTCACAGGTAGTGCAGAGCTGGAGAAGCTGTAGCAAAGGTGCAGCTTCTCAACCATATGCTGCTTTCCTTAAGTAACCCATTATACAAAAAAAAAAAAAAAAATCTTGCGACAGATTGTTTTGACAGCTAAAAAACATTTAAATTTTTGAATGCATTTGACTGAAAGGCAAAAATGTTAGATAGATGTTAATTTAACAGATGTCTAGTTTTGCATCATCAGCCTGAAACAGGCAATTTCTAGCAAGTCTCCTTGCTGCATCACAACATGAAATCCTATGAATTCCATACGGATATGCCTTTCACAAACTTCAAATGAGCCATGCTCATTGAAAGGGAAGTAAAATTGTTGCAAGAAGATGGAACCACCTGGTTGTACTTCTGATCAAGCAAGTAAACACATCCAGAGATAACCAAACTAATATATTGTCATTACATTACAGTCTGGAAAAAGGGGGCTTTATTTCAGGCTGTATGTTAAAAGCATTCATTTGTATGAGAGAAATAGATAAGGTGCTCTCCTAAAAACCAAATAAATTCCTGCAAATCTAATTATCCTATGGATAAATCTGAATCAAGGATTTTATTTTGTTCTGCATGTCTTAAACACAAATCTCTGTATGCTGAGTATATACGTGTATGTCATACTCCATATATAATTTAATTGTGGTTCTGTATTGATTGTAGAAGAAACTGAAATAACTACAGATTAACTAAAGCTGGTGCTGCTAGCACAGTCACCTACAATCTTGGAAAGCTTTGGGATTCAGTCACCATCATACCCATTTTGGTGCTTTCATGACTTCAGTGGGTTATACACAGAAGTTTTACACAGGGAGAATTTCTCCTCAAAACAGTCCCACACAGCTGGCTATACCCATCTGGGATCTCAAAAGCAGCAAAAACTGCTCTGTAAATGTCTGTATCAAATTTGCACATAGCATTACTTTTCTCACTCTATAGGAAAGGAAATAGAAAATAATTAAAAAAAAATAATTACATGGGGGATGGAGAACTCCTCACAACTGATTTCAAAACGATCCTTCCATTCAAATTGACGAGCTGGGAACTCTGCTGCTGAAATATTTGTGTTTGCTAATGCCACCTGATCTCTAAATAATGAGGATCAGTGATATTTACCTGCTTAACAGGAATATTAGGAGACAAATCTAATTCATTTAAGGTACTTAAAATCACACTCCCTGATTTATATGCTTGTACAAATTGCATTTACCTGTTCTAGTTGTGATCTTCATATCATGGCAAGCCAAGGCATTTCTGCAATTGGTTCCAGACTTAAAATCTGTGCTTTGGAAAAGGGCAAACATGCTTCCCCAGTGACAGCATTCGTCTGCTCCAGTTTTCTTATCAAGTTTATCACCTTCAATAAGTAGACACCTGTTATTTCATGACCCCAACTCAGTTTTAACTCTTTTTCAAAGAACCATTTGGGTTGGATCAAAAGATACAGATTTTTCTTAATTTGGAATATGTCCCATTTCTATTTTTCTTTTTTTTTTTAACTAAGACATACCATTGCAACACATAATTTCCACAAGCTGAATAACCTTAATGACACCTCCATGAATTCTGGAAGACAAAATATTTTACTTTGAAGTTTGGTTTTTTTTTTTTTTTAACATACACAGAGTAAGAAAAGTCTAAGTACATTCATATTATTCAAAACCAACTTTTTCAAAATATTGAAGTAAAGAATGATGAAGTTTCTTTCTCTGGTGAAGCCATGCCCTGAAGTGACTTAAATAAACGTTTTGAAAATAATGGAAATGCTTCCACAGGGTAATTTTTTGTAACAGAAAAATGTTAAACCTATAAGGTTAATATAATCTAGATATAATAAATACAATAAATAAAGACCCCAAAGGAATGGTTTTGCTTTAACTGCCTTAACTATGTCACTACATTAAGTACAAAACATTATTTTTAGTATATCTTTACAATAAGAGAAACATCAAATAAAATGAGATTAAGTGTTTCCACAGTCATTAAGTCATCACTGGATATCAAGAATCTGCTTATGATTCATATTTACAACCTGGTCACTGTTGCTTTATAAATATATCTTTGATTTTTGACCTTGCTAATTAGGCTGTGTGGAAATACGATCAACTGCTTGAGACAGATGTTAAACACCTGCAAAACATTCCATAAATTGATGTTTACAAGCCTGATTCCATCTGCTTGACTTAACAGAAATCTTATAAATACTGAGAAACATTACTCACGAAGGTATTCTTTATCATTATTACTATTTTGCCTCGTGTAACAATTCCAGAATTTTCACTATTTTCATTTTGCTTCTAATTCTGGTCCATAAAGTCCATAGAGACCAAAAAGTCTGGATAAATGGAGAAATGGAGCACACCTCACATTAGTTAAAAAAGAAAAAAAAAAAGGGTTTAAAATGAAATAACATCCCCTTGCTCTGAACTGACACAAACTAGAAGATGTGACAAAGGAATGGATGCACTGAAGGCATTTCTGGAGATCCTTTGAAGAGAGGGAAACAGCAGTGCCTCAGTGTCCCTGTTACCCATGGAGGGGATACTCTTGCATTTTCCTTGACGAGTCAGTTCCTTGGAAGGGGAGCAGGAACATAGCCTACAGGTGTTGAGTTATAAATTAGGACACTCAAACTGACAGAGAGATGATTAGTTCAGTCTTTGAGGAAAGAAGAAAGCCAGAGTTCTGCAGCATTCCTGCTATCAGCTGGTTCTTCTTTCATGTCTCAGTGGAATTTTAACACAGACATTCTCCAAAAGTTACACGACAGAATTCTTGTCCTGACAAAACCTGCCCTGCCCTGACAAATGTGAGAAATTCAAAAGAAATAAGGATCTTTGAATGTTTAAAGAAACATAAAAATTACTATTAGAAAATTATTATTCAACAAAAGAAAACCTTCCTGTATTGAATTTTTCCAGCATCTAATAAATTAAAACTAAATATGTATTTAAAAAAAAAATCAAAATGGTAAAAGCATCATGTATTCTGTTTTATATCAATTCTTGACCAACTACAACCTTATAACAAGGAAAAACCTCTAAAGTAACTTTTTTTTTTTTTTTTTTTTTTTTTTAACTAAACCCAGCAGTATATGCTTTAATATTTTAGTAAGACTCTCATTTCTGGTACAGATAATATCGCAGCAAGGACAAGTGAAGAGAGCAGCAGACTGGGGTTTGGAAAAGAAGGCTGTATTCTTGAATTTGCTTCAAGTAATGTGCCTGCCTCTTCTTTAATGTTCTCATCTGTAACTGAGGCTGGTGGCAGTAACCTTTCCCAGGGAAACACTCTGCAATTCCAGGTCGTGTGTCAGGGCTGAGCATCATCGTGGTAAACAGTGGGCAGAATTAGAAAAGTCACAACGTATGGAAAACTGCCATTAGGCAAACTATTTAAGAAGCATTCTGATGCTGAAAAAAATGTGCTGATATGCCCCCTTAAGTTCCAAGGAACATCAGCAGACCATACCAGTGTAAATCAGTCCATTTCCAATAATGCTGTTAAGCCACGCATGGAAGCTTCTAAAAAACACACTCATTTTTCCATTTTCACAGATTCAATGCACAGGAATAACATCTCCTTCATTTTCCAGAAGTCTATTTCAAAACTTTTTTTTTTTTTTTCTCCCCCCAACATTTCTATTAAGTCCTCAGACAGTAAACTAAGCACTGTTTGTCACACTTCATTTTCATTCACATGTTTAAAAATTTCAGCTGTACTCAGTAACCCAAGGTGAAGAATTCACAGTGACTTTAAAAGAAGCTAAGACAGAAACCAACAAAAGGTAAAAACCCCTGTAATTAAGAGCTAACTGGGATTGAGTCTGGGGAATAAATACTTTGCTCAGCAATATGATGGGTAAGATTTTTAACAAGCTGACACTTGATCAGTTGATAGTCACTTCACTTGTATCATTGACCAACTGGTGGCTTTATTAATTAATTGGGATTTGGGTGTTAACCCCATGCAGATCCGGCTGCTTGAACAGGAGAAAAAAATAACTACATGCAGCCTTTATGCTGTTTTCTTACATCTGTTTTCCATTTGGCTCCTTCAACAAAACAGACTATTCCATTCCTCTAATATTTAGGAGCCAGATTCTGGAGAGTATGACAATCTGATACTGTGCAAATATTGCATCATTAGGAGGAAACATTCTGCTGAGGACAGTTGAAACCTCAGGACAAGCCATTTCCACTGAAATGGAAATCAATTTAGTGGAGATCACAGATGAATTGCTTTTTCTCCATCTAAAAGCTACAGTTTGAACCCACATTATCTTTAAAATTAAACTGATAGTAAACAGTTATTGAAGAATGTTTGTGAATATGAATTAGAATGCACCCAGATTCGATAGACAGACATTTAATTTTCAGGAAGTTGAGCAAAAAGGGTTGTGCTATCAAATTCGGCAGAATCAAAAAAGACTAATTCTTCAGTCCTCCAGCATTTTTCAATATTTTGTTGCATATTTAAACAGTATCTAAATATTTTATCATTAATATTATTTTCATACATTTCCTACAGTCCGTCTGCTTTCAAAATCAGGCTCCTGCTTGTATTATTTTAGACTGAACTTAGAAGTGTTGCTAAAACCAGATGTGAAAAATAGTTGGTTTTATTTCCTGCTTCACATTGGTAATTTTGGTGCTGACAGAAGCACAATGCTCTGTACAGAACACTCTGTTTCTAGCTGAGATGTATTTATCCACTC
The DNA here is from genome assembly GCA_018697195.1 of Certhia americana. NCBI lineage: Eukaryota > Metazoa > Chordata > Aves > Passeriformes > Certhiidae > Certhia > Certhia americana. The sequence goes on along the minus strand of CM031869.1, from coordinate 13,735,525 downwards.
TGTGACAAAATATCTGCTAAGGTAGATTCTGATCATATAGAATTTATGTCTCTCATAAAAGAAAATGCAAAACAAAACCCATATAACTTAATAATTAATATTCATAACAAGAAACTCATCACCATGACACACTTGAACTATAAAACTTCAAAATGGTAGAATTCTGATAACATTTTGATTATTCCACCCTTGGCTGTGTTGTGTGTTCTACTCATTTGGGGTATATTCAGTTATCTGTTTTGTAAAGAGGAACACTACAGATAGTCTTTCACCTGGAAAGTGGAATCAAATCAAATTAATATTATATTCTGTTTGGTCTAGTGACTGTACCAGCATCTGCAGAAGTTTCAAAATACCTAAATTTTAATTTTTCGGGATCTCGCCTCACTGTTTATGAATGCATTCATTTTCCCACCCCCAATTATTGGAGCTTAATTTTGCTTTTTATTTTAATTCACACAGTTCAGAGAAAAATAAAAGTTAAAGTTACTGTACCTCAACAAATGTACCTAAAGTGGCACTATTTTTGCATGCATGAAAGCTCAAAGCCTCAACAACTCCCATGAGCGATTACTCTTCTAACACTAATTAGATATTTGCTAATTAGTGTCTGATGTGTGAAATGAAAAACATTTTGAAGCTGAAATGGATAGGGTCTATAAAGATAGCAGTGCTATCCCAATTCTCTTTTTTCTGTTATCATATTTCATAAATATTAATAAGATCACGTGATACTACCCCTTCTATAAAATTATCTTTCTGAAAGCAGTCTATTGTTTGGTATAATAGGGCTGTGTCAATATTTTGCATTAGCTGTAAAGCACTCAATGGAGGGAAGTGTTTTCTCTCAGTGTTAAAGAGATGTCACATTTTATGCATCATCTTTATGCTGCATTGACTAGGCCCTCTTTTTAATAGTTTATTTTTAAAGCACTGAAACTAGGAATGTAAAACTTTATTGAGTAATCCTTTACATTTCTGAATAATTTACTAAACTTATCTCATTTCAAATGTATCCCAAATAAAATACGAAGGATCAAATAGCTTTTTTTCCTAAGCAGATACTGAGAACATCAAATTAGTGTCTGTGATGATCATTTCCAGGAAAGGTTTTGGAATGCTAGAATAGTTAAAACAAAATAATGTCTTGAAAAGTAACTTCTAAATTCGTATTAGAGATGTTTGAACAATATCTGCCTCTGATAATGCACAGAAAATTGTTCCAAACTGCCTGGGAGAATTACCTGTGTCATTTAATGACATAAAACTATTTATCCATCAGAATATTAAGATCTGAGAAAAAAAAATGCAAAGGGAAAAAAAAATTAAGGTGAATAATTCCCAATAAGGAAGCTAATTCCAAACAGGAATACTGAAGCACTGCTCACCTGTCAATACTGGCCACATCACACCTGGTATCTAATCACAGGATTAACACCAAAAGTTTAAACAGTAGCTAAGCATGAATTGACAAAGGTGACATTGAAACAAAATAATGACGAGATTATCACTTTCCCCAGGCTGACATTTTGCGATTCTAATAACACCCATCAAGGTGATTAAAACGATAATAAAAGGCAAGTTCTGAGAAAAAGAATAAAACAGACACAGGCAAGATAATACATGACAAGTGAAGCTACAATTTTGCATTTCACTTTTTTCAATGAAATTTCTTCATTTCAGATTGAAGTTAGGCAGTTCATCAGTCCCAAAGGAACTATTTCTATTTCTGAAATAGAAACCGCCTTTTCTACCAATACACTGTGCTTTTCATTTTTCCTGTATTCAACAGAAGAATAAGATCTTCAATATCTATTTATCCTGAGACAGTAATTTACACTTCACATTAGCTTGATACTTATTATCTAACTTCAAATAATTAAAGCATCACAATATGTTTCACACTCACGTTCGGGGCAAATTCCGATTTAATTTAAATTTGTTTATTTGCTGATGTAAAACACATTAATATCAGCCACAATGGCTATACCTTCTACCTTTAATTACTGTTCCCTCCTTGACAAACATTATGACATATTTTGCCTCTTATAACCCTAAAGAACACCATGGCAACAGACAGCTATAGGGATACAAAGTTCTGATTAAAGCTGCATCCAAGTGGTCCGTGGAGGTGGACAGAAGCCCAGGACAAACAGTGACTGCTGTCCTGGGATTACAGAGAGCAGAGATGTATATGACATGATACAATACATCCATATGTCAGTGGGGTTTTTTGGTACACCAAGAGTTTCAGGGTTCCTATTACATACTCCCTTACACATGGCAAACCTTCCCCAATTTTGCCTCAGGAATCATTCTCCTTCCCAGTCTATGACAGAAGCGACAGCAATCACCAAAAGCAACTCCACTGTAAAAAGCACTGAGTTCTGTCCTTGGATGATAAGTGCAGTCACTGTTCTTGTAGAGTCAAGACTTGTTTGGGTGGGCAACAAAGGGTTTGCACTCAGCTGCCAATTAACATGAGCTAAAATGCTTCTAAATAATTAAACTTTGCATTTCTGAGTTCTGTACATATTAATCTATTCATGCTCTGCTGACATTGTGAAGTAAAAAAGAATCACAACATATTTGTTTCTTTGATCTGTAAAATAATTGACTGGTTTGAGTCAATCATCTCACAAACACAGTATTTATGGTGCATCTAGCAGGGAAAAAAAAGGCAAGAAAGTTTAGGTACTTGGACAAATGGCTAAGTTGTTAGGAACAAAGACTGTAATAGTCACTGAACTTGAACAAGTCTCTGTGTTCAGGGATGTACAACTGATACTAAGAACAAATATAATCCACTTTTTCACTGCTTTGGATAAAATGAGGATCTTTCCAACAAAATACAGAAACTGACTCTGGTTCAAACACATCACTTCTAAAACTGCAATGAATCACTGGGCATTTTGAAGCAGTACTAAATAAACAACGAGGTCTGTGCTAGCATATTTCTGATGAAAGTTTTGCCAGTTCTTCCCGAGTTCAGTCAGGTCATGCAGCAGCCTCAGTGAGAAGTCGTGTCAAGCACATGTACAGGCTGAGGTAAGCACAGGTTGCTGTTTCTTGCAGAAATCACTATGGTCCTAAAAGAATCATCCTATTTCATCACTACTACTGTATCATCAATGGAGTAGGAGCAGCTGCTGTCCTAAAGCTGTCCCTAAGAAACATTCTTACCAGGGATGGTCAAGGGAAAAATCAGACTTCCCTTCAAGCTACTTTTACTTATGCAAAAATAGGAAAAGTCTTGGAAGGGCAGGAATGTATCTATTTTCAGAGAACATGTAGCTCAAGAAAAAAGCTCTATTTTTTTAATAGGCAGCTTCAAAGAAAACCTACCTCATTCATGTGTGGCATACTAATAATCTGCACCTTTGTATTCTTCTGTTTTACACAGGTCTTACAACCTGTTAAGGATATTTCATTAATATATTAAAAATATTTAATATTCAGTATCTAATTCTTTTAATTCCAACTGCTTTCTTGGCACTCTTAAAGCACAAATATATAGAATTGTAGTGTAGGGCTAATCAACTTCACTGTATGGCATAAAAAAAAAATCCACTAATTAAAATGAATTTTTCATAAGAGTCATTTTCTGAGCCATCATCTCTAGGCTTAGGGAAAGGCTTTTTTGGTAACTCAGCAGCTCACCACTTCCTGTTCTATTTCTTCTGTTTCCTTGCATAATATGAATTAACTGAATCTCTAGAATGGCAAACTTCTTATGCTTCACCTATTTATCAGGGAAGTTGTTCCTAAAGAACATGGAGAAAATCAGAGAAGAAAAAAAATGCCTTCCTTAAAATAAAACCAAATTTTAAAAACAGTTTCTGTTATGACTAAACATTTCTTCATTTAAATGTCTAGAGAAAGAGTAATAGCTTAAGTTCTAAGATAATGAAACTCACTTTCTGTGAAAATGAAATGGCATTATATTGTGGAATAAATGATTGTTTCTGCGTTTTCTCTCTCTTTCACTAACTGAAATTTGACATTCATTGGCAAAGTTTAATTACTGAACTTTTTATCAAAATAAAAAATGGAGAAGAATTTGTCAGAAGACTGATTTTATACACCTGTCAAAGAATAACAGCAGGTATTAAAAGTATTTAATAGCCTGGATTCACGTAGCTACAGATCTTTCCACACCTTGGTGAAAAGCCTGAAAACCCCCAATTGCATTTGCATGCTCTCCTAATGTTTCCTGGCACATGGAACCTGCTATTTTTTATCAAATGAATTTTAGTCTTTCACACAATTCCATTGTACCTTGGAACTGTTCAAGTTTCTACATTCTCTTTTTTTTTCTAATTTTTCCAAGTGCATAAGCTTTTATTCTGAGAATGAAAGTCTTGCATGACTGAAACTTAATGAGCTGAACATTCTGCTTTAATGTTCCTCCTAATGGATCAAATGGAGGATGTGTTAAAAAACAAACAAACAATAAACAAATAAAAAAAATCAGAAAGTTTCTGCTCAGGAAATTAAGCAAATATGTGTGCCTCCATTATAGTGCAGCTGTTTCTAAGCCTGACCTCACAGAGTTTAACTCTGTGGAGCTGTGAGTCTGTTCTATCCTGTCACACTCATGTGAAGGTCAATGGTAGGAACTGCTCTGCACAAAAAACTGGTGTGAAAGTCACAAACATTCATATCATGGAATGCCAGCATGGCTTGGGTTGGCAGGGTCTTTAAAGCCCATCCCATTACATCCCCTGCCATGGCAGGGACACCTTCCACTGTCCCAGGCTGCTCCAAGCCCTGTCCAACCTGGTCTTGGACAATTCCAGGGATCCAGGCGCAGCCACAGCTGTTCTGGGCAACCCTGTGCCAGGGCCTGCCCACCTTCACAGAGAGGAACTTCTTTTAAAAATCTCATCTAAATAAAAATGGTAAACTGTACAAGTCCTCATGCTGCCACCAATAGCTCTCCAATGCTTCAATTTTTCCCTTTAATAATTTACATATTATATATAGATATACATATTTTTTTAAAAAAAAAAATTACCTAGTCCAAAGGCATAGGACTAATAGAAAGAGAAGTTTGACTGGTCACACTGAACTCCTAACCCAACAGTAAAATTCCCATGGTAATAAACTGCATGGCAAAGAGTGGCCAACAGGCCAACATGGCTCTAGGTACTGCTACCAATGGTGCAAAGCAGTTCTGGCAGTGCCAGGATTCTAAAATACAGCTCTATTGACATACTGCTTCTCCTAACATGACTGATTTTCTTTTTGTAACTTCAATGTGATAGATTTTGAAAGAGTCACTCTGGTGATCAATAGCAATTTTTCACGGCATTTTTGCTATTTCAAACTTCCTTTTCCTTTACTGTTTTTACAGTCAGTGCATCCAAAGGATTAATGTCAGTCTCCATTCAGAAATTATTTGAGTTTAAGAAAACACATGCACTCACTTTCCATCTCTTCAAAAATCTCATACAGTTGAATTGCATTGAGCTGTGAGACCGTTTTATGGTATCATGCTCAGGTGAATGAGTATGATTCCCTTTTCAGTATAAATAAGTGCACACAGGGAAGACAGAAACAATGGACAATTCTGTGGGAAGCAGACAGCAGAACTTTTGTTGACCTGTTTGGGTAGAAGAGGCTCTGGCAGTGTTTGTGGGGCAGCAGGCTCCATGCTACCCAACAGCCTGTGCTTCTGGCCTTGTCCTGTCTCAATGTAGCTTTGCTTTTAGCTCTAAGGATGACTTTGTTTAATAACCAAGTGTTATTCTAAGTCTAACTGGCATTACTGGTCCTCCTTTGTCACATGAAATAACCATAATTTTTAAAGAAAATGTAATGGTAAGTGTTCAGTCTGGGCAGAATTCTGCATTTCTGACCCTACTATGATGCTCAGCACCAGAGTGACAGTAGAGAAGGCACAGGCTGACATGACCAGCTCTGTGAAGGTGCCATAGCAGGGTCCAGCCTGGGAGGAGCAGAACAGCTTCTAAGGGTAAGGAAGAAAACAGTGAACAGTCTGTGACACACAGGAGAGACTGCCTAGACAGCAAATGCAGACATTACACAGAGCTGCAGATCTGTGCAATAACACATCAGAAACTTTTTGGAACCCCAAACATTCCTGAGGTGAGGAGGATGAAAATCCCCCAACAGCAGCATCATGCTTTTTCTAGGCAAAGAGAAAGATGACACCTTGCCAGCAGTGCCATATCCCTCCTGCAACATGAATAGCTCACCAAAACCTTTCTCCACGCTGAAATCCACAGCCCTTGGAGCCAGGGGCAGTGGGAGTGCAGCATAACGTTAGAAAGGAAGGGGTAGGTGCTCAGCAGTGTATGCAACAACTTTAAATTTATTCCTTGTAGTTCTTCTTTATTTATTGAGACTTTTTGTGTAATGGCTTTCTCCCCTCTCCCTTTCCTCCTTTTTCTGTAACAGCTGCATGTGGCCTAACAGCACTTTTTTATTAGCCTGCTATGTTACTAGCAATAAATTCTTGACTTTACATATGGTTGTCTTTCTCTTTTGTTCATAACTAAGACTTGCTAACCTGGAGTTCAGGTTTGGTGCCCTGTTCCCCAGTGAAACAAAAAACAATGATCCAAATCATCTTAAGCTTCTGTAAGACAAGGAGACAAAAGCAGAATGTATTCTTTTAATTACTCATGTTCAAAATCCATAGAGATTTTGTTTTGAAAGGCTAACTGTGATTAAAGAACAGAAGGAAAACATATGTCTAAAGAAGCACTGTTAAAAAAAATACTTCAAGAAAGTCTTTCATTGCATAAACCCCCTCCAACTTCAGGAGCTATTTAGCTGGATATTTGCGCACAACCAACAGGAAAAAATGCCTGAGTCACTCCAAATGAGTGCAAGTTGGCAGGTCTGCAGAGCTCAGCACTGACTCTCTTGCCAAGTGTCATGCTTCATACAGAAGACTCACGCATCAGGTGTCCATGTCACACTTTTATTTCACTCTGCATAAATCACACACAGAGAAATCTTGACAAGGTTTGTTTTATGCCAACACAGTACTCCATAAGCATTTCTCTGATAGGAACTGGAAAGACTGAGAGCTGACAGCTGGATCAGCTTAGGTGAAGTTTTGATTCCTGCATCAGAAGTTATCCAGCAAACTGTTGTGCCAGCCACTGCTGGAGCCTGAGCACTCACCCAGGAGCACGTGTGTGATGTCCTCAGAGCTTCCCCAGCCCCAGTGGTCACAGCCATGCTCTGCTGCACTGGCAAATCTAATACACAGTGACCTTGCTTATACTCCTGCTTTTAGGCTCTGGAGAAAACGTCTTTGTTTTTGCCAAATGAATGATATAATGAAACCTGTCATGAGGCAAACCACATTCAAACAGATTTTAGTGTGTCATGTAACTAGTATTTTATGTTTTATTCTGTTTAGTGGTTTAAATTCACTCTTTTATACAACACTCACATGTTTTGTTTAATTCTGTCTATATTTCATTCTATTTTGTCACATCTGATTAAGCTCTATTTGAAACTCTTACTTTGCATTAGCACACTGGCTCTATTCCTATCTGTTTTGAGCTACGTGGATAAATCATGTGCTTGGAGCAGTGCCTCAGTAATCAAATTGTCTGCTGAGAGTGCAGTTCCATGCTGTAATTTTTGCTAGTGCTGAACCCCGTGTAAACAGATCCTGCCCTCCTCCTCTCACACCCACTCATCCCTGCCCGGCCTGCCAGCTCTCCACGGCTGCTAGGGGAACTGCTCCAGTCTGAAAAAAACCCAAAACAAATGAACAAAAACCAAACCAAATGCCCCCTCCAAAAAAAAAACCCCAAACGAATCAAACAAAGAAACCCCAAACTGAGTGTCATTTCTAAACTGATATGGAAACTCCACCTGTGCAATTTCACCTGCACAACTCCAGGAACTGTCTCGGGAGGCAGGAGGGAGAAGAGGGGCGGGAGCTGAGCAGGGAGGTCTTGCACCAGCCTTGCTGGAATTGATCATCGTGCAGACCTCTGCTGGCAGGGAAGGGAGGTGATGGGGTTCAACAGGCACCTTAGAAGGGAAAGGTCATCATCCTGTACCTTCCACAAAGGAGAGAATTTGCTCAAGATTTCTTCCTGTATAGAGACACAATTTTGAGCTCAGTTGTCTTTGTATATTTTATCCGCTATGTATCAAGACATCCATCCTCTATTTTGCACTGTTTGAAGAAATAAAGGTATACACTCTGCAGGTTATGGAACCTTGGCACTACTCCCCAACAATTCTTTTTTCTCTATGTATTGTCCAGGAAAATTACCCATTTATTTTTAAAATATCTTTCAGATATATAAGCCATATAGGGAAGAAATCCATTCCAAGAGTTACTGGAAGCTAACAACTCCATAGACATCTAAGAGAGGGGCTCTTACATTTATAAAATCCCTGCAGTACCTACTGAATGATTCACACCAGAGCTAAGCTGACACACCTGCTTTACAGGGCTCAGGAACCCTCTGCATTAGGCACCTGCAGGTCTTTTCCTTTCATGTGATACTGGTTCTCCCTTCACTTTTGCTGCCACCCTTGATCCCCCCAGTGCTCTGATGCCGTGCACCATTTGGCTGCTAGCTTGCCAAGAACAGCTCTACTGAAATGTACCCTGCGATCGTTTCATTCAGAGAAGGAAGTTTCATCCTGGGAGCACCAGTTTTCAAACAGAACGATGTTTATCAAGAAAAGAAAAATCACAGCTCTTTATGGTATTTTATGACAATTACCTGGAAGAGTGTATGGGATAAACAACTTGTACATAATGCCTCCTTAAGCACAGGATTCCTTGGAAACTTTGTTCTCCAACAGGCAGGACATTAAATCTGCCTGTGATACTTATCTCCTCCACCTGCACATTTATTTCCCTATCTTTTTACTCACTCTTTTAAAATATTTTACAACACCCTTGATTTTTGGACCAGCTGAGGCAGTGAATTCACTTTCCTCCTAAAAATGACATGAAACTTTATTAACCCAAACCATAGTGAGATAATTTGAGAGGAATACAACCTTCAAATTAATTATGATAATACATTTTCCCCTTCCAGTGACCATTTCTTGACTCACTGTCAACATCTATCTATTCCATATGACAGTGGAAAGCTGGAAGAAGAATCACTGATACATTACTGTACTTATGTTTACCATGTGTGGCAAAATGTTCTTAGATAACACCTCTATTTGTCTGTGACACACTAGGGAGTAAATGAAAATGTTTATTCTGACCCCTCAGCAGAAAGAACTCCCTTAATCCACTCACTGATGAGATAACACTGTAGGATTACAATAATCAACTTGCAGTATGTCCTCTATTAGAGCACTAAAGATAGAGAAATTCATATCCACTGGGAAATGATTCTTCACTTACGTAACAGTGACAGGCTTTTGCCCTTTGAGATCACATTTTTCACCCCATGCTGAGCCCTCAAACAGCTTCTGTACCAAATGGCTAATATTAAGCTAAACACTACAATTCGAAAAGCCTGTAACTAAAAGAAAAATTGTTTGCAATGCCCACTATTGATTTAAGTAATGGAATGATAAAGAGACAGACGTTAACAATATACTTAAGCTTCTACGCATCCTCATAGGGGTAGAGTTACAATGTACTGCTTGTGAAGGGCTCTTATTTAAATGTAGATACACATCTCTATCACCTCCTGCCCTAAGAAATTTAAAAATTGCTAATACTGTAGGGAAAGAGATTGCTCCATAGAATTCCACCACAGTTCCTCATGACCACTGCCTAATGTCATGCAGGAGTTGTCTGTTCGCCACAGAATTACTGAGTTTTGTCAAAATTCAAATAACGAAACATGGGGAGGAAGGGAGGGAGGACGAGAAAACTCAAATAAATCATTCAAACCAGAATTTTTTCCATGCACTTTTCTAAAGGAAATTTTAAGTGTCAAAAAATACATATCTTGTGCTCATTATTAAATGCTAAATACCACAGTGTTTTGAGCTGCCTTGTGGCCATTGTAAAGAAAACAGGTGTTCTGATAGATTATAAAGTGTGAGTCAGAGGATGTGCAGAACAGAATTTTAATGAGGCTGCGAGCACACAAATCTGACTAGCCTTTTGAACATGATGCTAAAACACTGAAAGTAGTCTTAAAAGAGACAAAAAGCAGGAACACAACTAAAAAATCCTCATTAATGTACAGCAAGTGAATGTGGTGCAGCAAGTCATTAAGTCAGGTTTTGTAAGGCACCAATGACCGCGAGGTCTGCGGGAGAGGAGCGAGAGGCTCCGGACAATCCCTCAGGGGTGGGGTTGGCTGGTTCAAAGGGGCATTCATCATCCTCGTCTTTGGTCTGTCCGACTCCTGCTGCTAAAACATGCAAATTTCTTAATGATGTGCTCGGTTGTGTGAAGGGCCAGCCTGACTTTACAGTGAGTACAGCAGAAAAACCTCCACTGAGCACCTACTGCAGCCCCCCAGTCCCCATCTCCTCCGGTGTGAGCAGCAGATGGCACAGAGCCTCTGTGTGGGCTTGCTGACGTGTGCTCAGAGACCTTCCCAAAACAGGAGCTAAAAGCATCCTTATCACAGCAGAGAACCACCCAAATCTGGACTGCGATCATGGCACTCGCACAGAGCCTCTCCAACAGTCTTAGAGATAATAAACAAAGACATACTGTGACTTGCATTTAGGAACAAAGTAATTTTGAAAAAAAGAATAATAATAATTAAAAAAAAATTCTTGCAAGACCTATATCTCAGAAAAGTTTTCTCTGGCTGGTAACAGAATTGCTGACTTAAAACTAAACCCGGGCATTAGTAAAAGGAGAACATCTGGGGGTGTGGGGGGGAATGAAAAGGAGTGAGATTGATCTCCCAACATGACACCACACCAATTGCTCTTTAGTTTTCCTATCATGATTAAACCAAAGGAGAGGGTAAGGGGGAAAAAAATCTCCTCTCTATACCTGGTATAAATGAGCACCTGCACATACACCCGGTTTTGTGACAGCGTTTGTTTTGATATCTGTGAGCTTCAAGTTAAGCCTGAATGTAAATACAGGAGTGGATCTTTAATAGGGGGACTGCATCAGATACAAACCCATGTGCAAAATATACAGAAACAATATTTTGTGAAAAAAAATATGACATTTGCTTTATATGAATTAACTATATCAGTATACTTCCATTAGACTGTTAATGATTCCCACACTTTATTAAGGTTATTCTCTTCCTGTCAAGCTCAGGCTATCAGGACCAGCACTGTGTTCTGTAGCTAGCTGGTCCATGCTTTGTGAAGCACACAAGTTGTTCAGCGTATGCATTTTCTGCCTCCCACACACTTTTGGACATATGCTGTTTACTTTTTAAACTCCAAAAAGTGAGCATAGAAAATTGCTTCTACACAGAGGATTTCTTTAGCTCAGCCTTAGAAGCAACATCCACTTGGGTTTCTGGCACTGGAAGCTGATGAGAAATGACAGGGCATTAAGAAAGGGAAGGAGCTATTCCTTTCTGCAAGGGCTACCTTAAAATAGCAGGCATAGGAATCAGAACAACAGACAGAGCATCAGTCTCCCTTCATAAAGTCCATTATAGAATCAATAGGCAACATCTTCTGATAACACAGGATTTCTAACACAGAATGAGGATCTTGAATAAAAATACAGAACAGGCTGATCAACTGGGCTCTACTAGTTTTCAGTAGAGAGGGACAAGGTTTTAATTATTTTCCTGAAGGAGAGAAGGTAAAAATGGCCCAACAATGAGGGAACTCCAGAAAATGTACGAAAAGACCACCTGAGAGCTTCCAGGAAGTCTGAAAAAGAGACATCCTTGGGAAAGCCAGACTGACAGTGCTACTGGCTTGACTGGCCAGGGCCTTCAAGGGACTTAGGAAGAGTAAAAATTCTGAACACCAGGTTTGAAACACAAAGTGTCAAAAGTTCCTTGAAGAATGTAGTCACATTATTTGTGGGGGAAACTGTGATCTTCTGATGCTCATGTGGACATCTGAATACGTAAAAGAATGTGTCTGTGATATATTTGTATGTACGTGGGAATATAAATCCTGTGGATATATAAATGAAAGCATCAGCTTCCACACAAAATATTCCCTAGCATTTCGCAATAGCAGAATTCATAAACGTAGGACAGGTGCCAACAAAATACCCCTAGGAGCACTTTAATCCTTTCATTAAACCTTTAACCTTGATACTGTATATTTCATGTTATTTTCTGTCAGAGTTTTTGGGTTCTGTATTTCTCCATGATGGGTTTACACATTTTTAGAACTATGTCAAATTAAATTTCTCCATATTTAGATAATCTTATAAAAACTTTAGGGATGTTTCCTGTGCTTTTTTACTCTTCTCCCTGCTATCATGACGTTAAAAGTTAGATTGAACTTCTGGCTTAAAAAGGCAAAGACTGATTAAGAAAATCAGGAAGTTAAAAAATTGTATTAAAAGAAGGGAACAAGCAATTGAAAGAGAAAGCGTGTTGAAATTCCAGTTTGCATCCCTACAGCTAGAGAAGGGATCTAAACTAAAATGTGTGCACCGACGCCTCAGTAAGTACAAATATAATGAAACTACCCTGACTTACAGTGAAGTACCAGCCCACACAGAAAATGCCTCTATTATTATAGCTTAAAGCATACATGTAGGTGGTGGGAAAGGTGACTAGAGTTTCATTTTCCTTGGCCATATACTCTGGTCTTTCTTTAGAAGAAAAAAACCCACAACCATAAGAAACTGGAAAAACCAGAGTACATGAGGATGAATACCTCTAAATTATTCCACACACCCACCTCTCCCAATCACAATCAAAATAATTCATGATGCAGAAAACCTGTGACCTGCACACATTCTCTGTGCTAAAAATACGATTTATATGACTTATTTGCAATGCTCATTAACGATACAACACGGGCAGTGGGTACATCTGTATCACAAGCATTCAATCTATAACCTGCAGAGCACCTTCAGCTAATTATTTAGTGCTCCTGATTTCCCCTTTTAGTGAACTGAAGATCACCGGTGCCAAGGATATTCATTCAACCATGAACACAAGATCATCTCTGAGCACTTTCAGAATTTTTCTCTTATTAAGCTTTTTAATGTATAATTAGGGATTTCTATATCAAGTGGATACTTGTCAGTTCTTACAACCTACTGCAAAACATACATTCTAAAAAGATATTAAACAGGTATTTTGTTTCCTGTATGGATATTCCTGCAGGTACGGGACATTTTCAAGGCATGTATTTACACACACTCAGACAGAAAACATGAGCCATTAGAACTCTGTCTTATTTTGATGAAAATAAAAGAAGCTTCCAAGATATCTTTCTAACATGGGCTCTATTTTCACTGTGAAAAAAATGAATTATAAAAATTGGTATTTTACAAGCTTGCTTGAGTTGGGTAAATATCCCTGCTTCTAAACCTGTTTCACTTACCTGCCTGTTCTCTGAAAAGCTCTATTAGTATAATCCAGCTGAAGTGTTAAGAACAGATATTACTGTTTCAATTATCAACAGATGGCTTTCAAGTATACTTTTTTTCAGTCTTGCAAGCAAATGAAACCTGCTCTAACAAGAACTTCTTCCAAGTTTCTGTTTTTCAGAGTCAAGGTGAAGTAAAGGAAAGGCAGCCCTTTCCCAGCTTAATGGAAAATGTGTTGAATGTGTTCTTACTGACTTCAGCAACAGAAGTTTCCAGGAGTGAAGCCTGGGCTCAGTGCATGTAAACACTTAAGTTTTTGTGTTAGTTTGCTATAGGTACCGTTTAAATTACATTTTAAAATAGCTCTATTGTAAACTTTGCATATTTATCACTTGCCTACAGAGAGTAGGTAGGAGTTTGACAGTGTTGCCAAAGAAATGTCAGTAAATGAAAAGCAAGTGCCTAAATTTTCAGTTGGAGAACAATAAACCTTCTAATTATTGCACATAAGTTACAGCCTTTGTGTAGTAAACACCAAATAATCAGGAACTGAAAGTTTAGGTTTGGAAACAAAATTTTTGAAATATTTAAATGACAATAGTAGTGCAATGGCCCTTTAAAATTAAAATGCATGAGGTTTAATAGTTTAAACCCTTCCAATTCCCCAGTTAAGTCCAGAATGCTCAGGTCTTCAAGGAAATAATCTTAATGTCTTTCATAGCACATAAAAGAAGAACCAGAGCAAAAAAGAACCATTTACATTTTTCTTTTCTTTTTTCAAGTTGATTGCTTGGCAATACCAGTGAATGAGCATGTCTATAAATCAATTCCTTCAACGACTCAATCCAGGCAACTAAGTAACGAGAAATGTTTAATTGTCTCAAGGAGATCTTTAGCTTTTCTCCCCTTGCTCACTGTAATAGAACTGAAAATGGCACAAACACACACCTTCTTTCCAAACACAAATTTATCAGATGTTGACCTTGTAAAAACCAGTACGTCCCAGGCCTGAGAGATGAATTTACAATTGATACCAGAACGGTATGGTCCTTCCTTTATCCACGCAAAATAACTTTGTGCTGTGTCTCAGAGGTCCAGGTGGGAAACAGGGACCCCATAAATCCCCTTGGCTGGAGGGAGGGCCAGCCCTGCAGCACCTGGCCATGTAGGGTATTTTGTGTGGCTTTCAGTGACTTGGAAAAAGAGAGATAAGAGATTGACACTACTGTACAAATGCCAACAGACTGGCAAACATACAAAGTTCCCTGCTCCAGTTACTACTGCACTAAATGGTCCACCAAAGTTTGCCCTTAAATAAAGGGAAATAACCAACAAGATGTAAAAAACAGCCCTCTCATTTTGTGCAGATATTACATTCACAAGAACATAGCAAGTTAGCATCCAGAGAATTTCCATATTTGAAGTGCAGCCAAAATGGTGCAGTAGGAAACAGCTGTAACACAGCCTGGTGGATGTATTCATTTTTGTTTTCTGAGCATCATTCCAGTGGCACAAATTATATTTCCCACATGCCCTCAGTCTGCAAAAATGATGATGAAAGCTTCATAAATTACTGATGCATTGCTTAGACATACTTTATAAAATTAATAAATTCTTCATGAAGCAACGGAATGATGTGAAAGCTTCCAATAGAGAATATATGTAGGTCTTCCTTGGGTAGTTGCTATAAAGAAAAGGCCCTTTAGAATGGAGATTAAGATGAAGCAGCTTCATGATTAGATAGAGCACTCACACAGCAATGAAATCAGAGCAACTTCATTATTTTCCAGCACTCTAAAGAACAAGTGTGCACAAAAGACTAATAAAAGTTACACAGCAAGAATGTAAAGAAAGAGATTCAACACTGCAGTGGGTAAAGATAGGGCTTGGCTGTGATTGTAGGTGTGCAGCAGCACAGACAGCTGTGTACAGCTAATACCAAGCAAATTCAGGCGCCTCTACCTTCTACCCTCTCTCCTGGAAAACTGTCAATTGAGAGAGTAACTGACTTCACAGTAGAATAATTAGTGCATATTGTGAATTTAGCAACAACTTCAAGTTCGCACTTGGGTTACAGAAGCTCCACAAGGCCTGTAAAGTTTATACTAATGTGCTCTACTCCCATTGAAGGGACAATTTCTCAATTTCACTTCTGGTACAAGGTTTTGATGACACTTTGCATTGTTTCAAATAAATGACTCATGTGAAACCCCATGTTGTATCTACAGAGCCCACACATCACCCATACAGAGCAGGACCTGCCTATCCATGGTACAATTTCTCAGCCCTAGAAAACTCAGACTAACACAGAAAAAACTCAGAGAGATACATATTAAATAAATATTAACATTATTTCAAATTATTTAAAGGAAGATGAGCTCTGCCTTCTCTCAATGGAAGGCAGGATTTCAGAGATATATTGTCTTTTTTCCTCCTAAGTGTCAGGTGTTTCCTGCTCCTTATTTTCACATGCAGGACAAACCTACACCTGCTGCTCAGCTAATCCTGCATGGCTCATACACAGACTGAAAACAGTACAGCTCTTCTGTAGTGGGTTTAGAAACCATACACAGGTCTCACTGTAGGATTGATGGGGGGAGGATGGTCAGTACAGATAGAGATGAGAGATCTCTGAAGCTAAGTTTTGGAACTTGTGGTTTATTGCAAAGGGTGTGGGTGCAGGGGCCTTGGAGGTGCCAGCTGCTCCAAAGAGAGACAAGTTTGTAAGAGAGGGAGTAAGAGTAAGAGTAAGAGCAAGTAAGTAAGAATAAGTAAGTAAGTAATACAGAGAAGTTTCTGTTACAATACAATAAATCTTCTGTGCTGAATATTTTAATTTTTACTAACTAATTTAGTATAAGATACAAATCTTATAGCATTTACATACAGCTTATAAGAATTCTTACATTACTATACTGTGTTATATTTTAAACTCTAAAAACTACTCTTTGGACCCCTTCTGCTAAGCTAGTAGGGCCTGCTTTGACCCTTGGACCTGTCTGCAAGAGGGTATTGTCTAATTAAAAGGGGATTACTTTTAGCTGGCCATACTATTGTTTTTTGGTTGTTCAGTAACTAAGGCTTGGTATGTCAAAGCTTGCTTTCATTTTAATTTTGCTTGCAGTTTCTATATTCTCAAAATCTTTTGCCAGGTAATCATATTTATAAGGCTTTCCTGTTACATCTTCCCCAACACACACACCAACCTTTGCTTATGCCAGGGCAAAAGAGGCAAGGAGGCAACTGCCAAGGTAATTCTATCCCAGTGGCCATTAACCATGTCAGGAAAGCTGCTGTTCCTCAGTGTTAGCACTGGGCAGTGCAGACTGACCACTGCAGGGAGACCCCACTTGGACACACACCAGGCACTCCCAGGGATGTGTGCCTGGGGAATCCTTTGGGACCAGAGGACACACAGAGAGTGAGATGGACCCACTGAGCACCCTGACCAGCACAACGCCTCAGTGTGTGCTCAACCTGCACAGGGCACTGCAAAGGGGCTGGGGAGATGTGTGAATAAAATGTATGGCTGATGGCTCTGCTAGACTCAGACCATGGAAGCATCTAGCAACCCTGCAAACAAGACTCGTATGTGACTGCCCTCCATGGAGCTCAGCATGCTGGCTGAGGAATGCAAATGCTCTCAGGGTAAGGGCCTCTGCTGTTTGTCACAGTCCTTGCCTTTCTACTTGCTTACACTAGCGTCAGTCAGAAAACCTTAAAACCCAAACAGAAACGTGGTGCTTTGTTTCCAAAAGTATCATCGTGCACTTAGGGCCATCACTCGTACTGCAGCTTCCTCACAGCCATGACAGGCTCTGTTATTGTACTTAGCTGCAATTATTGCCATCATTCCTGCAACGCCATAAACAGGTCTGGCACTTAAAATATGAGTTTATTTCTCAGGTTTCTTGGATGTACAATTGCAATATTGAGCTGTTTACGGTTACTAGATGCTATAAATTCTGTTGTCATTTCTAGGAACCATTTCTTTTAAATACATATCCAAATGTACCTTTAAATAAAAAAATCCATATAGGAGAATTTAATTCCTTAAAATATGTAGTAGGTAACAGAGACTGTTTAGATTATGAGGAAGATCATCTTTGTAAACCCTTCCATAAGCTTGGGATAAATGCATATTTTAAAAGACTACTTAAATGGATATACTTTACATTATGGGATTGAGGAATGAATCTATTGAGGAAGCTGAGATGTTCATGATTAGAAGAAAAATAAATGAAGTTGTTTGAAAGTTTACAGACTGGAAAGAAGCAATAAAATCAACACTTTTCATAAATGACTGTGCTAGTTTTGACTGGTGCAGAGCTCATTTTCTGTAAGTATGGTATGGGCTGTTTTGCTTTGTGCTAGAAATGGTTTGCTAACACAGGGATGTTTTCCTTACTGCTGAGCAGGGCTCACACACAGTCAAGGCCTTTCCTGCTCCTCACCCCACCCCAGCAACGAGGAGCCTGGGGGTGCCCATGGAGCTGGGAAGGGACACAGCAGGGACAGCTGACCCAGAGTGACCACAGTAATACCCAGACTGGATGGAATCATGCTCAGTGTACAAACCTTTCCCAGAGAAGGATGTGGGGACATTTACAGTGATGGTGTTTGTCTTCCCAAGGCACCAATGAGTTGTGGGGCTCTGCTGTCCTGGGGAAGTGGTGAATTAATTCTTTGCCAGCCCATAGGAAGTAGTGATTGAATTCCCTGTTTTGCTTTGCTCCCACACAAGTTTTGCTTTTGCTGTGAAACTGTTTTTTATCTCAAACCACAAGTCTTCTCTCTTTTGCCCTTCCCATCCTCTCCCCATCCCACCGGTGGGTAGAGAGCTGTGTGAGGTTCAGTTTTTAATTGGGATTAAACTATGGCAGTCATTTTTGGTGCCCAAAGTGGTGCTCCAAGGATTCGAGATAATGACAGATTTGATTGGAATGAGCCAGCTGGAATTTATGGCTGTCATTGCAGCCTGGCTATTAATCAGCAGGCTCCCGTGCTTGCCATGGGGGTCTCTTGCCTGGCTGTTAGAGTCCAGTGCTTGTTAGTGGCTGTGTTTTGCTCTCACTGCTGTGCTGTGCTCTTATCACCTCACTGCTGTGCCTGGGAACATTCTGATAACAACAATGGCCACACACCTGTCAGGTGGCTAGGGCACTGCTGTGGTGCCTGTGCTGGACAGGCTAGAACTCCTCTGAACTCCTGCCCAAGGGACTGTGACCAGTAGGTGAGTCCAGGTGGGAGTGGGGCAACCTGAAGTGCCTGTGGCAATGGCCAAGCCCAGACCAGAGCAGGTACACCTCAAAGGATCCATGGCCACGGAGCAGCACGCCCATCCCTAAAGGCAGTGTGGCCCATGGATCAGGCCATGCTGGAGAAGATGCACCTCCAATGATAGATATGTCTATGCCACAGAAGTACTTTGCAATTATAGAAGTATTTGGAGTTTATTATTTCTCAACTATTTCTTTCACAAGCAAATTAATGCAGCATTCAAACCAATACAAACAAAACTCATGTATAGAACACATGGTTGGTGTACCAAAATTATTCAAGAGATTGACAAATTACATTTTTCAATTATTATTGCCAGGCTAAACCCAAAGAAGTCTTGTGTAACTTCTTTTGATGAATATTTTGAGTTGACACAAAGATCAAGGTCAAAATATGGTCATCATATCCTAAGGAGGACCTTGATTGCAGAGCAACCCCATATGAACTGATCACTGAGTGCAGCCACTTTTTAGGAATGCTTGTCTCTAACAAGAAGGAAATCTGGACTTCAAATACCTTTTTAATCAGAAAGATTGGTATTAGTCTCCAGCAGAAGGAGACTAGAAATGGATTTAGTAAATGAGGTAACTTTTTCGAAGTGGTTTCCCACCAACCTTAATGACTGAGACTGATGAGGCACAAGTTCAGTGTCAGCACAAGCACAGGTTTGAGAAAGAGAAAGGAGGGCCAATGTTAGTACCCCATAATACTTTTGCTACAAGGCTTTGACAACACTTTGCATCGTTTCAAAGAAATGACTCATGTGAAACCCCATGTTGTATCTACAGAGCCCACACTTCACCCATACAGAGCAGAACCTGCCTATCCACGGTACAAGCACCTCACAAGGTGTAATATGACCCTGGAGCCACCCAGGGGAACCTGTTCAGTAATGCTGTAATGAACATGCTGAGAGCAAAGCCAGCATCACTCTGTAGCAGTCAACATTAAAAAGCCACATACTAAAAATAATTGAAAAAAAAAAAAATCTAAGAATGCCATGGCCAGTCCAACCAGGTAGAAGATACTGAAATGCATCAGACCTTCCTTCTCCTGCGCCACAGAGAGACCTGATGCTGCCCATTGTGACGTTTGGGGGACATCCCAAATGATTCATTTTCTGTGTCACTCTGAGAAGGTCATACCCACTCATAAGAAAACACACAGTAGAATTCCATGCAGACAGAAAAAATGACACAGTATTTCTTGAAGGCTTCAATACATCCTATCCCATGCAACACAGAATTCTTTTTTTTTCCTGCTGCAGAGTTCAATCCATTAACTTGTTTTGGGTTAGAGACTAGAAAGTACAGCCAACAAGATCTTGAACTGTTTGACAGAGTTTTTTTCCCTTCAAAAAGCCACAGATTGTGAGCATATATCAAACCATCCTTTCTAATTTAATTGGGTTGTAGTTCACACTCACAACAAACAATAAAGTTAGAGTAATGAGTTTCAATCACAAGTCTCTAGCAAAGAATTTAATTTATACATGTAATTAAAGTTACCATCTTACTGTCCTTTCCTTGCTCTTGGTACTGTACTAGAAACTTTATCACCAGTGATCTTCTCATAGTATTAAAAACTCCTTCAGACATGAGCAGCTATGTTTCCACCTGAAATATCAGGCTTCACTGCACTGGAATGAAGCGAGCAGAATGCAATCCAGACTTCTTTTACTTAACCCCATTTTTTTAAAAGAGCAAATAATATCTTTTGAAAGGGCTTCTAGCAACTCGCTGTGTTTTAATAGCATTTTAATAGTATTAATAATTAAGTAGTGATTTTAAATGCAGTAAAACCCGTGTACATCTTCTGACTGAATGATTAAATAGGTTCAGGCCCAAACTTAAGCAAATTTAAATTGGCATTCATCTTTTTAGTTCATTTAGAATCAAGAGCATGTATAGTGTTCAAAATGCTAATTAGCAATGTGAAAATAAAATCCTAAAATGGTTTCAAAGAGTAACTTTTGCACGATTTCTGAATTAACCTAAGCCAATCACTTCTTCATCCTAAGAATTAAACAAGAATTCAATTAGACAAAACCATTAAAACGGCAGCTTTAAGAGCAACTCTTCTTTCTGCATTTTAATATAAACACTTATCTTAATACCAAGCCAGACATCGTTAAAGTCCCTTGTATTCAAGAGAATCCTTGACTCTTGTCATAGGAAGCAATTTTGATATCAGGAAATCAGTTGCTTGATTATTTTTTGTTTATTTATTTATTTTTCGAACTAAATTAATGTTTGCCAAAACACTCCAGAATAGAAAGCAGCCTTATTATGAAATTACAGCTGGCTGGTTCATACTTCCTACAATCCCCAGTTCACGCAAAATATCAGGTTTACAAACGTTGAAGTAATCTGAGCAACCAGTACCAGAAGAACCTGGACAGAGTAACCACGTTTATTTCCATGGAGCAGTTCGAACTTTTCAAAAGGAAACACTTGGAAAACTACATTCAAATGAGCACTGAGAAACACTGACTGCCCCTATTATTCTGGGATCCCTGAAGGAAAACCTTTTCAACACTCTCACAAAGCACTGCTTGTACTTCACACTTCCATGTGTATGAGAGCTAGACTGGAAAAATGGTAACTGCAATCTGTGTGTGAAGGTGAGAGGAACTACAGGCACTGTTCTGCTTTGCATGTCAATAAAAATACCAGATAATTAGTACATTAATGGTTGCTTCGATTGCTATGCATGTTCCTCAGAGAATTTTCTTAGCACCAAGCATCATTAGAACCCAGTCACCGTTTAAAGGAGAGATTTCCAAGAAAGAGGCACAGAACCACCTGCTGCCCCTTCTTTGCTAAGGGACAATCACCTCTGAGAAACGCCCAGCATTTGTGTGTACAGAAAATGAAATCACAGAGCAGTACAACCACAACAACCATCCCATAGCTGCCTGTAGCGGCTCCTCTGCCCATCGCAGCACTGCTGGAGCCGTGCTGCTGCTGGGACACCACAGGAGGAAGGGCAGGACCCTGACCTGCTCTGAGCACCAGGTGATGCGAGGGGGATATAGCCACGGCAAGGCAAAGCAGGAAAAGCAGCAGCATTAACAGGCCAAGGGAAGACTAGAAGGTCTCGAGGGCAGGAAAGGAGCCAGCCAGAGCTGACAAGTGGCTGCAGGGCAGAGAAAGCCCTGCCAAAATCTCAGACACCCCGTCAGTGATGGAAACTCCCAGCTGCTCCAAAGCGGCTTGCTCTTGCTGCAGGAGAAATGGAAGCACGAATGAGTCACATTGGCCTGGCAATTCCTCCTTCTAGGAAGAATCTTCGCACATTAACAGGTAATTAACACCAGGAGCTTACTCCCCTCCAGGGGAGGGAAAGCAGCACCTTGCAGGTGATGCTGCCCAGTGCTCTTTTCTCCCTGCACATGCAGCTCTGGAATGTGACCTCTGGTACCAATCACCAATTTCATGAAGGAAAGTAAAATTGCTTTGCTGCCCAATTTCCCTGCCTGACAAACATTCCCTGCCTGACACTGCATTCCCCTGGACATGCAAGGCTTTGTTTTTCTCTCTTGAGTTGATTTTTGTTACAGTATTTTGCTTTTCATAAGGCTACATTCTAGCATTGTTGCAACATGTTAATTATATTCTATCTCAATAAGAGTCTTGGGTTAACCTCTGCTTGTATGATATTAAACTCTCGACCTCACCCCTGCATTCTTTTCCAACAGGGAAATACCAGACAGCCTGTGCTGGTTATGAATTTTTCTTAACCACTGTGATGTTTTTTCCAATACAACTTAATTGATTATTAACTACTAGTGCAAGTGTTCTGAATCCAGTATCTGCAATGGTCTTGGTGATTATAACTCTGTAACTCTCAGCGATCATCCCATCCCTCACAGAGGGAAATTACTGCTTCTCCTCTTCAACCTCACATTTTTGTACCAGATCAAAGACTTTTCCCAGTGGAAACTACTGGTCAAATGACAGGCAAAGAGGCACACACACTCATGTTCAAAACATTCTCTCCAGTTTGTGACTTCTTAGGATTTGCTGCCTGGCCATTGTCTCCCCACCAGCTACAGGGTTTGGGTTACTGGGGGAACCACAGTGACATGAACACAGAAATGACCAGATCACACTCAGCCTGATTGTGATCCAACCCACACAATTGTGGGGAGAAATAAGGAAGTGGAATTCAGTTAAACAAAACAACCAAGAGAGAAAGGAAACCCCAAAGCAATTCCTTCTGATCAAAAGCATGAAAGAAAAATCAAATTTCAATTTCAACCAGATTGTGCTTGGGGATGTTTCCCAGATCTGCCTAACTTCAGGATTTCTACAATCTTGTGCTGCATTGGAGCCCTTAATCACTGCTACTCAATGCCAGGCTAAAGAAATACTTTATCCTTCAGAATGCACAAGTTTTCATCCTATGGCTGTAAGACAAGCTTCATATCCAGGAAACATAACAAAAAGGAAAATCAATGTTGTGTAATATTTAATTATACATATCTAAGTAGCCATGATGAATTAATGACAGAGCAAATGATCTGCAGTGAAAAAAGTCAAAAAATACATTGAACTTTAAATTTTACATTGAAGCAGAATAACCACCTCAAGTTACAGAGTACAATTACCACAACACTATTTTGGCTGTGCACAGCCAGATTCATTTAGCAACTCTTAAATACCAGTAAAAGGCAAACATCTTCATGTATAGGCCACACTCGCTCATTCCTGTGCTCTGGAGTGTATTCAGAAATGATTTCTTCAATTAGCCAGACACAGTGTCTAACGAAGGACCTACTCATTAAGGATTATTTAATCATGTGGAGAGTGGAAGGCATTTTCTCCAGCTATTTTTTGAGTTCCCGATTAATTAAGGGATGCTTAAAATGTTTTTCAAATGTATTTTCACCCCATAATAATCCCAAAGAATTTTCCCCATCCCGATTAATTTCTTTACCACCATCATGCATCAGAAACACACAAAAGTTGTCAGAGATGTGCCACCACCTACAGTATTCACTACTCTGAAGCCTGCAACAGGAAAAGGGGAAAAAAATCAAAGTCCTTGAGAAACTGCAGAATAAAAAAGCAAGAGACAATTCTACCTGGCCTTATGATGGGCTTGGCTTTCTTTTTTAAAATCTGAAAACCTCTGGTAGTACTGTACTTTATTAGCATTTTGCAATTGCACCTTAAAAACCTACAACAGTAGCAGTATATTCAGTTATTATTTTATTATTACTTTGGTTCCCATCTATGAAAGTTTCTATTAGACTACATAAGCAGATACTTTTTCAGTCTTATGGCCTGAAATCCATACAGAAATGCATTACCCAAAAAAACCAGTCTCCCATAAAATATTGCTTTTGCTCTAGACAACACAGACAATGAAGGAGAGATGAAATTTGTAGCATAAATACTAGAGTAAAATAAATAAAGCAGTAGCTGTCAACATATTAACAACAACTTAATCTCTTGAAAATGAGAAGCAGAAATGAAATCAGAAAGAATATTCCCGACAGCTACAGTTACAAGTGAAACACACAAATCCTGTTTATTGTTCTCTTCCCATGTGAGCTGGTATCTTATATATCCCACTGCTTGGGAGTTGATTATGAAAGCAATGCTAGGGTCTAAGATTCTCTTACAACTGTTCCTCTGAATTCCCATAAGAAATGCAGAAATAGGTCACACCAGTTCTCATACTGCTCTGCCTCGCTAATTTGGCAGACTAACTTCTATTAGCAGCACACTACACTTGCCTGTAATACATCACAAGCTGCTGACACTTTCATACATACAAATAATTGCTTTTAGAGAAAGAATTACTGCATCAGTACTAAGTTATGGAGTACTAAGTAATTCGTAAGAAGCTCATCTGAGAAGTCTACCACATGGCAGGGTTTCCCATTCATTTAAATAAACACAGCTGAAAGCAAAAGTCTCACACTCTAAGTGTTCCTCTTCCCTCTACTATTATTTCCATATATCATCACAAATACTGAATGAGCTTTAGCAAATACAGAAACTGACAAACTGTATTGCTTTTGGTGAGATAAATCCTTCCTTCAACAGCCTCACAACCACGTTCCTTTTCTGCCTTATCTCCTACTCTATTCTGCGCCTGTTCAGAACGATATTTTCTCTGCCAATCTTCTAAATCCTTTGCCTTTCTGTTCTTCACTTTCTCCTTGCTCCCATTACCACTCCTGCTAGTGCATATTTTAGGGTTTTTTCCCAGATACAACCCATAAGATCAGGGTAACTCATGAACAAATGCTGGAAACCAGAGCTCCATTCCTGACGCTCCATTCCTGATGTACCTGTCATGCACACATCATCCCAGACCCTGGACACAAGACATTAAAGTAAATTCACCAATATCAGTCATTTTCCCAGTTCCCATAACTAGACAGCAGTGTCATTAACAACTGCACATTTTCTGTGAAATTCTTGCCCGAGTCCTTTTTTTTTTTTTTTCCTGAACTGATAACAAGAATAGAAAACAAATTACATGGTCTATACACTTAAGTGATTTGTAATGGATTCATTTCACACCAAGACGTGGTAAGTAACACCATCCAGCACACCATGTCAGTATCACAGAGTTTGTGATTAAATGTGAACAATAACTGCAAAATGCAGGTAAGAAATCCCAGAGAACTGCCACAACTCTCCCAGAGCTCCTCAATGCCACCCCACACCAGGCACCTCCCTGGAGGGCCAGAGTGGCAAAAGTTCAAGGACATTTAGTTACAAAGGCATGGCTGTGAGAGGGGTAATCTTGATTCTTTCTGGGGGGTAAAGAATCCATCTTCAAAAGCATTGCCCTGGACAGGCCAAAGGGACTGGGAAATCTTGTGGGATGGTTGCAGCAGCTGTAATATATGAGTGTGCTCAGAACTAAAGAAAACCCCAAGAATCAAAAATGTCCCACCAGCTGTTTGTGAATGAGGATCTTACTCCATTTGGAAATTTTTTTCTTTGATTTCTCCTAGTAAAGGAAACAAAGTTGTCTCAAATAGGAGGGTACAGGGTTAAGTCCTGTGCAAATCTATTTCCTTTACCTCTGAAACCTCGTAGAGCCTAAAGAGAGAGAAGAAACTTCAGGATGTCAAGAGATTCCCCAGCACAGTCTTTAGAGGCGACCAAAATGCCCAGTGCTGATAGTTTTGTATGATGGAATAGACTTTTTAAAGTTAAATTAAGACACATGATATGGAATTGCAAAGAAGTATTATTCATTCAAAAAAACCCTATGACATAGCAAAAAAACAAAAAAAAAAGGAAAGTACGGACCAAGGAAAGTATGTGCAAATACAGCAAAAATCTGAACTAAAGAAATACAGATTAGTACAAAAGCAGAGGTCACCAATTTCACATAAAAATTTTGTTCATCAAGGTGACAGAGAAGCACCTAGAAAAGGAACAACTTCAAACTTAAGTTGACAGAGCAGGGAAGACCTCACCAGGTACACAATTAATTAACAAAAGAGTACTGCAAAAGAACGGAAATACTTCCAGTTGATTTGGTTTCTGATTTATTTTATTGTTGATACTTAATCCTCCTTTTCCTTCCTTGTCCACGGACTGAGCTAGATAAGAGAGCTGCAGGACCACTCAGGTTAACAGGGCCCTGCAGAGATAACCTCCCAAGAGCTGCTGCTCAGGTCAGCACAGACCTGCCCAGGGCTCCACCAGGTGCCTGCAGGGACAGAGATTTCCCCAGCCTCATTTGGGCAACATTTTCAACAAAATCCTAATCAAATCTAAAGAGAAAATGGTATTAATGTTCACAGATTATGAAGAACATGAACAGAAGTTGTGAGGCTTAAAAGTGTATTTTCAATCTGGTTTATATAAAGCTACCTACATACAGCGAGTGAGTGTGCCAATGTTTGTGGCCTTGTGTCTCCTGCCTAAGGAGAGAGAAAGTGTTCTGCAGTCAGGATTTCTCAGTGGGAGTTTTTATTTTATTTAGGAGAAAAAAGTGAGCAAACAGAATTTCAGGGGGAGAAAAGTGCATAATTTCTAGTTTTTCCTTTTTTCATTCTCCACTATGATGCCTGATAGAAATGGTACATGCATGAAACTGATACCATTCCTTAAAATGATTCAGGATAACTGCCTCAGTGTTTTCAATGAAAACTGTGGATAACCCTTGGCCTAAATAATATACAATCCCAAATCAAAAACATAACACTGAAATCAAAGCACTTGGCTTGCTTGTGCCTCCTTTGACCAGCCTCAGCAGTTAAGAAAAACATTGCTAAGTTTTCATGCTTACTGCAACGTTAAGAAGGAAGCAAAATAAATGTTTCAAGTTTCTTAAATGTTGACACTTGAGAAACATATCATACAGGTACACAAGATATGCTGTGCCTCGGTGAAAGGCTGGATGTGTTAGCTTAGATCTCTCCAACACCGGGCTGTCTGATTTCTCAACCCTAAAACTGCACGGATTTTACGGTAGTTTCTGCACTAGCATTTCGTAAAGCTGTGCATCCCAAAGGAAGACAAAGAACCTAGAGCACTACTGACAGTGAAAAACTCAATCAAGATTTGGGATAGGAAACTTTTTAGGGACAGGATTGATACCCCAGCCTCTCATGTTAAAAAAACAAACCTTCCTTCTTACAAGAAGAAAGAAGAACACTGGCTACCTAAATCTACATAATCTTCAAATCAACACATCAAGATTCAGGTTGACAGATCACAGTCATTGTTATGTTGACTAGAAATTTTACCAGATGGTTACCTTTGATTTGTTTGTGAAAATGAATTGCTTGAGGAATCCAGCAATGTTTAATCCTGGTATTATGTGTCTTATTAAAATCCTAGCTGGTTCTACGCTTGTGGATTACTATGAATTTGAGAAGTACACCACACTGTAGAAGAAGCTTCACGAATTCCTCAGCAGATAAATCCTACTTCTAAATATTATACAAACTCCTGCTCAGGAAATCTTATCCCACTGAACCCTCTTTTATTAGAAACGTTATGATTATAAACGTCAGCACAGTTTAAACTGTCGGAATACTTTTCTCACAGAAATATATTAGCTGTATTTTACTGTAGCATTCTGCATGGGCTCAGCTTCAAATCCTACTCATAACAGTTATATTAGCAATAACACAAATTACACATAATTGGATTTTTTTAGACTGCTAGTTCTCCCCCACTCCACTAGCAGAGCGCATAGAAACCTCTTCATTATAAAAACCATTTTTTTTTCATTTTTGTATTTTTTTCTCTTATGAAATTCCAGTAGAGAGAGGATGTTATATAGCACAATTACTATGTAGCAAATTAGGGAATCTTTACCAACTGCTAGTAAATCTGAAAAGAAATGGTATAAAACCACTGTAATTGAGAATATTTTATAAAAGAATGATGTACTGGCTATGTAATTACATTCTTTCCCTTTGAATACTGTGGTACTAACAAAAGGATACTGTAGATAATTAATGAATGAAATTCCTTTTAAGCATGATTTATAATAAAAAGTTTAAATTTCAGGTTTTCTCCATAGATTGAAATGTATTTTTCCAAAGATATTACAATTTTTTCCTAAAAATATTTACTTTGAATAACTTCAATTATTTACTTACTATCTTACTATACTTACTATCTACTCCTCTATATGTGAATTAAGCTATACTATAAAATGTATATTGAAATAAGAATATCAAAATAAAATGCACTTCTCTCCCACCCACCAAAAAAAAAAAGAAAAAACAAACAAAAAGATGGCAGGAGGTGCTTTAGGAGCATCAGCATTGTTAAAGCTAAGGTCATTTCCTCCAGTTGTATAAGCAGAGGGGTTTTTGCTCTGCTCCATTAACAGTACAGTTACTGATGGAAACCAACCATTAACTTTGTGTGTTCGCCACAGCAAGAACCTGAATCCATTATTTTTAAGGGGTGGGTTTTTTAAAAGCTCCCTGTGATTTTTGACATTTTGGACTGAAATTGGTGCCTTTTCCCGGTCTTAAAAAATTGAGAGTCAGACACAGTTAAGGGATAAAGAGCTTTTACCTTGGTATTTAATAAGGATTCTTATGGTGCACCACTTGGCCAAGGTGGAATGTGCCGTAATGTGCACACACGACAGATCACACATACAATTTACAGACAATACAAATGAGCATATCTAACAAAGGTGCCCCAATGGGAAGCCTGGATGGATGGTGTGTTATTTTCCCATCTCCCCTGGATAGGCCAAATCTCCACTTTACAGGATATATCCTAGAGAGGACACCGGTTTCCCGAGAGAGTGTCGGGTTCTCTGGTCTCCTGCTACAACACCTTTAGGATGTTTGGTCTCCAGGACTATATTAAGTTATCAGACTTAAGGAATTACAAGCATGCATGCCAAGAATATTGAAAAATACATAAAAAACATTTAAAAGAAAAGGAAAAAAATCATCTTGGCATCAAAATGAGTGAGTGGGAGAGTTAATGTACACCTACTGGAGCAGCTGCAGCAGCTTTGCTGAGAGCTTTGCAGTGCCCGAGCCCAGGGAACAGCAGCAGCCTGGAACACCTGGAAAGGAGCCCAAATACCTGAACTGGCCAAAGGCTACCACAATTCAAGGAAAAAAAAATATTTAAAATGAAAGCATTTTCAATATCTTCAAAAAAAAAAAAAAAAAGCAAAAAAAAAAAAGCACCTCAAGTTTTCAGCACAGAAAGGGATCCAATCTTGTATCCACTCTTAGAATTTTGGGCATTCCCACTGTGTTTCTCATCCTTGTGATGACAATCCTAGTGCAGCACCAAGGAGTTAAAGCAAACCCAAGGATAGCACATGAATATCTATGAGAAATAAGATTTTAGAAAAGTTAAATGAAGAAAAAAAATATTGATTAATGCAGTATTGTAAAATGTACACGTGTAGCTTAGTACAAAATCAATGGGTCATTCATTATCTTAGCAATTTCCAAGTTTATTTCATTTGGTTCCTTTGCTGTTATTTACATTTAAGAAACCCACAGGAGTATTTGTAAGAAAAGACAACTACAAAACACCCCCAAAATTCCTCTTTGAGAGGAAACTGGGAGAAAACCTTAGTAAGTAAGTAGCACATTTACAACATAATGTAAGACCTTTATGTTAAAGATACATGGGAAAGCTGCAAAATACTCTAAATGAAAGCAAAATAACTGTGAATTTTTAACCACAGCTGCAGTTTCGCTGAAACTAAATTCTGATATGTTTTTATAAATCAGGGTTGGTTTTGACATGCCAAATATAACAGATAATTTCTAAATTGTCATGGAAGTGAAAGAATATTTAATGTTTGTACTAAAAAGACAAGAGCTACAAGAATGAATCACTTGTTCACAACCAGGAGTTGCTAAATAGAACAGTCTGTGAGATATTTGATAAGAGATTCACACATGCCTGTTTGCCAGAGCCAAAAGAAACACTTGTTACAGTTTTTCTGCCTTCATTTGTATGTGTAATTTATTCAAGAGACAAGTAGGCAATAAATTATCCACAAACTTAATTTCAGGAGCAGAGCTCAGAGGGTTTTGTGGGTGTTTTGCTGTGGGCAGCTCTCGGGCACTGCTGGCAGCTTCCCTTGGGGAACAGCTTCAGTGAAGAGCCACTGAACCCCTCTGACACCACCAGCTCAGAGCAGTAACCTCTCTGTGCCACCCTGCTCTCTATATTAGAATGGAGAAAAAGGCTGGATACCACGAGAGCTGGGGACACAGCTGGTGCCACATCCGTGCTAGGGAACTGCCCGACTTCTCTTTTCATCACCTGCCACTTCAGAGAACTCTTTTCCTTTGCATCTTTAAGCAAGACTAGTCAAAGGTATGCTGATGAATACTCTCACAATCAGAGTAGGAGTGTTATAGAAAGTGAGAACTAAAGGAGAACTTTCAGTGAGTTGCTGCAATGATGCAGTTGCCACTTCACCCCCGAGATCCTGATGCTGCGTGGGAACAACACCTGGTCCCCCTGCCCTCAGCAGGAGACTCTCAAATCCCAACTGCTGCCAAACATGCTTTGAGCACATCCCCATTTCCTCTGACTCTACCTACAGCAAGTCTCTAGAAATTATTTGCTACTTTTGCAGCTCTGATCATCAAGCAGATTTCCAGCTTTGTGGCTGTGTCTGAGTAAAAGTGCTGCTCCTACAGGGTTCCTGCCATACCTGCCTCTTGTCATTCCTGAATAGTTCAAAAATGCCCAAACCCCACGAATTCTTTACAAAAGAATTTTACTGTAGCTGATGACTTGTATCATCAAAACAGTTTTCTCACATAGAATTTTTTCAAAATAAGGCAATATGTATTGTGAAATAAAAGAGAAAGTAAGTTCACTCAAAGAACTAGAGCAATTCAAAGCTGTTGCTTGCTTGTCACTTAAGAATGTGATTTACAATGGTATGTACACTAAAGTACTTGAAAAAAATATTTTTTTTTCCTGCCATTGTCCCTATACTCAGAAGCACACAGAGTCTCACTGACTAGAGGAAAAAAAAACCCTCTCAGGGTGACTGATACTGTTTTTGTAGTTGTACACGTTTCAATACTGCACTTTACATTAGTAGTTTCATAAACATTTTCTCTGCCTACAGCACTGACAGGTATATTCAAACAGCTCCAGTGGGTTAGCCTTACAAACCAGAACTTTCATCACAATGGGATAAAGGACTGGGTATAGGAATTGAAATGGACCAACTCCACAGCTGGAACTGAGCAAAACAATTCCTTTGCAAAGCTTCAGGTTTTACTACTGGAGCTTAAACTTCATTTCCTGACTTCAGTTTACATAGGCAAAGGAGATATATCACTATTAAAAATGTAGTTAAAATAATTTTAATATATCCTCCATTTACTTTTGAATGCCCTGGTATTGCTATTCTTACCTGACTGTGGATTATGCATTTCTAAGGAAGCTTTCCTAGCACTTCCTTGAACTAGGCATAAATAGAACTTCTTCTATGAATAAAGTTTATGCTTGCCCCAACAGCCTGTCCGGTATTTCTGAGTCATGAATAACAACATTCAGGTAGGTGGGACATCTTCTGGGAATAAGGTCTGAAGCCCTCAGCTTCATTTCCCAGATTGCTGTGTTCACTTGATGGCAATTGAATAGAAATAGCACTCTGCAAACCTCACACAGCTGCCTGGAAACACACTGTTCCTGCAAGGCTGACAGATTTGGTTAATTGTGAGGAACTCCTTCACTCATAAAATGAAATGGCTTCATGTCAGTTCAACAAGTGTGTACCTGGGAACTACAATATGAATTACTCTTAATTTATCTGCAGTGCTGCCTGCATGCTTTATGAAAAGTATATGTATATACATAAACAGGGTAGAAATTAACTTGTGCCTAAGGCTACCACCAAATGTCAATTAAGCTGCCAGACTTTCAGGGGTTGGTATTCTGTCTCTCTGCCTGGGGGAAGATTTGTATTCAATTTATTGTTGAATAAGACAACCAGTTTGGCAGGGAAAGGAGATTAACAAATTACAGACTATTTTTTTTAAAAGGTGAACATAACTTACTGAAAACAGATTTTAGGAAGCTTTCCTATTATTCTTGAAACTATTTTTCAATGTATAAAGCTGGAGAGGGGGAAAAAACATTAACTGTCTGTAAGCAGGATCTAATACAAGCAATATAAGTTAAAAATGCGCCCTTGTCCTTATTTTATTCTTTCACTATTTTATTAACATATAAATATCATTGGAAGAAGCTGCTGTCATGCCTAGGCAGAGGATGCAAAAAACAATTGTGCTTCTAAACAAGGCAGTAATTCACTAGCTGTTAAAAATGTTTTGTTTTTTCTGTTACACAAACATATAAATTATCTCCAAGTCCCTCTCTGTCTTTACAAAGAAACACTTACCATTTCAAGCTCAGGTCTGTCTCAATAATGCCGTATCTTTAGAACCATCCAAATAGTTGGGTACCAATTGATATCCCAGTTCTACCGAACCACAGTCATTCAAGCCCAAAGTCTTCAATTACACAAAAATTCAGAGTGCTGATGTGGACAGAAAGGGTCCACAAGGACATTTGGGTTCACCCCACGTAACACTCACGCTGGTTATTTTCATTCCTGGACTCTGGGGTTTGAAGGTTCTTCCCCACCCCTCGACCCCAGAGCTGCCAAAGTTTCCATGGCAATGGGAATGTCAAATTTCCAGCATTCCTCCACGCCAGGTTCTCCCCACATGGGTGCTTTTCCTCCGGTTGGGAGTTCCAGTTTAAAGCAGGCAGGTTTTGACACTGACTCTGCTGAAGCAAGACCCAGTTTGTTTACTCCTATCATTACATATATGATCCAATTCCTCTTCTAGAATACAAACTGAGACATTCTGAGGCAAAAGATCCATGTGCAGGCAAATCTATGGAGGAAACCTACACCCAGCTAGGTGTTTCCACGATCAACCTGCTACTGACTAATATGGCTGGGTACAGGAAAGGGATGTGATCTCTAGCAGGGTATTTTCCTGAACTCGGAGTTTCTGTTTTCTCTTATCTTGTGATCTGAAGAAAATCAGTTCTTTACAGAATTTATTTGTGATTGATTATATAGTCCCACTACATACACACATATATATATATATGTGTGTGTGTGTATACACACAGTCTCACCAGAGCAAAACTGGCATTGCAGAGAATACTGTGATTAATCTGCTGGATTGATCACATGTTCAGGTACCACTACAGAGCTGCTCATGCTGTATCTTCCACCAGTGTGGCAAACAGGGCAGTGGGGTAGGGGTACACCATTGCCCAACCTGTGTGAGAGCTGAGCTGAGTTTCTCCTGCTCGCTCCAAGGAAGAGTTCTGCATTACCCCCCCTGCAAAAACAACACAGGGAGTAGGAAATGCCATCAGTGCAGTCATCCTGCAGCTCAGCTGCTGGGAGCACACACTGTCACACATCCCCACCACACCCCAAGCACATCACAGGGCCTCTGCCACTCACTGCACTCCCAGTTTCTGCATTTCCAGGAGCCACCAAAGGTCCCCAACATGTTCACCATCAGCCCTCGCTGTTTGGAAACAAATATTGGCTAAAGGGTTCTTTGCTCCATCTGAGTGATTTGCAGAAAGTTACCAGTTTACAAACACAGAACATCAGAAATAAAAAGGCCTGCAGAGTGCTGTGGCAAACAAGAAAATCCTCCCAGATGGAGCATCTATTCTCTCATTTTCTCTCCAGGAGCATTCTCCGCCACTTAGATTCTTCCCACATTTAGTCGTTCAGTAAAAATATCTTTCAGTGTCTTTCCTCAAAACATCATTTAGTAGAGCATGAAAAAGAATTAAACAAAAGCGTAAAAATTACTAAAAAAAAAAAAAAAGCGCAGGACTACTGTATTTTTTCTTTTTTTATATATTTTGCCTATTTTATCTATACTAATTTTTAGTCTCTTTTTCCACAGGGCCAGATGGGCCTTTACCTCTGCACACTCAGGGCCTTCTTTCTGCAGGTCCACAGCTTATGCTGGCAAAGACAAATGTGATGCCAACAGGAAACTGAGTTATCACATTAGAAAGCTTTCTGAATCACTATCACTTTAAGACAAAGGGACAAACACGGATGTTAGCAAAATAATCAAATTCCAAAGGGGGAAAAAAAATCTATCAAGGCAACTGCACTTGCCATAAAAAAATGTATTTTTTATTCCATTTTTTACTAGAATGCTAAACATTAATTCTCAGGGCAAGTTGTTTTTTTGTTTTTTTTGTTTGTTTGTTTTTTTTTGTTTTTGGTTTTTTTTGTTTGTTTGTTTTTTTGTTTTTGTATTTTTTTTTTCAAGTATGTGCAAGTATACTGTTTAGCATGGCAGCTGTGCTCAAATCTCATTTATTGAATGGACATCATTAGAGCCAGCAGAGCTCAGGAAGGTTATTAGAGTCTCATCTGAACTACGAAAATGTCAAGTCAAGTGGGAATGGTGAACAGTGGTATGAAACTTATTCCAGTTATCTCATGTTAACAAGAGGAAACAATGCTGAGTTTTCAACAAAAACAAAACAAAGCAAGGAAAACAGCAACACAAGATGCATTTGTGACCACAGCCCTCAAGATACCCAGTTTTATATATTCCTCAGTTTTAACATCATTAAAACATGTTCCTCCTGCCATTACTTGATTATTGCTTCTTCCTCCAGTCACCAATCAGCTTTAGTGTGCTGGAGGCTGCTGGTTACAGCACTGACAAGGAACAGCTGTGGGTATAGGGGGGGTGAAAAAAGCCTCTGTGGAAACAGTGACTTAGATCTGCTCTCCTCCCACTAGTAAAACTCATGTGTCACATCACTTCTTTTTTCATTAGCTTTTCTTTTTTCTTCCCATCCTCCCGCCCCCCCAATTTATTTGATGAAGTTAGAGAGGTCTGAGAGGATTTTAGAAAAAACAAGTACACAATGCTTCTAAAATCTAAAAAAAAAAAAAAAAAAGAACCTTTCAAAATCCCTATTTTCCTTGACACACCTGTACTGTTTCAGGGAGAAGATGTCTTAGAGCTGTCAAATAAATGTGTGACTAAGAAGATGCATTTTTTTACATCAATTTTGGAATAAAATGTTGTAAACCAAATTAAAATAACTTTTGGTTTTTTTTTTTTTTTAAAGATATATCCTTCCTGCTTCTTAGATATAGCTTTTACACCTGTAGGAAACGCACAAACTCAGAGGTGTTACATGTGAAACACTTACTGCAGAGCCCCAGGCACAGCCTTCTGAACAAGCCCTGCCTTCCAAAGGAGCTCACATGCGCAGCTCACACAGGGTGTGCTGAGGTTAATGTGCACAAAAAAGAGTTTTCTCAAGCCCAGGAGAAAATGTTGGCTATGATCTTTTTTCTTCTTTAGTGTACCTCGAAGTGTTATTTTTCTTTCACATTCTGTTCTACAAAAGATCTTTAGCACCTATTTTGGCAGAAAGCTTAAAATACCAGGGCAATCAGAAAAGAAGTGCAACAGTGACTTCACAGAAAATTGAAGCTGAGCAACAGAGAGGAAAAAGGATCTTCAGTGTTCTGTGTAGGGCATCTGTTTGTTGTTTCCCTCTGACCTGTTTGCTATAAATTAACACCTAAATTTCTGACAGGTTTTTTTGGCTTTTTTTTTGTTTTTTTTAAAGACCTGTTCATTTTTTCAGGACTATGTTTATCTGCAATCCCATTAGTTATTGTCCAGATAAACCAAAATCAGAGCAAACAATACCTGAATTAGAAGACTTGATACTTGTTAAGAAAAAAAAAAATACAAATCAAGCATTATTAAAAAAATAGTAATTAACAACTCACACTGCAGTCCTCCTATACATTTCACAGTAAAAATGTTACAATAAAATAAAATTCTAATGACCTGAGATGACATATTCAGAAATTAATAGGCAAGAAATGGTACATTATTTCAAAAGTTTCACTTTATTTTCCTTATTTCTGCTGATTGAAGACCCTGTGACATTGACAGGAAAAATTCGAGTATCACTGTCCTTCAAGGGACTCTATAAACTTGTCCCTGCAGAGCAAATTTCCAACTATAAACCTGTGCATACTTATACATGTCTTGCAGTAAAGTCAGTTTACTGAACTTAAATTTGAAAATAAAACTTTCTGGAGGCCTGATATGACCATTGTAATGTAAAATGTCAGTACTGAGAGACTTTAAACTCAGGCCTGAATACAGTGACCCCAGAGCCAGTACAGCAGTTCAGAACAAAAGGAACCAAAGCAGAAAGGGCACTGGCAGCACATGAGAGGGAGAGGACAGGGGAAAAGCCAGAATGAATGAAGAAGGAATAGAACTTGGGCTCCAGCTCTCCCAAAGCCATGGCTGCAATAGTTCACAAGGTTTGAAATTTGAAAGGCTATGTAGCCTTATTAAGAAATGTTATCTTGATCTATAATTACATCTGGACTATATAAAATAAGCAATTAATTTTTATCAATACAGATTAATACAATTTCTGTATTTAAGATCCAAGGAACTGATCTCTGTGTTTGCAATCTTTGCTCATTTCATTTTGTGAGGCTGCCTGTTACTGGCTTATTAAAGTCTCATTATATCATCAAGCCCAAATGTCAATCCTGGTCCCTGTCCAGGCTCCTCTCTCTGGATTTAGTCATTTCCCACAGAAGTACCTTCCACCAACAATGAGTCTGACACTTGCTGACCAATCCAAGGTTTACAGCAACACTCCAAGCCTTCATTTCTTCAGCTACAATGCTGTAGTTACTCAAGACTCAGTACATGTAGTATGGTGGAGCAAGAAAGATCTTTATATCATCTGTCTGTATAGGAAATGATAAATATGAAGATATTGGCCTTGGGGAAAGCTCCCAGCAGAGGTGCCCAGTTCACCCAGACACACCCTGTGTCAGAACCAGCACATTTCCCAGCCACACATCTATGGGACATGGGCAGAAGATCTGCTCCAGCTCAAGCCTCCAGCTTCGATGCCATCTAGAAAACAGAAGCAATTATTCGCTTTCTAGCCCAAGCTAAAGTAGTCTTATTTCATATTATTTTGCATATTCAAGAAAATTCACCTCAGTAGCTATGACCACAAACCAACTCAGATCAGCTCATTCCTCCAACACAAAGCATTTTGGTTTTGTTCTGAAGGG
This sequence comes from Certhia americana, assembly GCA_018697195.1. NCBI lineage: Eukaryota > Metazoa > Chordata > Aves > Passeriformes > Certhiidae > Certhia > Certhia americana. The sequence goes on along the minus strand of CM031869.1, from coordinate 13,698,219 downwards.
ATTGCAGCATGAAATTGGAATTAAAATAAATGAGTAAAATAGGTGAGAATTGTCCTTTCAGAAATGACTGCAATAATGGCTTTATCCTGCAGTTAGGAGGAATACGGAAGAGATCTCCAAGTAAATAGTTAGATGCATCACTATAAACCCAAGCAGCATTTAATCCTTGTCCCAAAATACACTGAATTAGGAATTTTAAAACTATTTTCCATATTAGAACAAGGTGACCTAATCTACCAGGATCAGCTTCCAGGATTCTGCTGGATGTGCTGTCAGTGTATTTCAAAATCAGAAATTTGATTTTAAAAAGCAACAGATTTTTCAAAGATTATTCTCACACTGGCTAAATATGATACCCATCTGTGAGTTAAAATAAATACATTTAGGAAACTATCAAAATTTTCCTTAAAATCAAACATATGGTAAGTGTTCACTATGTCAGGCTCAAGCTTCTCAATGCTTTGGGCCTCTCCAAAGCTGACCAATCTCATGGTTTGGGTTCTGATTTCCCTTTTTTTTTTTTTCCAAAATGTTAATTTGTTGATAAAGGTTTAACAAGATCAGCACCATGAATATGCGTAAGACCTGAAAGAACAATTCAAATACAGACCAGAAAAGTATGGCTTTCTTTTTATTTTTAGTTTAGAAAAATAAGCACCATACTGATAATAGGTTGCCTATTGCAAGGAGAAAAATGATGTTTTAATTTTTTTTTTAAGAACAGCTGAACTACAAAATAAAGGCCCAGCTACTCAGCTTAGTCACTAATATTTTACTGTATTATGAAGTGAACCAATTCCAAACAACAGCACCAGCATAAAGTATCATCCCTCTAAACAGACATGCACCCACCTGGGAAAGGACATTTTGCTTTGGGACAAGGAGCTTTAATAATTCTAAATATTAAAAAATAGAAGGGTTTTAAAAATGAAAACTCTTTCAGTTGGGCTTTTTCAATAAAAGGAAAAAAATATTATGAATAAACCATTTCAGCAGGTCAATAGAAGAGACAAGGAACAGAAAAGGAAAGCAAAAAAAAATAGCAGACTAAAATTGAAAAATGCAATTTTCAAAGTTAGAAGCCTTCTTGAACTTGGGCCACAAACTACAGCCATTGTTTCTGTTTCTAGGTTTAGATATCTAATTAAATTTATTAAATCTAATTTATTAAATTAAATTACCAATTTATTAAATTATTAAATTTACTTCCATTTCAGTATGTTATTTAAGAACTCAAACCTGTACTGTTTGGAGACACCTGTTTCTCTTTGAAACACTGCTTGGACACAGATTCTAGGGGACAACTGATTTATTCCAGTTGTCAGGCTTAGAACAAGGGATCCAAACACAGGTTTTTCAGATTTCACTATTAGTTTTTGCTGGTTTTATAAAATATATAACAACTTTACGAATGCTCCCAGCACACAGGATGGGTGCAGGGCAGCAGGGCTCAGGTAGGCTGTGGCAGCCTTGCCTCTGCTGTAGGAGCAGAGGTGAGCACAGACCCCCAGGTACAGCTGGAGAGGGGCTCTGACTCAGAGCACGGGCACTGCTGGCAGCTCTGGACACCTCAAAGGCTAAAACTCCCCTCCACTGGGCTACTCAAATTGAGGGGTTTGTGTTCCTAAACCTTTCAGCCCACCTTGGAAAGTTTATTAAAAAGAAAAAAAAAATTAAAAATCATCAGGCTAAAGCTGATCCAGTTCATTATTTTTAGGCCGCTGCCTTTGGAGGCAGCAGATGACAATGGAATGGAAAATTCCTTTCCTTCCGCAGCTCTGCAGGTGCACTTGCATCATGAAGGAGCTTCTGAATAAAGCAAACTGTACATATTACTACTGCCTTCAAAACAGCTTATGAACTTTTCAGTCCATTGTGATCACAGTTCCCTGTATTAGAAGGGAGCCTATGCCCTTAAATCTTAACTCTGTGAACTCTTCCCTTTAAAGTACCCAACATGAGAACTTTTTCAGGAACAGGAATGTCTGAGCTCTAATGAGATCCTCTCTGACAATTGCAGAATAAAACCTTCTATTATATATACTACAGAGATTGGAAACACATTTGCTATACTTCTCATTTTTCTTTACGATCCTCTCAGTCCCTTAACTAGAGTGCAATGTCCCTGACTTGAATTTATATCACGCTTCTGAGGGTGCATTAAGCAGCAGATTGCAGAACCTGATCGCTTAAGGAAAGATAACTTCATGGAGAGGCAGGCTGGTGTGAACTAAACCACACAAAGCAAAAGATTAATGCCTGCAATAATAAATACATACATATGGACAAAGCCATGCTCCTCCATATTGTCTTTGAAAATCAACCAATTGAATGACCGAGCAGCAAACCAAAAAATAAAATGAAACAAAAATAATTCTGTAGTATCCAGAGTAAGGAGATTTTTCTGCTGTGTAGCAAATGACAGAAAGTTGCACTTACTCCAGAAGGTAGGATCCAGGTATCTGAGCCTCAGGGGGCAGGAGAGGGAGGTAAGGAGATAATGCTTAACAACCTGACACAATTCCTGGTAACTTGACTGTATAACCTCTGCTATCCTGCACAATAAATGTAAGCGTGAGGTACAGAGAATAAAACATGGGGCCTTCACCCTGAAGACCATCTGAGGAGATCAGCGTGATGGGGTTCACCACTCAAGTGTCCTCTAAGGCTCCCATAAAGCCAGGAGGGAAGTAAGATTTCCATTCCCAAATGAATGGGATATCAGATGGTCTTATTTCAGAACCAAGGAAATAGCTTTATTGATTTCAATTTAAAAGTTGAGAAACTGTGGCCTTCATAAACACACACACAGCTGAACAGAACTATATCAAGATCACAAGGCAGAGTGCAAGCTTCAAAGAATTCTCTTCATTCAAGCTGTCAATTGTGGCCAGAAATAAAGGCCAAGCTTTGAAAACAAGACAGTGCCACTGTTATGGGGGTTTGTTTATTTTGTTGTTTTAGGGTTTTTTCCCTCCAAGAGGACCAGCTGCTGAAAATTTCTATCAACTATGTGTGCCATCCTACCAGTCCATCTCTTCCTGACAGTATCATGTCTACCTCTCTTTAAATCAAACTATCTGCCCAAGCAACATGAAGCCTCAATAAAGCTCAATTTCTGCTGAAAACAGAGCACAGGTAACTTCACTGGCATGTTATCAGATGTCTCCCCATCTCTATTTGGATAGTGCCACCAATGTTTGAACTGAAGGTGAAGCACTCTTATCTCATGCCAGAGGTGAGCTGAAGAGGCATTGCAGTCTCACAGAGAACTCCTGTGAGAGGAACCAGCACTTCAGCCCCCTTGGCAGATGTGTTCGAGACCCTTTAATGGGCCTAAAGTTCGATGCCCAAAGTTTTAGCTTTTATGTTTTTCAGATCCTGTGCTGCACTAGTGTGTAACTCTGAACTCCATACAGAATGTGAGTAACTCTCTTCACAGTTTGGTCAGACAAAACAATTCTTCCAGGCCTGAGAGCCAAGGATACCATCACAGCCTCAAAAAGCTTGAAAAGTACAAACAAAAGTGAATTGGGGGGAGCAAACTGGGGGGTGTGACTTGAATTCCCTGAAGCTGTAATTGGAAAATTAACCCCTGACATGCTAATAGACCAAACTTTTATCTGTCTGAGAAACTCGTGACCATTGTCCATCTTGGGTGTAGCCTCTGCCAGGCTTTTGAGTGCCCAAGGTGAATTTGTTAAAGGCCTTTAATAAACCCCCACTTTATTCTTTTAGCTCTGTCTAGGCCCTGTTCTTGGTAGCCATTCTTGGCATCATAACCATGGCCAACACCAGCAGGGTGCAGATGCACAGCACAGGCCACTGAAGGGCCCTGAACAAATTTACACACCAATGTCTCACAGCTCAACTAATTCTTGTGGACAGCAGGTATCACTGCTGGTCCCACCACCCTACAACTCAGACAAGGGGCAAAGAGAAATAAAAAGACTGAAAAATATCCCCGAAGCCACAAGAGTCACAAAAGAAGGAACAGCACTCCAGTCCTCCTCTTCTTCTTTGGTCATTATCATCTCTTGCAACAGCAGAGAGACAACACTGACTTCTATCCTGCTGCACACAGCACCTCCAAAAGTTTATTCCAGAAGAATTCTGGTGTCATCACAATAATCTGCTTCGCAGTATTGGAAATATGTCTCAAAACAACTGAGCCTACAGTGTATCCACAGCACGGCATGCTCTAAATCAAGATTTCCAGAATGGCAAGACAATTCACTACTAGATTTTTAACTTTTAGTTTTGTCGGTCTTTTACTGTATCATGTCCTTCTAAGCTCATTGTTTACTTTCATCATATTCCACCTATGAGCTGACTACAAAAACATAATGTCACCAAAAAGTATATTCTTTTAAAATGCTCCTTTAGAAGATCACAATAATTTTGGTTGTGTTTTTTAGTTATTTTAAAAATAATTATTCTACCTCCTTTTATTTTTGATTGTTTTTTTTGTAGAAAATCCATTTGATGAAAATACTTCATGTGTCATACCATACCTCCTAAAACTAAATTTTAATGACTGTATTAAATAGTGGCTACATGCCAACAGGAAAGTGGCTTGCTTGGCAGTTTAATTGATAGAGCATCTGAAGTGTCCTTGAAAATTATTTAAAAGTTTATTACAGTCCTGGAGGTCAAGAATGAAAGGCTTCAAACAGCAGCTCTGTGGAGGTCCTTCTCTGACCCAGATGCTGGAGCTTTGATGTTCCTATTAATTCAAAAATTTAACTTAACACACAGACACCTTCAAAAACTCTCCTCTTTTGAAAATTTGCAATCATTCATACACTGTAGAGCTCAACAGTGTTTGAATCTCTGACTGGAACATAAATCTGTCATGAAGCATAATTACTTTAAACCAAATAACCTACATGATGCCACGAGCAATGGGAGAACACATTTAAAAGTCACTAATTTATTATGCAAGCTGTAAAGAAGTGAAATATGTTGAAAAAAAGTATAAAGTGACACAAGTATTTTATATATTTATGAAATACCTCACAATATACTTACAGCATTCATAGTTTCTTTTTCTCATTAATATTGTCACTGAAATGAACTTTGCATGATAATATCTGCTAAATAATTAGTTATTGCTGTACTTACCAATAAAGTTTGCAAAATTTACATCACTCATGAGGAAAGGAGAATGTTTTCTCTGCCTCCATCAGACAGCTTAGGATACATGTTATATATTTGAATTAGATTAGCATACAGATTTTGCATAGAAAATAAAAAATGTCTTCATACTGAATGGGAAACCTAAATTTTCATTCTGCCAGAGGATAGTGAATACCTTAATGACTGTGCCACATATACAAAATTATCAGCATGGCAGGCTGACAAAAAAGAGGTTAACTGACAGATACAATAGCTTCACCTTAACCCAGATGTCAGGAAACTTGTCATAATTGATATTCAAAGTTGGAACAGAACAGTTAAGTGACTCACTGAAAGCTGAATAGGCAGGCATTTCAAATATCATGTGTGTAAGAATAAATTCATAGCTCACTTTCCCTCAGGAAAAAATGAGGTATTTCTGCTTTGTTTTTATTTCAGAATTTATTATTTTGTTAAATATCTTCTCTACATGGCTTTGGATGTTTCTATAATATCCATATGTGGTCTAAGGTAAACTGACCATTTTTTCCTCTGAGTTTTCTGCATTAAATCAACAGAATTATCCAAAACTTTAAGAAAATTTGAGTTCAGAATACAGCCTAACTGATCTCAGTGTTATGCATGAATATCATCTCTAATTCAATCCAACATGAAGCACAGTTTAAATGTGTTGATGACAGTTGGTCAGAAAATGTACATGGTGAGAAACAAATCTGCATGCTTCGCTTGCTTGATTTTCGAGAATGCAGAGCATTTAACTCATGTTTAAATTATGACAAAATAGGATAAATGTTTCAAGGGAAATGAAGGAAAACAGACACAAACTGTGGTTTGAATTCATTTCTCCTGTTCCACACATATATCAGGTATTTTTAAAGGGATGTTTGAACTGTCAATATAAGACTCATCCTCTTATTACTTTCCCAACACATCATTTTCATATCTACCACAAAGCCCAGAAAGGTGCCTGATCACCATGACATATGAGAAGCACAGGTAACACCATTCCAGAGGATCATGCTCTGGATCACCACATACTCACACCCACAGAGTATCATACTGCTTGCCTTACTAAATGTAACTAGTTTGTCCATATTTACAGCAAATATAGAATTAGACATTTTAGGGCCATTTACTTTGAAAGAAACTAGCCCCTTGCTAATACCAGTGAAAAGAATGTGAATGGTGAAAGGATATCTAGCCTTAGTCCAAAAGCTGCTACTGGCTGTCAACCCCACCTACTGAAATTATGACAGGAAATTAGTATCTTCTAGACATGTAAGAAACCTTTCTTAACTTTCTTTTGCACAGATTGATGAATCTGATCTTCTCAGTGGAGGTGAATAATTTACAGTTCCCCACCCCTATCTTGATAATGAAAAGGAGTCCAATTTGAACTTTTAGGTCTTTGGCATTGGAGAATATATAATGCAGAACTAGACTGTAATATGAATGCAGCCTGGATCAATCTATTAATAATTTTGTGATCTTTGAAAAAAAAAAACCCAAACTCAAACCAAACCAAAAAACTTTTAAGAAAATTGATAATTCAAATGAATCTTTACATTTCAACGAATGCTAGCTTTTGAACTCCCCATCTAAGAGGAATCCCTACTTTTACCAGAAGTGTTTCTCCAGTCATCTTTTTTTTTTTCCTAAAAAAGTAGACTACAGTTATACTAAAACAAATTTGTCCCCTCAAACTTGAAGTAAAAATGTTATTTTTAACACAGAAAGAAAAGTCTGAAGCATTTCTTCGAAAAAAACCCCAAACCATCAAAATTCTTATTCACTTTTGTGTCCATTTTTGTAACTGCATTCACCTTTGTTACAACAGCATTTAAAATGAAGGACAACAGTGCAGTAACAGCAAGTTTATCATAGCTAATACTCAGGTAGCCAGATTGCTTGATACACTGACTAAAATCACAAATTATGATGCTTTCATGCCTTGATGATGACATGGAATGATCTCTACAGGCAAGATCATGAAATTAGTCACAATGTTCTCCACAATTCCTATCTCAGTAGAATTTGAATTCATAACAAAAGGAAAAAGGAGGTCAATGTACCGAGCTAGACACAAAAGAAGACACCTGAACAGCCACTGAATATTCTATTTCAAGCATCCATCCTTGACAAGCAAGCTGCAATTAAGATAAGATTTAATTTTATGCACCAAGCCCTTTAGTTGGATCTCTGAGGCTGCACGCTTTGCCCTGTTGCTAGAAGCATCAGTTCAAAATGTTCAGCACAACAATACATAAAACACTATCAGAAGGTGCAGTTTTTTCCTTCTGTCACAGAGCTGGTCTGGTGCAAAGGCAGAAGATGCTCTGAGCAGCAGCACACAGCTAGAATACAAGACCAAGTTCCAGCTTCCTTTCCCAACTCACTGCCAGCCTAAGGCAGCCTGGACAAAGCTCTTCCCAGATCTCTGTCGCCCTCTCCAGTCTGCAACACAGGGTTCATCAAAATGGATCGAAGTGATACTGCAGCAAGAAAATCCATTCATCAGTTTGGGTGCTATTTAACCACCACACCACAGGGACCACTGTCACCCAGTGTATGGGCATTTCTTTTTGTGTAAATCCCAGTGGAGCTACTTCCTCAGCCAGAGCTTCATCTTCTTGTTTCTAATCCTATGGAGAAACCAATGAATTTTTATTTTATCTGCCCACAGAGCTTTCCCGGGTCATTGCAATGGAAGAAAATCTCACAGCATGAGTTCAAATATAGGCTTAAAATCCCCAACTTCGAATATTCAGTAGGGGGATGACAGGAAATCAACGTGCTACCATGATATAAACCAAGAAAAAGGCATAAATTCAGAGAACATGAAAGACTATAAATAGTTCGTGTGCTGTACACATGATAACAGGGCAGAAAATAAGGTTCTAAACCATTATTGTTCAACTTCTATAACACAGGAGTATGACTCAAGGAACCTCATGAGGCAGAAATAAACATCAAGGTAAGATAACACTAGTACCACTGTCCAGCATTGTACACGATTGATATTTAGCTCTTGAAAAAAAACTAATTTCTCTCTTGAAGAATATTACCAGGACTGGAATTCCCTTTCTCCTCTTCCTCCTCATTATCTGAATGCTGTGCCATCAGATAATGAGGCACAGATAATTTTTAACAGTAAATTCTTGATACTTAATAGGCCAGGAAGGAGAACCATGAATTCCTCAAAGGGTTCACAGAAAACCAACCTAAGAACCACGTGAGTGATTAAGGGGAGGGAACTGAAAACCAACACCTAGAGGTAAGTCTGTAATGCCTGGCAAATTGTAAGAGCAATTTGTGTCCTTTTGGTAGGATGTGAACAAACACCAAATGCATGTCTAAAATGAGCACCAGTACTAAAGCCCAACCTTTTACAGATGACAAAACCAAGAACACAGAGAACCAGATAATAACGGGTATGGTTTTAAATACATATTTTATTCTTTGTCACTTGCACAGCCACTACTCCCCACTGAAGGGATGTTTGTTTTGTTTTGTTATGGGAGCTTAGTCTGGTTTTTGATTGTTCTTTTCCCTACAGTTTCTTCTTTAGAAATGCTTTAGCCCATCACTGCTGAAGTTAGGTAAGAGCAGGAGATAGTAATCAGATAAACATCCAGCACTCAGACTTTTAACAGCTTTAAAATGGTCAGAGATGCTGGATATTTTTACACAGACCTATTCTCTCTTGTATATTACAACTGAGAGACCATGAGAGCAAGCGACCATTTAGGTCATTACAGAAACATTTTCTTCTCACCTAACTGTCTCCAGAGCCTGAGTCCATTGATTTTCCCTGGGACTTATCTTCCTCAGTCACTCCAGGGCTTTTAAAGACGTCATCATTAAGCAGTAATCTAATCTGTTTCTCATCAATTGCTACCAGCCCTGACTAGTGGAAGTCAGAACCAACCCACTTGCTAGCTTAAAACAAATACTTGAAACTAAACCACGCAGTAAAATTTTGATTTGTTATAAATAGTATTGACTGAAGACCACAAAAAACACACTTTGGAGAGCTGACGGGTGTTGCTCAGTGAAGAGAAACAGTTTAAAATGGAGAGGTGAATCCCCATTAGTCATCCAGCCTGTGAACAACACACAAAGCTCCATTTTGCCATACTTTTTTTTTTTCCTTTAATAAACTACTATATTCAAGTATGAAGGTGGTTCAGGACAATTAAACTGCCATCTCAGACAGGCTAACCTGGCACCACATTTTAGTCATGCAGTTAGATCTGATCCATTCTGATCTATTGCAGTGTGATGGACCATGTGTACTCTGACAGTAAAAAGCCCCTTACTATGCTGCTAAAAATACCAGGACTATGCTAGAGATAAGCATTTAACACACAAAAAATGATTTAAAAAAAAAAAAAAGAAGCTAATTAAATGTACATTTCTCTATTTATGTGTTTAGGGGAAAATTTACAGCAGCTCAAATTCTTTTTATGTGTATCTCAGACATTATTGTTATTGAAAGATGTTCTCTACGTTTGAATATAACCAGAAGGCAAATATGACCAACTTACTCCCAATATAACCAGTAAGACACAGAAATCAGGATATGCTCCAAATGTTTCAATACTCAATTCTAATTTCCATCTCCATAAGCTGCAGATCAACTCCCTGCTCTCCCTTGGGTTATTTTACATTTGATTCTTCCAAGGCCAGCCCTGCCCCAGCTATACCTCTCCTCTCATTATTGGGAAATTGGAGGTGCAAAGCACATACCAGCCATATTCATCAGGAATTTTGAAGGATTTTTTTTTTTTTTTTTTCCTGAAGAACCTTTTTCAGCCCTGTCCATGCTCCTGCACTTTGTGAAAACATTTTTTATTTTATACTGACAATCTTAAAAAACAAAACCACTATTTTCTTACAAGCAGACTTGAATGAATGTATCTGCAGGACAGAATTAACTTCAGTGAATATTCCTTCAATATCATGTTTAAGGTCATTCTTCCCCAAAAAGGCAGAAGGATATGACTACATAACATAAATATTGCAATTTCTTAGAGACCTCCAGTTGCAAGATAAGCTTATATCCCTTATATTTGTGCAACATACTGCTATCTTGTAGGTCACTAGAAGGGGAGAAGGAGGTAATTATCCTGCATCCTTTTCACACTCTTGGTAATAATTTCTTCCCTTTATTCCCTTTCTACATTGTCAGCATATCTAGCAACAGACAAATGTTACTTCCTCATGAATACTGAAGATTATTCCTACCTATTTTACAAAAACACAACAACAATAATGTGAGGAACATTACAAGGAATTATTATTAGTTGCCTTAAGACCCCCAGTTTGGCCAAATTTCAGCTATGAGATGAATTAAGCTGGAAGAGTGTCCATTTGACATTTATACAGCAGCTTTTGTGCTGAGTCTGTCTTAGAAAATCGTGCATGTGGAATTACTCATTCAAATTTTCTTTTACAAGGAAGTTGGTTGATATGTATTTCAAGCCGACGAAACCCAAAACCAATTGCCATTTGCTAGTTGATTTTTGGAGCTTCATTTTAACTGTGTTAGATCCTGTTTATTAAATTTAAGATATGTATTTTTTATTTTAAAACAGCACTTTGTAGTTCTTTTCCATTACTGGCAATTAATTTGTTCAGTGAAGAAAAAAAGAATACTTTCATGTATTGCTATGTTTTTTAATTCTGTGCTGATGTGTGATTAAGTATTCTCTTTCACACAGAACAAAGAAACTTGTTTCTCTGTTATTTCCCTCTCTTGTTTTAGGAAGTACAGATGAATCCATTTTATCTTAATTTGATATTTCTAGTAAAAATTAAACTGATGTTTTACTTCATAAAGTAAAACTAATTTTTCCCCAAAGTTAAACTGAGAATTACATGTTTAATGCAGAACTTTTTTGCCTGACTGTGATAAACAGTGTGAAAGGAAGGTTACTGCAGAAAGTTTAGACATAAGTTTGATATGAAAGTGTAAGGCTTAATTCCAAACACATTTGACATTCTACAAGGATCTCCACAACTCAGGTCACTTATATATTTTCAGTCTCAAACTTTCCAGAAGTCAAAACTATTTTACAGAAAAAAAGAACCACATAATTAAATTACTTATTTTATATTTTACATATCAAAACAAGAAAAAAGAAGTTGGATATAGTTTAACTTAGCAAAGATGAAACAGAGTTCTCATCCTGATTCTCCATTTCAAGATAAGAAAATTCATATAAAATTGAAGTTACAGTACTTAACCATGATAGATGTCAATTTAGAAAACAGAGACAATAAGCTTAAGGAAGCAACCACCATGATTTTAATAAATAATTGTAATAACTAGAGAACAAGAAAGACTGAAAAAATGTAGGTATCAGGCTATGGTCTGGTCTTACAAAAAAAAAAAAAAAAAGAAGAAAGAAAAACAGCAATATTAAAGACAAGGCATACTGTTGCAAGGTTAATGAAATGGAAATCAGATATTAAGAAGATGATGTTATTTTTGGCAGCATTACCATTTACAATAGACTGCATCCCCAAATCCATATTTATCCAGGCATTTATGACATTTTACTGCTGTTTTGAGGGAGAGGGAGGAAGTATTTTAAAAAACAAATACTTTCTGGCAGCAAGAACCATTTTACACAGAGTTAAGATGCATCCTAGCCAGGAAGGCTGGCTCAAGAATGTCAAATGGTTATGTGAGATAGGTCATGTGGGGAGGCAAATCTTCCCAGATGAGAAGACAAATCAGTGCAATAGTGATAACAAAATGCATGTTGGAATGGCAGAAAGGAGTGACTCCTAGAAAATCCTGAAGAAGTCCTTTATAATGGTGGCAGTTAAACATAAACAGCTCTGAGTGACTGACAAAATTAGTTACATGGAATACAATCTAACTTTTTAAAGCAAATATGTATCACTGGAATTAATAGGCATCAACACAGCTTATTTTATAAAGCAAGTGTTGCAAAATGCTAATACAGGTAGACAACAAGATAATTACCTTACCAATATCTTTTTATTAATTTGCTTTAACTGTACATAGCAAATAAGCTTTATTAACCAGCAACTTACACATCAAGGCAGATCTTCTCACAGCTACATACCTTCAGTTACATTAAATGACTTCATTGGAGGAAAAGTACTAAATACTCCACAATTCCTACTTTGCTTAATCATTACAATAATAACTTAGCGTAGTGGCAATTGGAAACCTGACTATATTATTCTTCCATTTTAATAAGCTTTACAGCTAAAAATCTATTATGCCTAAACAGCCTGTTAAAAAAAAAAAAAAAAAAAAAAACAACAAAAAAACAAACAAACAAATTGAGGCTATTAGAAAGCCTTGCTTCCATTAAAAGTGTGCACAAAGTCTTTAGAAAACATCTCAGAGCGCTTAATAAAGTGATTAATTCTCTTTCCATTCCATTGGCGCTGTGATAGAGATGAGCAGAGCAGAGGTCCATAGGACAGATCTGAACACCAGAATGCCACCATGTCCCTCTTTGCTGGGCATCCCAGGACATGTGGCTCTGCACAGCCTCCTCCATAAAGTGCTTGGCATTGCCAAGAAACACTTGCTGTGCCACCTCAGTGTCCCATCACACCCATGGAGACACAAGGCTGCAAAAGCAAATTGCTCATGGCACAGAGCCTGCAAAGACCTGACAATTCCAGACTGTTCCATAACTGCAAAGACCAGCCTATCCCAGGTTTTCCCATAACTGCAAAGCCCAGCCCATCCCAGGTATTCCCATAACTGCAAAGCCCAGCCCATCCCAGGCTGTCCCCTGATCCGTGCCCAGAGTGCCCTGCTGGAGCAGGAGCACCGTGGTGAGCAGCTCCTGCTGCCCCTGGGCAGTGTGGGGCTGGCAGCCTGACAGGGCAGCAGAGCATCCCACCTGCTCAGAGCTACTCAGAGCATCCCACCCACTGGAACAATGACTGCTCTTCTTTCTCAGAGAGCATCGGGCACTGAGACTCCTTCGACAGGAGGAACAGAGATTGCAGTTTCCTGCAGACACAAGGACTTGTCTCCCTCCCTCCCTCAGGCTGTGGAGGTGGTGAAGAGATAGCACTGCTGGAGGTGTAAGTGATTTAACTGCTAAGTAATTATATGAAGAGGGGACTACGACCTTTATTTTGCTAACTGTCTATTAGAAGAACTTCTCTAATTTTGACTGGGACAAATTAGCAATTTCTAGATATAGTTCTTGACCTTGAGCACATAAACCTTGAAGGCAACTATCACACAGCAAATAATTAACTAAGTGATATATTACCAGATCACACTACAGCGTCCTTTAACAAGATGACATTCTACATATTCAAGCAGTGAATTCCTATTTTCCAAGCCTGAGTTCTGCACAGATAAAAGTGAACATTAATAAGGGAACAGAAACCGGAGGCTCAAGTATCTGAACCATGAAGAGAAGCATTTAAATTGTTTCAATCTTTTGTTTCTGGCACCATGCCGTCTACTCACATCAAGCTGTAATTGAAACCACGCCATGTGTGTAGTGGGTTCATTACTGGCTCTGACTGAACTGTCTCATGTGCTAACCATGGACTGATTTTTTGCATCCTTAGCATCAAGGACTCTTCACCTATGTGTTTGTTAGCACATATGAGTTCTTATTCCTTCTAGGAAATTAAAATTATCTAATATTTAAGAGCCAGAAATTGATTTCTGAGTCCAGCTCCCATGGGACAGTGAATGGCATGTCTAAGCATCTGCAAAATAAATCACCTGGGAAGATATTATATTCATAGAATGAAAATATAACAATTCCTTAAATAATTGATTTGTTATACTTTGCTATATGATAAATCCTCAGTTTACTGGAAATCCTTATTTGCTGAGTCCTAGCTTTCCACTACTAAAAAGAATTTTAGAAGGAAGAACTATTGCTAGAAATAATTAATATAGCATTTTATTAAGTATAATTTTAATTACTTCTGGAGGAGATACCATGTAAGTATCTCCTCTAACGTGCCCTGAAATGAAACCCATATATTTGATGCCACATATAAAATTAAAGTCTGATTATGACACTTTTATAGAGTTTAACACAATCATATCTATTTCATTAGACTTTGTAACAGTTCTAAGACAATGAGGAAACTCATTCAGAAAACACACATTAAAATTCTGTGACTGTTCAAAATACTCCTTGTTGGCTAAAGTAAGGCACTGCCAAATAAGCTGAGGCAACAGAAAAATACAGACACAGGTCTCTGCAGTGCAGGGGAGCTGTAAATTTTGACTGGAGAACAGCAAGAGGTTTTCAAAACAAAAACTATACTTTCAGGCTCGAATATTACTTTTTTTGTAGAAGTAAACAACAAAAATACTTCACATATTTGATGCATTTACTGCTACTCTAGAACACTGAAACTTGTTTACTATCTTATGACAAATTCTGCTCTCTGTAGCAAGACTCTGTAATGCTTTCATAAAGAGTTCAAAACATAAGGATTATGTAAAAACAGAAATGTCAAAGGTTTGTCTTTACTCCCTCCCTAAAACGCTTTCAATCTTCAACATCAAATGAGCTTGGGTCATCATGCAAATCAACTAAATTTCTGGTCAGTGAAAAAAGAAAACAAACAAACAAACAAACAATCTCTCCTTTTAAGTTTTACTGAAGTATCAAAAGATATTCTAAGGTGGGAGAGTGAGGGAGAGATGTAGAGGAAAAGAAGTATTCATAGATTGCTCCTATTCCATCTTGAGGTCAAGATTTCACCTTTCTTCTTTTGGCTGTTCCATCAGCCTATGAAACCATAAGCACTCACCTTCTATATTTCAAGCTCTAATAATCCATGTCTGCCCTGGGAATTCATGGGGGGTGAGTTAAATTAAGCACTCCATTTTAGGAAGAAATATTATTAATATGATTTTAATCTCAGCTGTATTTATTTGTGGGTTTGAACCTGGCCTGTGTTGTCTGTGAAATTACGTTATTTAGCTATAAATGAAAGCTTGTGCAAGTCTTAAATAAAAATGTATTGTTCTTTGGCACTATAGTGGAGTTGATCATATGCCTGCCTGTGCATGTCTGACCAAGAACTCCTCTGATGAAGCAGCTGATCTTAGCAAAGCTGTTCTTCTATTTATAGGTACAAGTATTCTCATAACAAGTAAAGACAGGAATCTTTTAAAACTAAGATGGTGGTTTTTCATAAAGTACCCATTTTATTTACACTAAATAAAAGCTAAGCTATAGCACAGGATTAGTGTAATATTTAAAAGATTCTGTGCAAACAGTCAGCAACTTGTAGACTTCCTCAGCGTGATCCATTTCTTTCCGTAGCTTAGCAACATTAAGACTATAACAAACAAAAATTAATTGTGCCAATGCTAATTTCCATATGTGATGCTCATCCAAGTTCACTGGAACCATTTGCAGTTTAACCTGCAGCATCCCACCGCTCACACACAAACAATAAATCACTGCAGTGCAGCTCAGGGGTGTGCTGGTGTGAGCAGCAGCTTCCCTGTGTCGCTGCTCGGTGTCAGTGGGAGCTGGTACTGCTGAAGCAGATGTTTCATGTTGATAAGCAGAGACTGGAAAAGAAATTTCTAAGCCACTTTTTTTTTTCTTTTTTTTTTTTTTTCTACCCATACTTGGCAATAACTGATCTAGTGTATCTGTCATGTGAAGCCCCTCTGCTTAGAGTAACTTCCTCATCTCTTTTCCTAAATGCAAATAATCATTAGTTGTGCTAAATCACAAACCTCCTCCTTTCAAATTTCCTTCTCACTCCTCCAGTTGGGAGCTCTCTCTTGCTGTCAGATTTTCTTTTGGTTATCCTTTCTTAGGAAAAGACACAGCCTATGTCAATACTATGAATCAACACAGCTATAAAAATTCCCATACAGTGGGAATCTACAATCTAAGGCATACCTTATCTTATTGCTAAGACATCTGAATTACAAAATGCAAATTTCAGTACAATTCTATACAATTGTAGATATAATTATATATATATATATATATATATATAAAATTATATATATCATATATGTAATATATCATAATTGTCATTATATCTTGTGGTATCCACAGCATTTGTTAAATCCACCACGGCTTAAATCATCAAAACTGAAAATGAGCATTATGAGGCAGATCTAAGGTAATTGAAACTTCATTATGACCCTAAGGAAAACAGATAGGTGGGTACAAAAGCAATCAACATGTACAGAATGCTGGAATGACCTTGGATATCCACACCAGTTACAGTTCTCCTGGACAGTGTAGTTCCAACACTGGCCTCCACTCTTCTCTGTCCATCTTTAGATTTGGGAATTAACTCCTTCTTGTAGTTTACATCCCAAACAACCTAAAGGAGAATTTTTTTTTCAGATATTCTGCAGTTTTTCTCTCCTTCCCTGCAAGGAAGGGCCACCTCAGTGTACACCTCAAAAGTATGGGAGTGAACTGAGTGATAAGGAACTTCAGGAACTCTGTATCTATAACCTGAATTTCCCTTAAAAAATCAGTTTATAAATGAGGCAACTGTTTACAAATTGAGAACTATGTTGGAAAGCAGAATGGAAAATATGAGCATACCATTCCATCTCAATGCAACCTAAGTTGCAATAAATAAAAAATGCATGGGAATCTAAGAATGAGATAAATTTTACCCTCCTCAGTGGTTAAAATATTTGGAGTAGAAAAAATAATAAAAAAACCCCCTATAAAACGTAGTCTGGTATTCATTGTTCTTTAAAAGTTCTGTAATATTAGTTGCAATCACATCCCTACAAATGAAATATATATTAGGCTATGGAAATCAATGTAGTTAGAGAAAATAAATCAAAGGCAGAATGCAGCTTACCGATTACAGTGAAAAGAGCTTGCTAAAAATGTGAGGACTCCTAAATACTGTGAGGCTTTTCAAGATACTTGCTTATCATCAGGATTCTAATTTTGTGAAGTCAGAAGATATTTAATGTTTATTAAAATTTAGTTGCAGAAGACTGTTAATCTGTAAAATTCTATTTTAAGAAGTACACTTTATTTAATTAATTCAATTACTTGAATAAAAATGGCAGAAGTAAGAGGACATTAGGGACAAATTTTTAACACTAGGCTAGACCCTAGAAAAAAGAAATTACTACAAGCCATTACCTAATCACATAATCTACGTTGCCAAAATCTTCCCAAGTAATGCAGGTAAAAAGGAAGCTGCTGATTTAAATTTATGTTGTCTTCATCACTCTCAAGTGCAGTGTGCAGCCTTTTCCCAGTCAGTGGGCAGGGGAACACCTGCACAGCTTAAAAAGCCTGTGAGTAAAGAGCAATCCCAGCCTCTGCCTCCCCCTCCCACGAGGTTTGCCATAAGGGACAGCAGGCAGAACCTCCTGCTCTTCCACCCTGGAACAAAGCCAGCCTGTCTGAGCCACCAGCCCAGGGCAGATCCTTCATGCATCCTGTGATGCTTCAGGGGCTGCCTGGAGGGAGGGACCAGAACCACTGGTCCAGTTCAGCCTGGTCAAAGAGAGGGAGCTGAGTCCCTGGGTACAGAAGAGAAAAAAAAGGGGACTGCTGGCTTTGCCCCATTTGAGAGAGGGGTTAAAAAAGGGAAAGCTTGCACAGGCAAGAGGGGATGCTTGGATAGATCCAAACTGCTTTGGAGACATGGTTTTGGGGAGGTATTCCCCATTTAGTTTATGCATGGAAGAGGTAAGACAATATGGAATAATGGTACAGGACAAGAGAGAGACCTCTGACAGAGATCTTTCTGGAAAAAAGAAGAATTCACAGAAATAGATTTATTCAAGCAAGTCACTGCACACAAACAATGAAGTATGGGAAGGAACAGGGCAAAATGCTCTGAAGCACCTACATGATTTGGCAATGTTCATGCTGGAAACAGATCAATTTTAGTGGGAGTCTGAAATTCCTGTCTGCATCTGATGGCATGTAAAAAATCTCACTTAAGTACTGTGAAAATTTTACCTTGACGTAAACCATTAAATCTGAACCAGAAGGTGAGCTTGATTTCTTATCTGCTGGTACAGTACATTTAAATATATATATATATATATATATATATATATACATAGTAAGTGCATTAGATAAGCAATAGAAAGAACTTGCCTGGATTTTTTAATTCTTGGATTAAAAAATGTAGCATGATGAAGATACCCTACTAACTGATAAAAACATTGTTATTATTATTATGCGTATTTTAAGTGAGAAAATACAAAACCAACAGACCCCTAGCAATTACAAAACCCATCAACCTGGTGTCACCTGTCACACCTGTGCCTTTGGGCATAAACTGCTATGTCACAGTAACTTTATGCATAATACAGAATTATCTTTCCATCTGGATGTAAACAAATCATTTGAGCACCATTACAACTCTAAACAATGTGATTTCTATATACGCATAAAGCTTCTAATATTCCTTTTCACCCATTCAACCTCTGTGGTATTTGTGGGTGGTCAAACATTCAGTTTGTTTGAATTAACTAATGGCTGAGGGTTTTGTGAAGGTCATCATCCTGGTTTACACACATGGCTGATTATCACACACCCAGAGCTAAAAGCATCAGATATTACATTTTGAGTTAAGCATCCTCTCTAGCAGGGACTGCAGTCACCATCTGCAGCACTGCCTGCCTTCAGCCTTAACACTGCCCTGAACGTCAGGCACCACCACCCAGCCATCAAACCCCTGCACCCTCCTGAAGGTCACTGTTCCTCATGGTCCATGCTGTGCTCAGGCACTCAGCTCAGCAGCCCCTGCCCCACCAGCATCCTGAGGGGAGCTGGGTTCCACCTGCAGCCCTTCAGCACAGCCACGCTCGCTCCTGACTCCCTCTCCTTCCAGGGAATGTGGCACCCTGTGGGGAGAGGAACCTGCCAAACACACTGATCTGACAGGTCCCATCGTTCTGCATCCACCATATGGCCCCTAGTCCTACCCTCAGAAAACAGGGTATGAAAAAGACCCTCAGCATCCATGCAAACCACAAATATTTCTAAAACTGCAGAGCAAATTTCACATCTGAAATGCTCTTTACTGTCAGAAAAAGTCCATCAGTATTAACTATGTAATACTCAGTAATGGCAGCTTCTGCCTTTTCCCTTGCAGCAAATTTGCTGAAGCTATTGCTTCCATAGCACACTGCCAAAATACAAGAGAGGAGAGAATGACAAGAAAAGAGAAAGAAGAAAGAAGAGCAAAAACTTAGCCAAAACTTGCTTGGCTTCGACACTTACAAGCGGAAGCAGCCATCTCCCATAACTACACTTGACTGCAACCCATCACAGAAGGAAAACACAACAGGCAAAGAAGCTGCAGCTGTTACTGGAAAAGATGTACGAAGAAATGCTGCCAAATTTATTTCCAAAAGTATCACAAACCTGAACATCCCAGGAACACTGAGTGTCTGCAATACGGCGCTATGTAAAGGAGATAAGAAATGCCATTCTGCGTGTTTATCTGCCTGCATGAAAGAAAGGAGAATGTAAATATTCATTCCCTCATAAAAACGAAACAAAATCCCTGCAAATTTTTATCAGTTACTGTGAGGCCAAAGGGGTAAGGATCAGCAGACCTTGACTGGGAAGAGTGGCTCTCTTTAGGGACACTTGTATGGTGCTGGAAGCTACGGTAACCTTTTATTTCAGAGCTCTTTCCAACACATCACTTAGGTGTAAGATATTACATGGAAAATAGAAATGTAGAGTCAGTAAATGTAGGCAAAAAAGCAACAAAAAATGCATAGGTAAAAGTTACAAAAGCTAATGTAATTTGAATTGCTGATACTTTAATTATATCTATTAAAATTATACAGCTAGAAGTTTCTCACAGCAAGGGGTCACCAATGTACTGTGGGCAGAAGCAGATACACGTTGCACATATCTGAAGAGTATTAAAGCTGTTCTGCATACTCTGCTAAAAAGAGGACGTTTAAAAACCTCTTTGTGATCACAACCAGAAGGGCTACCTTAACTTTCACATATTATCCAGACCCAAGAGTTATTTTGTTGAATAGGCACACACAGAATGACAGTGCTTAAAGATGTCAAACACTGCTGCTCACCAGAGCCTAGCACTAACCCTGAACCTTTCAATCATGACTTTAGCTCTGGGCTTTGTTAGCTGCCTCAGCCACCTTCTCAGCCAGCCCAGCGAGGTGATGTGGGTACCACTGCCCATCTCTCCATGCACAGCCAGCATTTCAGGGGAATGCAACACCGAGCCAGACTGAGAGGATCAATCATTTGTGGGCAAAATGAACAAGACTTGTGTCACAGTATCCATTTAGGAGTTATTTTACCTGTGTCACAAGCCTTAACCACCCTCCAAAATGAAAAGTATATCTTGGAGTCTGAACACCTGAAGAAAAAAAAAAATCCCATTATGCTGAATGCTCAAGGAACAAACAACAGCATTCATTCTGAGTCATTATCAACCTAACAGACCATCAAATGCAAATACTCTTAACTGTGATTTAACTAATGTTTTAATAATTACAGCTTTTCTTAATAAATACTTCCATGCCTTCTACAGATGATTACAAAAAAAAAAAAAAAAAGAATTTCAGATCCATCATAATATAGCCAATGCAATGCTTCAAATGAGGCTGCATTTGCACAAAGAAAGCTTGAGGAAGCAGAGACATGCTCTGTGTACCAAAACCGTTCCCCAGCCTAACCAAACCTCTCAGAGTTCCACCTCAATCTCGTTTCTCACACATCTTGCTAAGAGCAGCTCCATCACTGCCTTCCTTGCCTGGACCTCAGCAGGAGCTCTCCAGCTCCTGCAGACCAGGCTGTGCTGCCTGACTCTGCACAGAGAGGACCAAGTCCCTCCCTTTGGGCACTGCAGGCATTACTGCTTCAGGAGACACGAGGGCAAAGTCAAGCTTCAAGTTTTCTAATTGATACAACTTGCCTGCGGCTGACAGGTGGGGATGTGTAACATATATATATATATATATGTATATACCTTCTCTTTTCTCTCTTCATTCCCAAAGAGTGACTAAAAAGTCATCTGGAAATTCATTAAATAATCTGAGAAATAAAATAAGATTTATTTCTGCTATTTTTGAGGAATTAGTTGTACATAGACAGGTGATGCCAGCAACACAGGCCATACAGAGAGGGGAAAAAACCCAGGGAGCAGTACTGTCTGAAACATTCCACCCCTGTCATTCAGGAGAGCAACACATTAACTGATGATAAATCAACTCCACAACATTTCAGTTTATGGAAGCCAATTTAAAATCATAAAATGTACAACAGTTAAGAGCCCTGGGAAAATCAAACTTTGCTTTGCTTTCAAAGGACTTGCCTTTGTGAGCAGCGAAAGATAATGTGGTGAATACATGGGAAAACAGGGATTGTTTTAAGTGAAGCAGCTTCCAGAAGAGGGACTCTTTGAAGAATTGCCCTCTCTGGTTGGAAGGCATAATTCAAGGAACAGTATTTTACAAGGAAGAAAGGGAAGCCATTGCAAGCTGACCGGCTTTTCTCACTGAACCTATCTTATCCTAAACATGACTTCTAAAATTAATTGAACCCAATTACCCAGGTTTTCATATGAGAAGAGAAAGAAAAAAAAAAAAAAAAAAAGGAAGGGGAAAAAAAGAGCTAGCAGATGTGTTGAAATGAAGTTGTAATATTTAATCAGTATTAGAACTGGGTTGGGAGCCAATCAATACCCAATAAATTCATTTTGGTGGAAAACTATTTAAATTACAGGCTATTAAAAGATTTGTCCCCTCTAGTGCATTGATGTCTCACTTCCATAGAGAACTTCTGCAGTGTTTTATTTAAAAATTCAATTAACCCTTTGATTAATGATAGAGTAATTTGTTGTACTGTTCTGACAGGCAAAGATGTTATGAACTCAACCAACATTTATAATATACCTATTTTTGAATTGTGAAAACTGTCCCTTTAATTTTATTTTGAGAACCAACCACTGTTCCCCAGTTCTAGCTGGTAGCAGATCAGAGGTGTTGATGGGGTGACATTGACTTCAGCTGAGATCTGGGAAAGTTCAGCCTCCTCAGCCCCAGCTCCAGAGCCCCCCAGTTCCCCATCCCTGCTTTGTGCATATAATCCCAGCTTCACACAGCCCAGCTGGAATTCAGATTGCTTTTCTGATCCGGACTATAAAAACAATTGCTGTTCTCCAAAAGACACTAATACAACTGGTGTTGGATCTACAGCAGAAGATAAAGTTACATGCAGCCATTGATCATTCCCATCCGCACAATTGTTGCTAAAACCTTGTGAGCTTTACCCAATTTTGCATTCAGTAGAGACACTTTACCCTGTACTACTGCATTTTTGTTATGTTAATTTAAAATTGACAAAATTATTTTTCGTGACAGAAAAAGTTCATGATATTACATGAATATTAACATTTCAATAAAATATCTGCATTTTGATAAACCACATTTAAAAAGTTATTAAAATAATCTGTGTCAGATTTCTTTTTTTTCTTAAACTGCATAGTACAAAGTTGTCAGTACATCATAAGATGTTATTTTAAAATGTATGTAGGTTCCTTATTCTTCCTTTTGCTACATCCCAAAAATAAGAATCCCTGCATGTTGGGTTGTGTGGGAACATCACTGTAAGAATTAAAAGAATCAGAGAGAAGAATGTTTGTCACATATGAAAAGCAGCACCAATAATTATTCAATGAATTTAGAAATCAACTCCAGCAGGGAAGTGTATGAGATTCCTGCTGATATTGGTCATCTGAGAAATAATGATTTATTGCTGTTCAATGCATGCTCACTTACGTGGATACAATTTCCTGCTATGAAATCAAAACAAACTAAGAAGTCCAAACATTGGCATGGTTCCTTCAAGACACTGGGAAATAAATTGAATACTAATAAGTATGTTTACCACAGCTGATTTAGTCCATGCTCAAGAAGTGTAAAACATGTAAAATCCCCAATTGTTACCAAGTTAACTTTTTTTTTTTTTAATGTCTTTAGAGCTAAGTACTTTTCTGCACAAAACTGGGGGGAGATTCTATAACATGCATTTTTTTCTGAACATTCTTTATGTTTTCTATTACTTATCTTAATCTCCATTCACAACTTTGCTCATTTGAACGCAGCTATTTTTGATTTACAGCAAGGCATTCAGATTCTGTGTGTGAAATTTTAAATTAACTCTGACGGTTTAACAGGAGGAAAAAAAAAAAAAAAAACAACAAAAACCAAACCAAACTTTCAAATTTGTCCTTTCAATTTGTGCCTTGAACTATACATATATTTGATGGCTGGATGTGAAATGGGAATTAGCATATGCATGAAAAGCAGATAGGTACCACAGTAACATAGAACATAAAAAGACTCATCATAAACAGGACTGGAGACCAGATTACTCAAAAGAAAAGCGTAATGCCCCAAAAAAGTATTATTTAGTTCTTTTTATTGTGAAGTACTAGAAGGCCTACCCAGTCATAGACTGAATTCTAGTCTGTTGTGCTTTACATACAGATCTTAATCATTGGCAGGGTCAGAAGCCTTTGAAATCAGCGCCACAAAGTCCAAACACACACCCCACCCCAAACCTCCTGGTCACGAGAATTGAACAAAGCCTTTCAAGATGTTCAGAGAACATTGAACCAGCTGAAGCTGAAGGTGTTCCTGCTGTGAGCAGGGGGTCCTGCACTTCTGTGATCTGCCACTGATCCCTGCAGCAGCTCCTGGGGGGCTGCAGCCACGAGAGGAGACACGGAATTCCTGCTGCCTGCTTCCACACAAACAATGCTATCGCCATATCTGGCTCCTTCAGTTGCCCCATAGCATTTAATCAGTAACTCTAAGGCTCCTGTTTAAACTACTAAATGCACATTTGGAACCAATAAAACAAGTTTTCAAGAAAAAAAGAAAAGCAATGAGAAACCGTGTTGTTTTCAGTCTGTAATGCTACTCCAACCTAAAGTTTGTAGAATTAACAATTCTAAAACTCTATAGTAACGCCAGATGCTGCAGCCAGTTGTTGTTGACTATTAAAAAAAAAAAAAAAAAAGTCATTATGAACACATCCTGACAGTATGATGCTCTTACAACTCTTTTGTTTCTTAGACTTCCAGCTGGGAAATGATAACTGGAAGACATCTGTCCCTATATTCCAAAAATCTGTAAAGGACAAGCTTTTTATCAGACTGGTGACAGCTTTTTGTTGAAAATATAATTTCTCAGTTAATCAATTATCTATCCAATTAGATAGCTTTTTGAATAAATCCATCTTTTCAAAAAAGGGAACGACAACTCCTTAGCCTCCCACTAATATCCTACAAATATCCTAATCAGCTTCCTACAGTCATCCATGCTCTGTGAAGCAAAAGCCTGATTGGGTCTCCTTGTAATTGTGAGCCTAACTTCATCTAATAGCTCTTGCTAAGTAATAAGCTTACCAGATATCACACGAAAATTATGGCACCAAGTTGAATGCATACTTTGTACTGCTCCTGAATGAATATGAATGCCTGTTTAACTTTACTTAGCTCTTGATCCTGATTCCATTCAGCTCACAGAAGAAAAACAGTCCTTGATATTAATGCAGCAGAATCAAGTCGGCAGGCACATAACCCACTCAATTTCTGCAGAATACTCAGCTAAGAGTATTTAACTCTAGTTAAATTAATGCCTATGCACTCCTAAGACTGGGTTCAAATATTTGAAATTCAAGAGCCAAATATTACACGCTGGAAGATGACTCCACTCTGATCCAGCTGTCCTACAGCTGTTGACAGGTTTGAGTCAAGGTGGCCAGATCATTCTGTCACTGGGGTGCCAAGGCCCTTGCACTGCAGTCGCCGTGCTCAGACAAATCAGTCCAGTGCTGGGGAGCATGTGGCAGAAGGAAAAAAGGACTTTCTGAAGAAGACAGTGACCTCCAGGTGATCTCCAGCCCTTCCTCCCAACTAAAATGCTCTGTGGTTCCCTGACACAGACTTAAGCCCAGGACACCAATTGCTTTTTTAAAGCATAACTAAATAAAAGGATCTCCATAGCTCCAGTATGAGCCCACAAATAGAACTGCCTGTTCAAAAGGACCTTTCAAAGCCAGAATAGAACTGTGCCTTTTGAAATCTGATTTATTTATGCAGTCCCCCATAAAACATAATTGTCTGAGAAGTGCCAAGTGCCTAAAATTTTCACACTTCCACTTGAGATGGGAACAATCAGGCATGGACTTAATTCCACCCACAACTGTATCCCAGGTTACCTACCTTTTCCCCTCCTCAGTTATGATTACACATATACTTAAGAAAAACTCATAAATGAGGAGTCTTTTGATGATCATTTTAGCTTTAAAATTCACCAGAAAAGCATAGTTTTTTTTCTATGTGACTCCCTTTAAAATCTTCCAGTCGTTTTTATTAAATAGAAATCTCGCCAAACATCACTGTCAGATGTTGTATACCTGTACTCCATCAGTAATTTCACTTTCACCGGTCAAACAGCAAAGTCAACCAATTGCTACTTTGTTTCACTTCCTCAAAACAGATAAAATAAAAAAAATTGCAGTGGTAAGCACAAACCAGAAGCATTTGAATTTTAACTGGAACTAGTAAGGTCAAAATGATCTGTGCTTACACAGCCAAGTGGAGTAACACAGGGTACGAAATGACATTGGGTGAGCATTCCAAGAGTTAATGGATACCAAGGGGGACACAAATAAATTTATGTTGATATTTTGATGGAGAATTTGAAAGAGATTAGGTTTATGTTATGCTCCTGAGGGAGCCCTGACCAAGATAAGGAGTATGAGCTATGAGACTTCATTTCTGAGAATTACTTAGGAAAAAAAAAAAAGCAGCCAGAGAAGTTTTGATGACTGGTATACAGAGAATTATACCTGGCCTGCAGTCCTTGGGGAAAAGTTAAAAAGAGTCCAAGAAATAATGGATTTTCAAGCAAAAATGTGATATATTGAAAACAAGTGAATAGGAAATACAATGGCAGTGGTGGAAATGAAAGCAGGATGATTCTGTTGAACCCAGAAATCCAGCAAATTGTAAATAAGACATTTAAACCAGCATGAAGACAGATTCATTGAAGTCCTTGGGATCTAAATGTCATTGTTCTATTTTTAGATGCCTGGTATTTAACACAAAATATGACCTGTAATAATTGATATTTGACTACTATATTCAATTTGTAAACACGATAAAAAGGAAAAGACAAGATGAATGTTTTATAGCTGTTATGAAGATGGCTTTGCAAGGACAGTGATGAAAATTAGAAGGGTTTAGTTTGCCTCCTCTGAGATAGCATACTGTACACATCAGCCCCTCACTGTCTGTTTCACTAATTTGCATGAGCACTATAATTGACAGCTTGTTAACAGCTTATTAGGGACTCAGAAACCCTGTAACAAACACCACACACAAAACAAGAGTGGACAGAGGCTCGAGCCGTAAGTGCTGTTTTAATGATCCCAACTGAAACCTGCAGATCAAACAGTGCCTCTTGATTGCAGAAGGAATAATTACGACTGGGGTGGGGCTAGAAAATCAGTAGATACAGGAGTGAGAATGCACAAACAGCCACACCGGGTCAGACAAATGGTCCATCCTGCCCAGTTCCTTATCTCCAGCAGCAGCAAGCACAGGGATAGCTCCCACACACTCTCAGCCTCAAGCAATCTGCAACTCTGGGACTGCCTAAGCCAGGAGTGGTGTTTCATGTCTAATAGCCAGTGATGGATTTTCTTTTGCTATGAATTTCTCTAAACGCATTTTGAACCTCTGTAAAGTTTGAGCACAATCAAATGGTTTAAAATACCTTGCTACTGCAAATCCTTCTGTAGTATTATCCTAGCCCTCATTTCTGGGGGATAAAATAAACAAACCAATTAATATGTAAGCTGCAACTCTTATTTTTTTGAACTTCTAAATATCATGTAGTTACAACATGGCGTTACTGCAGCCCACGATGGAAAATGTCTATTAGCATGAATTGCAACATATCACATGAAAGGCAATAACAGCATCACAACACATAGAGAAAGCTATTTGTATTTTCTGGTGAGGGAGTACAGAGCTACTGAATGTTGTCCTTACTTATCTTAGGATGAAAGCCTTATTATAAGCTCATTTCAGTTGAACAAATCTCTCTGGGCTCCCTGCTGAGCAAGGCATTTAAACTTTAAAGCTAAAGGCATTCATTTTGCTTTGCTGACAGTGAAAACCTTCCTGCACAAGCTCCACGATGCACATGGAAGCTTTTAGATCGCTCGGTGGCAGAATGCATTAAGGCATTTAGCTGCTTACTGCGTTTCTCTGCAGTGCACGGACATCAAAGGCATTCATTTCCACGGGCAGCAAGAGTGGGCTCTTCAGAGCAACTATCATCAGCCCGCTCAGGTTTAAGTGCTCTTTAGATTCCAAATACAGAACATGGTGACAAAATATCCCGGGCAATATTTTTTCAGAGCATCCTGAACTCGCTGTTATTTCTGAGCAGTGTTTAGCACAGTGGTCCAGGCATTGGAGAGCTGAGAGGCTTCTTTGCTGGGTCATGGCACCTGATATCCATCAGCAGGGAGCAGACGCCTGTCACAGGACCACAGCTTCCTCATTTGCACTGTCCATATTCCAAACAGCTTCTACTAACAAAAGCTCTTTTTTTTGTTTTCTTTCTAAACAAAATAGCGTTTTGCTCTTTCCTAGATGGTGATCTCGGTCTATGAAAAGTTACTGCCAAACACAAATACTCCGAAGTCTGACTACACACTACAAAAGGGACCAAGCACTTCTGTGTGCATACTCAGAAGCAAGATCTTAAAAGCTTATCTGCCTCTATATTGGGTGAATCAGAGATCAGAACCAAAGTTTAATCACTTCAGTTCACCCAAGTGTAACACGACCACAAATCAAACACCCTAACTGTGAAAACTCCCTGCCATAAAAAGCAGGGCAAATAAAAATAAAATTATTTTCATCTCAGGCCTCTCTTCAATTTTACTTTTGGCTCCAGCCTTACACTCACTAACACCCACTGAAACCAACAGCAGCCTGCAAGGGCTATTCTCAGAAGCTGCTTCTATAGTAACACCAAGGAAAGTATTTTAAAATAATGATGCTGTAAATGTGGCAAAAAGAACAACTCAAAAGAAAAACTACCTTGTCTGTTATGCTGTGGTGTGGAAGGAGAGGGGTTTTTTTTTGCTTTGGTTCGTTTTTTTGTTGGCTGGTTAGGGTTTTTTCCCAACACTCAGAGCTTATCGTTGCAAATAAGTAATGAAGGTAACTTAGTACTAATTGTTATGAATACACAGATCAGAAAGATTAGGAACTGACTATGTCACTGCAGTGTTTATTACAAAGGCTGCATGCAGGTAACAGTACAGAGATCAAAAAGCAAAAATAAAGCATGAGACCAAGCCAAAATCTCACTGAAACATAGGCTGATCAGTATCTGAAGAGTTAAATGCAGTAATTATGGAAATATTACCTTACCAGACTATGGGTTTAAATAGATCTATGATAAAGGTAAAGGCAAAGCACAAAACAAAACCACAGCAGCCACCATTATTAGGTTACAACTTCAAGGAAGATTCTGTTCAGGTCAGTCCATACAAATACAGAGACCTAACAACACATTTTGTTACTTGAAAAATAACTTTATCTAGGTCTACAAAATTAAGTATTTAAGCTACTAACATTTAATTTTTTTAGTGTTTGAGATATTTTACTTTGAAGTCATGGGACTATTTGCTTAAACTGATGAACTGTAGAAATGGTTTTGTTACTTAACACCAGCATTAACAGCAGTATTTAACTCCTTATTAACAGTAAGACTTCTACCAGTAAAAACCCAAAACTGCTGCTGGTTCTTGTTACTGAAAACAGTGCTGAGGCCATTATTTTTCTGAATGTATTAATGCTACATGTTTTCCTTTGTGTATTAACTCTGAAAAATTAATATAACTCAAACACAAGATTATAAATTAATCTAATAATTAAATGAAGAGAGAAGACTTTAAACAGCAGGAAAAATCCATTCTTCATTAAAAAACAAACAATAAAGAGTGGGCTTCAACTGTGGTAGAAAAGACTCACATTAAGTCAAACATTAAGAGAAACTTTCAAATGACAAAGAAAGCAAAGCAGAGGATGAGAGGAGTGGAATTGATCGGATCATGTGTATGAACTGATATGTCATACCCATGTACCAAGTAACCTTTAGAGGACAGCCTCAGACAGCAGCTAGGAAAATGCTTCTTTAATTAAAATTAGAAAGTGAGAATATTTTATGAAAAAGGAACGGTGGTATTTCTTCCCAAAGCTTAAAGCAATATGCACCAAGGAAAATCTGCTGGAGCAGACACAAGGACAGAAGCAATTCTGCTCTCAGGGCACCAGGAGCAAACTGAGCAGACTGAAGGATCATCTCCAGCACCTACAGACCAGGAAGAGGTCCCAGGAGGGATCAACACTTGTGTAGTGGTTTCTTGTAAGATCAATAATTCCTCTTGCATCCTATCATGTAACTACTAAAAACCAATTTCATATTTTCTTTACAAAAGTTTGAACTGGAATAACCAATATTAAGAAAAATGATTTAACACTCCATAAAGTTCAACAAGAATTTTAGTCTAATGTTTAGCAAAGATTACAGATCCATAATACTACTGATACACTGTTTATTTGGCTCACAAAAAGAATGAGTTAACTAAACAACCTGCTGTCTTTTGTCTTAGTCCACTTTTATATTCAGGCTCTGCCTGTTACTACTTTGAAAATACATTTGTGTAATTTGCTTTAATGATTAAGAATATTACAGAGAGAGCCAACCCACAATACGGTAAATGTGAAAATGGCAAGATTTTAAATTTAAATTCCAAGTGTCCAGCAACTAAGCAGGGCAAGCTGAAAAGAGTGGGAGTTGCTACAGCATTGGCCATGTTTCAACTCTTACATACTGATTACCTACTGTAACTACCAGTAATTTTGATGGTGTTTGGCATCTTTATTTTACTTACAAATACTTACATAAAGGCAAAATAAGGCATTTTAAATAGCTTCAAATCAGTTGCAAGAATAAAACCCAGCTGTATTTACTGTCCTCCTAAAAAGGCCCTACTGCTGCTGTACCAAAATTTGTGGTGCTCCATAACTACTGAAATTGTGATACAAGATCGCATTCACTTTTACCTTACCCTAAGCAATACTATTTTCTACAACTGTAAAGGAAAACCATGCTATTATATGCTATGCACTATCATATTATAATCTATTTAAAAGAACTGGCACAGATACAATAAAATCATCCTTTTTTGAAGCTTGTTCTTTGTAAATTACCCAAATGCTAGCAGTTGAGGAGAGCCTTTGGTTTCTTTTCACGTTGGCACTGTAAAGCCCCTCTTGTTCAAGACACACATATCCCTCAACTTCTGTCAAAAGCAAGAACAAATTTCCTAACCAAAACTGAAAAGTCCTTGGCTTTTCAAATGACTATAAATTGCATGGCTAAGTGCATATGGCCACAGGGCTGTCACAGTTACTTTTCCTGACAATTCATCATAGCATACTAATTCTGTAATATCATTACTGTGTCTCTTCTCACTGTACTGATCCAGCCAGTTAATTTAATCAACTAATAATAGATTCAGAAATGGATGCAAAGGGCCCTAGCACTTCAAATTATATTACCAGAGATACACAGCAGTGAAAACAATGTATTCTATACTTGCCGTTAAATATAACCCCAGTAAGTTATATTCTTTCAGTATGTAGGAGATTTTCCTTTAAAAGGGAAAGAAAAAATATTTGTACAGATTTAGAAAAGGTTCTTTCAACAAGATTATAAAAACAGTTTATTTCACACTAAGCATAACTTAGAATTACATTCCATTAATTTGAAGAAAAAATTATAACTAACAACTTAATCAATTATCATAATTACAGGTGAGTTTTCAAGGTAAAAAAACATCGCAGGAAAGAAATACCCATCGGCAGTGGAAGCTAAAGGTGTATGATTAACTGCAAGATGAGCCATTCAAAAATGGACAATTAATTTTACTAAATTTTAATCTTCTCTGAAAATGTCAATGATGATTAAAACATTATTCTCCACCACCTCAGACCATTTTGCATGTCATGAAGACTAATACTTAAACTTTGCAGGATAAAAAAAAAGTAACCTAAAAAGGTAAGCAAGGCTAGAACGCAATTGCATCCAATTTGTCTTCTAAAACATTCACAATCAATGTAAAACCCTGTGAATGTTTTGAATGTGCAACAGAGACTTGGAGCTGATATCTGCTCACTTCAGCTATGAAATGGACACAGCCCAAAGGGCACATCCTGCCAGAGACCACAGACTGAGCATGGGAGTAGCCACACTTTGTACAACGAATCCAAAACACACAGATGTGGGGGTGTGTGCACAACTGGAGCTATCAGACAGACCTTTATGTTCTAAATACTTGAAGTCCTCCAAGACCAAAGTGTTTTTGCTGTCCTGTTTTTGCAGGCTGATAAGCAGCACTCTCTCACAAGAGGCACCAAGGGCAGAACTCACTGCAAAGCTCCTGGCTGTTCCCACTCCCAGCACAGCCCAGGGACCCCACTCACCTGAAGCTTCTGGCTGAGCTTCTGCAAGTCCCCTGTGCACTACTGGAACATTAAAAAGGACAAGGATGCCACTCTGGATATAGTGGGTTGTGAGGAAATCATGTTCAAAAGACCCAATTTGAACCCTCGCCCCGAATTTTCTACTTAAGACTAAATCTAGAGGAAATGTCAATGTCAATTCAATTTATATTTTGGGGACCTTAGACTAAAGTCAATGAAACTCTTCACTTGCTGAGGCAGTTTGTGTATTGGGGCCTAAAATATGGCAAAAAGTGTGTTTCCTGATGCAAATGGAGTTAATTTTGGCAAAATTCAGTGAGGAAGTGTGATAGAGATTTATAGACTTACTCTCTGGCCATGATTCAGGAAGGCAAATGTTTAACATTTTAAAGGCAATTAGAGGCCTCCAAAACGCAATTAATCTTCTGTACCTGCCAAAGTACCCTCCCTGAAATGAGGGTGCCTGAATTCAGACTTATATTAAGTCCAGACTAAATACATATTTCTTAAAACACATTATGCAGAGCTCACTGTGTACCCTCCCTTTCAGGTGTCCAATGTCATTTGTTACTAAGAGTGATTCCAATTATGCCAACCCAGTCTAAAAGCAAGGCATCTGCTTGAGTACCATAATCTAACAAAACAAATAATTTTCCTTTCATCAATATACAACAGCTTTGTTCATTACTGGGAAACGTTAGGTGGTGAAGTATTGAGTGCTATGCATTTTACGCTTAAATCAATGTACTGTCTTGCAGTTATGCCACCTAATGTGTTTTTAAGCCATGCGCTACAGAAATCAATGTGGTTCTTATTTGATATTCAGTGTTAAGTTCAGCCTCATAAATTTAGAATTGCACTCTGTTATTTTGATGGTTATGTATTAACCATGTCCTGTAAGTTTTATGATTTTATATTGTCATGCAGTAAATCATGCCAGTTATACACAAATGGCATGTGCTGAATTTACTTTTACTGTCTGTTCTAAAAGAGAAAGTAAAGGATGATTCATTTGACCTATTGGGGAAGAAAAATACAGTATATCAGATAAAATTCAGAAGGTGTATCAGTAGAAAAATTAGGCTCCATATAATTTAACTGAGTGTTTTCTGAGACAAACTGATTTGCAGCAGATAAATGTGTTTGACATACTTCATCTTAGCAATATTTTACACGGGAACGGGCACACAACAGTTGATCATTCTCTGGAACACATCTAGCAGGTGCTATGCTATTGTATTGAAATCTAATGCTACCCTGAAATGATATTTTTTTTTTTTAAATGGATATGGATATACAGAAAAAACTCAAGACTTTTCGCAGCAGCTTCTAAAATGTTTTAATAATGGGAAAAGAAATCCTTAACTTGTTGGTTTCTAAGCATCCAAATAAATTTTTCTTGCATAAGAAGTATATGACATCAGAAAACAAGTGCTCTGCAAGACATGTTTTGTTTTAGAGGAAATTCTGTTCTTATTTCTATTTGCAATTTAATGTCTTACCATGGAACAAACAAGATGTAACTAGATGAGGTGGAAATATAAGGATAGCTTGCTCATTTCTTTAAATATAGTGAGACAGTGCAAAGCCTTTAGTGATAGAGAAGACTACTGATGCACCAAAGTTCCTCTGCTGTCTTCCACTTTCTCAGGTCAAATCCTGAAACTAAAATCCTTTCATGTTCCACAAGGTGCTAAAGACTGGAATGGTCATTTAAAATCACCATGTGCATCCCTGTAGTTTTTTGGGTTTTTTTTCTAAACCCACTAAAGTTTAAAAAATAAATCTTTAAGAGTCACAGGACAGACTGCCTGCTTCTCCTGACAGCAATTCAAATAACATAAAATAATGTGACAGTATCTACAGTGCAGTCCAGGAGAAAAACAAGAAAGCTTTTCTTTAAAAATAGTGATGTATACACAGGACTTTCACTTGGATTTCCATCTGGCCAGACCTCAACAATGCACAGCTAAATCAGAATAAAAACATTACATTATCTCCACTCACTGGGCTGGAGTGCCCTGACTCCAGGGAAGGAGGAGCTGCTGTCTGACCACAATTTACCTGGTCTAAGTTTCTTGTTGCCAAGTCCTGCACTTTGTAAAGGAAGACGTTCAGAACACCTCATTCCACCTATTCTCTTATCATTTTCTCTGCAGAAGGAAAGAAAACCCCCTTTGCTACCAGCACACCTGTCTCAGTGTCAGCACCACTGCCCAGAGCAGCCCTGCCTCGGCAGTGCTCCTGCCCCTACCACAGGATGGAACTTCAGGGCTTGGACATTGATCTACAATGTTCATCTGTGTATCCACAGTGATTAAAACTCTCTACCACACACAGCAATGCATTATACCCATCTTTTTTAATCTTCGCTTCTCTACTGGGAGAGCTCTGTGCTTTAAAATCTGCAATGCCTTTTTTTTTTTACCCTCCTTCCTACCATGGGAAAAGATTTCCAGCAGCCATTAGCTACAGCCATTTTCACATCTCATTTTAACAAGCTATAAAAGCAGAACAACATGCCAATTACATGAAATAAATAAAATGAGTGGGTACAAGATGGCTAAGAAAACCTCTTGCACTGCATATATTTGTTAGAGAGTGTATTAGGGTTTCTCTAATGCATTTATAATCCTGTAGAACAGTCTGGCACATCTGCATCTTCAGTACAACAGAACGGCAAAGATGATAGTATCCTCAGAGAATTTCTATTTGAAATAATTTTAGATCTGTTTTATGTATACCAAGGAAGCTGCCAGTCAATCTGATCTTCAAACACTGAACTCCACAGAGGGAATTCTAGTAAACTGCAGACTGTTCACCTAAATGCATTTATTTCAGCAACAAGAAAACTAGTAGCTGTGCTTGGATAATAATATGTTGCACATTTGGAACTCTGTTAAATACCTTAATTGTGTAGCACAGAATAAGGCAGTTAATTTACACAAAAGGACACAGAGGTGAATTCAATGTCTACATCTTTGAACAAAATAAGTAAATTCACTGAACATATGGCTTATTAAATTTAATAGTTCCTCTCCAAGATGATTCTGATTGCCATGTTTTGAAAGATAGGATTTTAAAAAAATTTCTTTTGGATATTTGCCGTTAAGCAGATATGCCATCTGTCTCTCCAAATGAAAAGAAACTCAAGACTTTGATTACTATTTTCCTAACCAAGATTTAGGGTAATGTATTTCTAGTACACTGATTAACTAGATCTGACATCACATCTTGGACCTGTTTATTATTCTTTTTCAAAGAACTACCCACATACGTGCCCAAATGTACTACATGATGTGTGATGAGAGAAGCATAAGGAAGCACCATCACCTCTTGCATCACTTTCAAGCTCTGTCGGTGACACTGTGTTATTCAAATAGGCATCTTGTATTTTCACTCGAGTTTTAAGGACGCAGATGTCTAAAGCATAACACAACGCTCCAAACTGGACTTGGAATTTCTGTCAAAAAATGCTCACACTAAAAGAAGAGAAAATAAAAAAGGATGCCACTTGCAAATTTCATTGTAAAAATCTATTGCAAATAGGATGCTTGACTGAGCAGGTCACACAAATTCTGTATATCATGGGAAAAAGTCTGACAGTATGCCAAATTCTTGTAATTTGCATATTTTATATTTCAGATCCTCAGAAGCCCAGCTCATTTTTCCTGTCTAGTTATTTTCTAGGGAAATCTTTTTCACCAGTAGCCTTCAAGCCCACACAAGCAGTAACTCACCTGTGTCTGAACAAAAACGATTCTTTCATTCCCACTGATAAATGTACAGATTGTGCATTTACTTCCTAAGTCACTGAGTATCTGTTTCAAACCCGTTGTGAAGCGGGAGAGCAGCCAGGAGCAGCAATCAATGGACTAATGGCCCCTGCTCAGCCACGGGGAGAAGTGGGATAACTCGGCTCTGCTGCTGCAGGAACACTGCACGGGACAGCTCTGGCTCAGGGTGAGCACCTCTGCCCACTGAAATCCCAGGGATTTCAGAACTGGGACTCTGGGGCAGGTTGTGCACAGCACTTTAGAACAGAGCCGACAAAAAAAAAACCCCAGATATCCAGTGATGGGCATGGCAGACATCTACAAGTGGTAAAACAGAATCCCCAAAAAATCCAGAATACCAAACCAGGTTTCAGCACCCAATTCCTATGGATATTACCAAAGTCCTATGATTTGCCTGCTGTACCAATCACAAAACACTGTACAAAGCACTTCTGAACGAGAGCTGGACTCCCAACCCAGCCCTCACTCCCAACCCAGCCCTCACTCCCAACCCAACCCTTCCTAACCCAGCCCCGGCCCCAAACCCAACCTGTGCCTCTCAAACAGTGAAAGCTCCATGTGGGACTGTCCCCTGTGCCCCTGCCCACCATCCCTGTGACACTCCTTTTTCTGGATACCATAGACAAAAATCAGATATATAAAGGTCGTGAAGATTTAACATAAATGGTTTTAAAAATTGCATTTTAAAGTATTTTTTTTCTTTTGTCCTGGGACAGCCCAGCCAAAGCAGAGACTGCTTTATCTCTCAGGCAGACTGTCTTCTCACAGAGGAGCTCTAGATAACACCAGCACAACGTGCCAACACCACAGGAACACTTTTTCACGTTTCAACTTTGCAAGAAGCACAAACAGCAATAAGGCTGAAGCATTTTGTAATGCAGTTCAATTAAGTATGTAAATAATACATAAACCCACAGGGACAAAAGCAGACTTCTGATACAGTTGGACAAATAGGACATAGGAAAACTTGTGAGAACCAAAATCTGAGAGATATGAGTTGCAAAATGAGCAGCGAAGATGCCCAGAGAATCGTGGTCAAAAGGAATATGTGCTATGCTAGGAGATGAGATTTTTGCTCTTGGGGGAGGAGGACAATAACCAGGAAAACACTGAGGAAGAGTGAGGTCAGACAGGGAAGGCACAGCTCCTCACTGATAGCAGCAATGCTCAGAGGCTTGTGAGACACCACCTCAGGGGTGATTCAAGCACCTGCTGTGAGGGCAGTTCAGGTGCTGCCTGAAGTCCCATGTGAGAGTACACCTGGTCCTTAGGTAACAAAACCATGAGAGAGTTTTTCTTCCAAAGGTTTGGTCCAGGTTATGAAGCAGAACTCAAGCACTTGTTCAACATACATGAATTTAGCTGTTTAAGCTAAGTTCATGTAAATTTAGCTATTTTAGCTACTGCTAAAAAGGGCTGCTTGGCAAGGGCTCTGTATTAGCACCTCAGTAACAGCAGCTAAAACACAATTACCTAATGGGATGGAGCTTTCATAGAAGCTCCTGTACAAAATTATCACAATTCACTTACTGGAATTTATGTTTCAATTAGATAAGAAAGGGTCTATAAAAAAATATTGCCTCTGACATTTTCACGCCTCAGACTTCTGAAACTCTTTTAAAGAGAAGTCAGTATTTTCAGACCATCAGGATACAGAACAAACTACATCAGGTTTCCAGCCATTTCCCAGACTGATGAATGTTTTATTGGGCACAAATAAATGGAGTATGGACTTCACTCTGGTACACTGAGCACTGCTGGAGTTGTGCAGGCTTGTTCTAAGTTCCAGACCTACAACCATCAGATTCTGCAGCATTGCCATAAATTCACAATTCCTATGCAGGTGAACCTTCATTAATATTGATCAATCATAATAAGGAAGTTGCTCTCTGATTATTTCTCAAAATATTTTTTGAAATACCATTAACATTGTTTCATTAAATCTTACATGGATGTGCAGGACCAAGATTTTGATTTCTAAACCTTGAAGAATTCCTTTGAATGTTGAGATGTACTAAACTTGATTACAACCTATTGTGCTTACAACACAAGCATCATAGCAGCTCACAGAGTTGTGGAATTCAGCCTTACATAAATAACTAAAAGAGATCTTGAAAAATTAGATAGATTATAATAAAGACTAGAAATTTAATTACAGTATTTTTTTGGGGGAGTCTAGGCATGGCTTATCTATGAATCTGATGTCAGAATCTCCAATACAGTCTCCTTTCCTGCTGCTGGCCTCTCCTGCAGCTGATCTTTTAGAACAGGCCTCACCATGTTTGTATTCTAATGCATAAAAGTAACTAATTAAATGATAAATACATTCACAACTGCATTTGACGCATGAATGAGTCATATACATGCTCACATATGAAATCTGAAACAGAAATTATCATTGTGTGAGGTGTTTGGGTCCAGCATTTCTTTTAGATACATATGTCTAGTTGCTCTGGAAATCTGTTGGGCTTTTATTAAATAGCTTTTTTTTTTTTTTTTTTTTTTTTCCACAGAGTCAAGTCTGTTAGAATTCCTGTCAGAAATACACAACTTTGATTCATACTGATGTATGTTAGCTGATTACTTTCAGCTTTAAGCATGGGTTTGGGTTTGTGTTGTGTGGAGGAATCACAGGAAGGCAGAACTAATTCCCCTGCTCAGCCCACAGTGCTCAGGAGGGTAACAGAGAACAGCCCCTGCACCACTCCTGATTACTTCATGTCACAGCATCCCAGCACCTCTGCAAATACAAATATCTGATAAATGAGGTTTTTGAGCTCATACTAATTTCTCTCATCATGCTCACTCTGACACAGCTCAGATTTCTAACAAGTGCATATGTTACAGCTCTGTCTGTTGGTTTAGAACCAGCTTCTGACAGTGTCTTTACGTCTGTGTCTACATTAATTTCAAAGTCACTGTCTTCCTTCTCTTCTCTCTCCTTGTACAAGTTTGTACATCTTTATAATACCTTCTGATTAATTTATCACATACTAAAGATTTTAAAAAATCATTATCCTTTTGATCTAAAAATCCTTATATTTCATCTTTAATATGTTCTTTTGAGAGGTTCTTTCTGGAGAACTTGCCACATATGTTCTACTCCTCTGAGACGCAACAGCAAAACTCAAGAAATACTTCAAATCACATTTAAAATGGTTTGAAAAGATTTTGTTTGTAGAAAAAGAAAGCAATATTTCTTTCAAGCTAAGAAAAAATTGAGAGTATATTGCAGTACATATGGCACAAGAAGACTAACAAAAAGGAAATATATGAAACCAATATTTGAAAGAATGTCAAAATTTATCACCACAGAAGTGATCTGAATGCATTTTTAATATTCCATTACTTCATGAACTAGACTCAAATAAGGAGGGACAAAAGTCAGGAAAAGAAAAATATTGATTTCTTCAGATCGTTTTTCTAAGATGATCATTTTTTTCTGTAAGATGATCTGTTCCTCCATTTGTTTTAAGCCATGCAAAAAATTAATCAGATGTAGAGAAAGAGAATAACCCTCACTTTGCACATTAATACTGCAATATTCTGCTTTATATAGAGTGCTTCTAAGCCACCACGTGTCAAACAAGACTAGGAGATTATCTGGAACCACATTAATGTCTTAAGCTGAAGGCACTATGTTACATTAGAAAAAATGTAGGAAAGTGGAATAAAGGGTCTTTCAGACAAAGACAAGCAAATGCCATAATATTTTTACCAGGATTGGAAATGATGGGGAAAAAAGATGGTGAAAAGTATTAGCTAAAAAAAAAATAAAAAAGGCTAGGAAAAACACTTTAATATAAAATATCAGGGAACTGACCAAAGCCAGAGAAGCATAGTGATGCCTGCTCTACCTCCTCTACTCTTTGCCATGTAGAATTGTTTATATTCGTGATGCTGACTGTCAAGTCCTCAGAATTCTGTCCACATCCTCCCCCTCAGCTCCAGCCTTCAAGCCTAAGCACTGCAGTACTGGCTGTTCCCACCGGGTTTCCTCAGGATCTTTAGCAGAACAGCTGGACTGATGATAACACAGAAAACACTGATTATTAATGTTTGCCTGCTGTGGTTATAGGTCACTCTCCTAACATTTATCACAGGTCTCTATCTTTTTTCCTTAAGAAAACCCAAAACCAACTCCTCACATAATTGTAATCACACTAGACTGTCTCCACCTGTCCTGCTACCTAGACAAGTAAAATGTAATTAATTAATTCAAACAACACAAAAAAAAAATGTGAAAACATATGAGAAGTTCTGCTTTAAATTAATAGAAACCTTCATTTGGAAAGATTAGATGGCACTCTGTCACCCACAAGAGCTGATACTGGGCTCCATTATGTACAGAATATCCTGATTCTTGTGAAAGGACATTTAGTCCACAAATAGAGAGTCTTCAGGGGACAGGAGAGGGAGACCTGATTGAGACAGAGGACATGCTTGGAGCATGATCCAATCCCAAAATGTAGGACTAAACTGAATATGGATACCCATCTTCAAATACTCTCAGGGAAGTCAAATCATAGGTTAAGAAATAAAGTATCTGAAAGAATTAAATCTGGCTAAGTATCACAACAGAAGTGGTCTTGAAATATGCAGTAATTATGCAGGAAATTAGAACTGGCAAATTAATATAGATGATTGAGACTCAAGGAGTCTTTGAGATGCTGCCCAGGGATATATGGACAGGGCTGGGGACATAAGGATTATTATTTCATTATTTAATGCTGAAAATGTAGAGTACTCTGTGAAAGAAGAAAACAAACTCATTTACATATATGATTAACTTCAGAAATACAGCTTAGAAAGTTTGCTATACTAAAAGAGGCTTTAAAGTGAACACCAGCATTTATATACAGATTCACTTTCAGAACTTTTTCTCTGAATTGTTCTGGGTTGCTTTTGCAGAGCAGCACACCGAGCACACTCTGGTGAGCAGAGCTGGTTTGGATGGCAGATTCCTACTTTCCTCGCAGATGTGGTGTTCCATTGGCTGCCCCAAACCTGGATCATCCTTGGACTCCTCTTTCCTTTGACCCTCTGGTCAGAGCCCTAACCTTGACCTGATCCTTCCCACCCCACACTACCTGTGCACAGAACAAAACTGATCAGAAACAACTTTTTAACAGGAGAGTCAGTGATATCCTGTTTCTCTGAGCAAAAGAAGTTTGAATAGGAAAAATAAAAAAAGGACTACAAAAGACAAACTCCAGTCAGTTAAGCAATTACAGCCATTCCCTTGTTTTGTCCATAACCACACTGTGTAATATAGCTTGAGGGTATAGCATTATGTGGGAGACATAAATAGCACATACCTCCTTAAAATAACTCCCCTCCTAAAGAAAACTGGAAAGAAGAGTAACTTCACTATAATTCATCTCATTTCAAGTTTACTAAATATAAGTGTTCTGTGGAAAACTGATAAACCTATTTATCTAGTGCCACTCAAGTTAAAAAACAAAATAAATTCCTCCAGGAATCACAATTACTCATTCTTACAACTTGGCATCTGAGGAAACAGAAGCTATATTTTCACTCTTGAACGCTAATTTGATGTTGAGAAAAGTCCCTTAACCATTTGTGTGAAAAAATCCAACTGCTACCTTTCAATATTTCTGAATGACAGTCATGGCTCTGAGCAAACAAATGATGCTCACATATTGTGCCTTGCCTACAGGCATGTTGCTGTAATGGAATGATATTATGCCTTTTTACAAGATGGTATCTCAGTTTCAAAAGGGCAAACATGGCAAGGAAGTTTCAGTTTCCATGGGCTCCTTGGACTTTCAGGCAAATACAATTTCCCCCACTCAGTGATCTTCTCCCTATCAGCAAGGCGCTACTGAAAAGCCTGAATGACTTGAACAGTCAGCAATTCCTGAGATATTTATAACAACTTCAGAAACCACAAAAGTCATCCTTCCCACTGAATAGCTGCTCAGCTGCAAGATCTGACCCAGCGAGATGCTATTTGAAGGCCGTCAATAATACTAGCATGCTTCTTAATAAAATGAAAACTAAGAAACTACCAAAGCTCCTTCTTCCATCTCAGCCTGTAGGAAATCAAGCCTGATAAATTCATGTTTTTATTTCATTTACCCAGATTGCTGCATTAGGTATCTGGGAGCCCAAAGGAACTATCTAAGGACAGAAAGTATAAATATGAGTTGGTATTGCACCTAAATACAGTCTGATATGCTCTGAGGATGAACTGTACTTGTGATACAATCCAGGAATCAACTATGTTTCTTAGAGTCCAGCCTGTGTAAATCTCTCTTTCAGACCTGAGCACAGATGGACAATCACTGTGCAAGCACAGACCAATGAACATGTAGTACATACAAGCCTCAGGATCTTACACACGTTCAATATTAGGGCAGGTGCCTCCAGGAGCCAGCACAGAATACACTAGTAACTTATTTTGTAGTAGCGACTCCTCCTTCTGGGATTTTATTCACAAATAAAACTGCCTCTTCCTCTGACACCTGTGCTGTTCTGCTGCACACCACTAAGCATCCAGAAACTTGTGGCTATTTTCACAGTAAGAAATGAGTTTGTACACCACTAGAGTGCAAGTGGTGCTGATGAAATGTAAGAAACCCAAATGGATGCCAGGAAAACAGCCTCGGTTTAGCACTGGGTTGTTCCAGATCCTGTTCCAATCTACACATAGCTCTTTTGCCAGTTTTCTCCATAAGGCCACTTTTCCTGCCATTTCTTTACACACCTAAAAGGGGTGGTACCATGTAGAAGCAGTGCCTCTTCCAAAAGTCAGTGGGTTTCACACAAGAACGTGGAAGATCACAGCAATGGCACCCTCTGGTGACAAACAGAAGCACATAATGGGGTCAGTTATTTGGGCTGGGAAAAACATTTAAAGCCAATTCTTCACATAAATTTATTGCATGGACAGGATTCCTACTGCAAGCTGAAAAATGTAGGGAGTTAGCTTTAAGAACAACGATAACAAGCCTTCGAGAGCAGGTAACTTTAGGAAAAGACAAGTTGTTCAAGGTACTTCCATCTCCCCAGTATCATCACATCTTCCTTTTATGAGTTTAGCCTAATCTGATGTTCTTTAACCATGAGATAGACAAAATATAAATTGAAAAAATACCCCTCTACTTTTACCAGAGATAATGTTTCTCCTTCACAGATGGTTAAGATTTCAGTATGGTCTCTGTGGTGCTACCAACAGCTTTTGAGGTGCTGAAGAACTTTAACGAGAGGTCTGCAAGCCAAAGACTAAACAGGCAAGTGGACAAACAGCTGCTCATAAGAAATCTCTCACTTGATTTGAGAGGCAGAGCTTCCTGAATCACTGCCAATCATCCCCTGAGCTTCTTACAGGAAGACTGTAGAGAAGAGAGTCAGGATTTCAAATGCTACAGAGAGGCTGAACAAATAGATAAAAGTACTTCCCTTATCTCTGCCAAGGAAAGAGAGTGTCACATAACTTGTAAAAGCTTAAATTAAGCAGAAAGTTGTCTTTAACCTGTGTGAAATATATGGAAATAAAAAGCAAAGAAAAAAGTTAATTTTCAGGTTGCTCCTATAGTATCTGACAGAAGTCATTCAATTCTGCCAGAAGTTTCTGCAAAAAAAGTCACAAAAAGAAACTTTATGGATAAAAAGCACCCAAACAAAAATCCCCAAACACCACCAACAAAATCTGGCATATTTATTAGATTTTCTCTCCTTTGATATAAGGAACGGAACTTAGAATGTATCTTTTATAACTTACTACTTAAGAACTAAGTGAAAGAAGTTTTATAATAAAGGAGAATAAAAAAAATGAATAATCTCTTTTGAAACTCATTAGTTCTGGGATAATTTAGTTTTCAAAAAAGTTTTTTTATTCTATTATATACATATGAAACCTCTGGCACTAACAGATCTAAGGCACCATTTCCTACTCATTTTCTATCTGAAGAGGAATTCTAACCTACCTGAGTAGAGCGTTACACTTCAACATCACATTAACAATCAATTCAAATCCATC
The DNA here is from genome assembly GCA_018697195.1 of Certhia americana. Lineage (NCBI taxonomy): Eukaryota > Metazoa > Chordata > Aves > Passeriformes > Certhiidae > Certhia > Certhia americana. Next base: position 13,654,689 of record CM031869.1, on the reverse strand, counting down.
GCCTGCGACAAGCTGACAGATGCCTTGAAAAGAACAGTGTGCAGAGCATAAACACAGAGCACGTCCCATAAAATATTTAGAAAATGTAATGACACTTAAACAGCCATCTACACATCACTTTACACTTGAGACAGTAGGCATTCACTGCAGCACCTGAGCTGATTGGCCAGACTGAGGCTGAGCTTTGTAAACGAAGTATTGACTAGAAAAAGCAGTGTGTACCTTGACGTAATTATGCACTAATCAGTGAAGTGTGCAAGTCTTTGTAATTAGGGAGATTATTAATAGTGGGATACCATACATGAGGAAAGGTACCAGTCTCTCGTGTGATGAATTTAGAGGAAGCTTTTGGTAAAATTTCTCATTTTGAAAGGCAAGACAAAATAAATTCAGAGAATGGATTTCTGTGATCTGTGCTTCAGTTTACAAGGGAAATCTAAAATACATAGGTTTTGTTTCACTTTAATAAATTTATTTAAACACCAAGTACAGACAAACCTGCAAACCTTCCTGCAAAGGTTTTATCATTCATCAGCCACACACAATGCATTTAGCACCAAGCTGGATTGACTTTATCAGACACACATCTCTTTTATAGAAAAGAATAAAAAGGCATTATTCTAACTCAGTTATGGTTTGAACAAAGGCACTGCTGCTTGCTTACCTGGGTGACCTATATCATCTAAGTTTTCTTTTATAAAACTAATAACTGACAAACTGAATAATGTGCTGTAATGGAGTTCTTGTTAAACACAGTTTCATCATTTCTCTCTGCTAGATGGAAAGGCTCATGATTAAATAATAATTGAAAAATCTTGTGGTTATTTTGAGAGGGTTTTTTTAAAAGCTCTCCATGTTGTGACCTTCACACAGTGATGTAGATACAGCTGCAGGCAAAAGCTCTTTCCTTAGAATTCAGGAAAAAGGAAGATCCCAGCTAGCCTCAGCAGTTTATGAACCCAGCTGCTGCAGTATTTTCCTGATAGCCTTAATTCATCAGCCCATATTTCTGTTTTCCTCAGTTGCCTGGCTAAATACCGGACTTCAATTCCTCAGTGTCAATTCCTGATTGCCTTAGTTCATTTGATCATGAGGGGGACATTCATATTATCCAAAAAAAACCCACCATGAAGAGAGAGACTGCAAACAGGATACAGCTTCAGCAGGCCCTTGAATGGGATATGGACAAAAAGCCCAATGATGTTGTGCCAGAGCAGGGCACAGAATGTGGGACTGGAGTCACCTCAGAGGCAATGGAAAATTTTACAGTGCTGAAACCATGACTGACATGAAAGGGGGAGACCAGTAGGACATTGTCATGGGTTGCAGAGCAAAATGTAATCAAAAATGTGTATTCCATCACCATCTGTTGAAACTGGGGTGGGGAGTAAGGGTAAGGTAACCCTCTGTTAATGAGGCAACTGTAAAAAAAACAGCTGGGGCAGTTTTCTTTATCTCTTCCACAACCCAGCCTCCCTCCAGGGAGAGATCTTCTCCTCATGGGCCAGTGAGTGTCACTGAGAGAATTCCATCATCCCATTGGGAAATGCTCCATCCAGGGGGAGGAGCCAAGCATTCCTACCTGGATAAAAATCTGGGAGTTGGAACACCAAGGCAGCCTTTCCACTGGATTCTCAAAGGACCACCAGGCCCGTCTATCACCACTGGACCCTCAGTGAAAAACTCCACTTTTCTCCAGGAGCATCACTTGACCAAAGCCACATCTGCCACTGAGACTGCAGCCACCATGGGATGGCACTGCCACCAACACCTGACCCACAGAGGGGCAGCTGGGATCATGACTCTGACAGTGGGTTTGTTTGTTTTTTTATCTCTTTTGTAATATTGCATGTGTTTTGGTTTTGTTTTTTGATTTTAGTTCTCCTAATAAAGAACTGTTATTCCCATCTCCATATCTTTGCCTGGGAGCCCCTTAATTTCAAAGCTATAATAATTGGGAGGGAGAGGGTTTACATTCTCTATTCCAAGGGAGGCTCCTGCCTTCCTCGGCAGACACCTGTCCTTCAAACCATGACAACATTCATGGTGTAAGATGTCATCCCACCATATACAAGAGGACTTTTTGGTTTGGTTTGGGGTTTTTGTGGGCTTTTGTTGGGTTTTCTGCTTGTTTGTTTTAGCATTCCATCCATTCCTCCTATAATCATGAGTGCTAGAAACACCTGTACCTCTGGGAGGGTGAAACCCAAGATCCTGATGCACATCTCCCAGGTCAACACTGATCTGAATGGAAAATCTACCAGCTGCCCAAGTGCTGAATGTCAGCTAGGAGCAACTGAATGCCAAGATGGCATTTGGGTTTACCCTTTTATGCCACCAAAGCAGAGCTGTCTTGCCACATCTCCATCCTTAATCTCTAGAACATCATCGAGCACTCTGTTCCAGTGTGCTCCAGATAGTATTTATTGAGCTCTTTCAATATATACCAGACAGTGCAGCAGTAATTCATCACATCATCCTGCCAACGTACACTGCAGTCTTGCTGGGTTATATTAAAATTGCAACAAATGTTCAAGCTTTTTAATACTGTCATTTCATATTCCTGTCTTACACAAGGCTTTAAAGTTTACCAGTACTACACATCCATTTTTTGTCCTTAACCCCATCATCTAGACTCTCCCTGCACTGAATACATAAGCCATTTACCTGGACCAAATTGAGTTTATGTGTAGTTAAGTCTTTAAAAGTCATCCCTGCTAGTCAATTCCCTCATTAGGAAACCACTTCCTATCAGAAGTGCCCTCAGGTTTTGAGAGCACATCAAAATTGGATCCACTTAAGAAACCGAGCTTTGATACTGCGCTTAATGACTTTCTAAATTTGTCATTTACAAAGTACTTTACAAGCCTTCCTAAAGAAGAGCTGAAGTCTGCCCATGCAGGAGCTAACCTCCCCAGCTCTCCTCCTTCAGGAGCCTGGGTGACATGTGACGTGTGCGATGCCATTTTCTGAGTGTATGACATTTCATTTAAATCCCATCCTTTCCTTGGGACCATCTGGCCACTTTCTCAGCTACGAACAGATCACACAACTGTGACAGCTCCTCTTCTCTCCTCTTTCAGATCGCTTCCTCCTGTTGTTTCCAAGCTACCTGGGTCGCTCTGGGAGAAACAGGCACAACACTCCCAGACAGTTCTCCCTGCAGAAACCAGCACTCCACTGTGACATATAGAGCAAGTCTGCATCTTCCCTGCTGTTCCTTCTACCCAAAATATCGATATTCTACCCCAAAATTATGAGGGCATATTATATTTCCCACACAGATGCAGTTGATGATGACACAGATCTGCTCCAACTGCATTACCATTGTTTAAACATCCCCTTTTAACAAGGAAAGTATTTCTTCTTGGTGAAAGGGAATATTTCTTGGTGGGGAATTTTTAGCAAGCTATCCTTATCTCCCACTTGTTTAACCCAAACAGAATTCTGGGACCAACAACATAAAAAGCTTTTACTTTCTACTCACTTACAACTCAGAGACATTAGCATGCATATGACAAACCCAAAATAGTCTCAAGGGTAGAACCACAGTGCTGCTATAATCTTTCCTGCAAATTATGAAGTGTGAAATAGAAAGCTGAAAAAGAAAAATAAAAAATGAAATATTGATAACAACATGTCAAAATTACAACAGTAAAAGTAAGAAAATAAACTCCTTGGCTGTCATCTGTCTGGTGCCTTTTTGTAAACTCTTCTGATGCAATAACATCTTTTATTTTCTATTGTAATTCCAAGTTTGCTACTTAACAACATCCTAGGAAAAGCTCAGATTATACTGCTCATAAAACTGAAATAATGATAAACTGTGAGGTCAGTTGAATTATGAGGTGGGGTTTTGCTTTGATTTTAAGATTTACATGCATTTGAAAAGTTACTATAGGAAATTGTCATTGAAAACTTCACAGCAGGGAAAAAAACCAAAGAAAATACAATTTACCTAATTTTTCATAAGATTCAATCTGAAGTACAATGCAAATACAATTTTTCATATTTTACCTTACAGTTTTTCCAACTTTATTTTCTTTATTCATGTCACTCTTTCATTTAGTAAGTGATATGCACACGAGGTATTGCCAGAGAGTCAATTGTTAATTATTACAATAAGAAGCACCACCAAAGCAACATGGAAAAAAAAAAAAAAAAAAAAAAGTGTCATTGCCACCAGTAGGTCTCAAATAGAAAATACTGAACCTGAAAATATCAGTGCAGCTTCCTACAGCACCTTCCACCTGGCTTGAACTGTCACACCTGATGCTGGAGTCAGTGAAGATAGAAGATTTTCTCCAGCTAGAAAAGGTGAAGTGAGGAAAGGGAGAGGCCCTACAGGATTCCCTGTCACAATTCCCCAGGTTCATCCCCATAAGGCACCACTTTCCCACACCTCCCAAGCTGGGCTGTCAACACAGAAAGGGTTCTGTATGAGCAAAATTATTTCCTTCTCATAGGCATTATCTAAAAAGAGCTGCCACAACCACAGTGTTTTGTGGTGCGTTTCTCAAAAACAGGCCCAGATTACCACAGCACGACCTTGAACTCTCCCTTGTTCTGCAGAAGTTTGGGATTGCTTTATTCCTCCCCATTCATTCTTGTCTTGCTGTTCAGTTCAGAATTGCAGCTACTAAGATAAAAGCATGCCTTGATAATATTTTTTGGTCTGACATTATTTTAATAACACGACTTCAGTCCTGGAAATTCTCTTCCTCACTCAAGACACTGGTTTTTTGTTTTTTTTTTTTTTCCTTTTCTGACACACAAACGTAAAACAAACATCTCAAGTGTGTGCTATTATAATATCAGAATAGAAATCTTACGATAAACATTTTATGTTATGTCCCATTCTACCAGTAACATTATCTATCCATCATACACAATAATGGTATTAGCAGAAAAAGTGTCAAGGGAACAACCTTCTACTGAAAAAAAAAGTCACCAACACCATTGGTAAATTTTCTTTTTTCACAACAGGAGAATTACCAGGATCTAGATTCACATCAAACTGAAAACCCTCCTTCTGGGTTCACTTTGAGCCAACAAATTCGTTTCAGCTCTCAAACCAAGATTTGCCCTGAGTTTTCCTCCTACTTTTCCATTCCCCTTTCCTCTACCTAAGACTATCTTTTCTCTGTTATTGCTCCATTCAGCTTTTCACTCCCATCTCCCTCATGTCACTTGAATTTCACTCCTTTCCTAACTGCCTGTAACTGGTCATTCATGAACAGTGAAGCCAGGAAAAGAGAAAATTGCAGATCTGTTGCAAAAAGATTCTGTACATAAAGGCTTCTTAATTATGATCATTCTGTTTTCATGGATTTTTAAACTGAAAGTTACCTTATTTTACCATGTTTTGTATTTTTCAGATGAACATAATTTTCAGTTCAACTTAAAAAAAAACCCCAAAACCAGAAGAAACCAACCCTGAAAGAGTAGTTCCTTCAAGGTCACTACCTAAACATGACCAGCCCCTAAGCTTTACTCTGGAAATAGGAATACTGTAGACTTAGAAAAGAACATGGCAAGTGATGAAAACAAAATCTTTTAAAAAATATTGTCACGATGTTTTGGAATAAGCAGGCACAAGACCTAATCAAAGAAAAAATAAGCATTCAGTGCTGTATCCCCTACAGCTCACACCTGTCCACACAGGTGATTCTCTCTCCAAAGCTGGCACATGACATCAGAGGTGATTTGTATTTCTAACTGGCCTTTCATATTTGTATGCATCAAAAAAATTATTTTATTTAAATCACACAACCCAGTACATCACGTTGAGTAACAATCTGATGAGAGATTTGTATTACAAATTCAGAACTGATCTGTCTAAAGAAGAGATGGCCACATCTAGACAGCAGCAAAAGCTACAACATACAGTAAGAATTTAGAGCCTAATCAGACTTTTGAAAATAGAAGTGTTTTTAAAATATCACTAAGGTGTTTTGTTAGGAAGAATTTCGGTATACAAAGGAAAACATGGAACTTAATGAGTTTCCATTATTTCAATTTATCTATAAGCAGTCCAAGCCTGATAATATTTCAAGGTTCATAGCACTCTGGTTTATGATTAAATTAAATCATACTAAATCTACAAGCGCAGAAAATGGTCACAAGCTTTGTGAGTGGATTTGAATGGGAGCAATTTTTAGAAATTAAGCTTCCTCTGTGCTACTTGGAGATGACAAAATGACAAAATAGATTTATTGATACAAAAAAAATTGTGAGAAGTATAGTTTGTTTGGTTGTTTAGGGGGTTTTTTAAGTTTAAATTGTGACAGAATCTCAATATTTAAAAAAAAATCATCTTTTAGGGTTCAACCACTCTTTTGTAACACTTGATCTGCATCAGGGAAAAAGCTTTAACAGTACTTTCAATAAATTCAGAGGTGTAAGCATCATGAGTTCCCTCTAATACTGCTAGGCATAAATGGGTGAAGTCTTATACCAAGTAATGCCTTGCTTTATGCTGGTATCCTGCAAATATGAAACCATATCAGAGTTCAAATTTCTCTTGAAATATAGATTCTTGTTACTTCCTCTCAAGATGAGCACCTAGCAGGTTATTGATCTGCTTCTGAAGGACACAGTGTTTATTATGTAGGAAACCACTGCTGGGCACAAGTGTGAGAAATTAATGATGGTTTTGTAAGTGTCCACACTGTGGTGCTGAACCAGTGGGGCAACTGTCAATCTATATGATAATGTATCCCAAAACTTCATAAAATCAGTGATGTGAAGAAGCATTGATTTTTGAGCTAACCAGGATTTGTGAGAGAGTAAGGCTAAAAAGTTTACTGAAGTTAACACCTCTGTGTACACAACAGTTGCTTCATACTCGCGTGATGTTTTTTTAAAACAACCAAACACACAAAAACCTTTCTCACAGAAACACAAAATGAATTCCACATTCCACATGGTTTGTTACTTGCATGCTGTTTGATCATGTTGTTCTTTCTCCTCTTAATATCATTGTTAGAAACATGCAAAATGGATTCACTGCATTGTATTTCCAATTACATAATAATTCACCTATTATGGGGAGGAAAATGAAAAACAAGTGAACTGACTCATTCTTTTGTCAGTCTGTGACAGTGTGTATAAAAGTGGCTTCTGAGATTGTTTTCTTAGACAAAAGGTGTGACACATTGCTGACACTGAAATGGAGACAACCACCTGCACAGAAGTGAATTCCTGCTACAGTACTGAAGCCAAATCATTCCATAATGCCAGAATTCCATTAGTCAGGTTTTTTATTTGAAATTACGCTCAGAAGCCTTAACACAACTGTATTAAAATCAATGGAAGTTGTCATATTTTCTGTGAATGGTATTATTAAAAGGAAAAATCAATTAGCCAGTCACTGATTCTTTTTAAAACATGGGCTTCCTTGTACAAACCATTATTAGTAAATGCACATTCCCTCCCTAGTTTTGATGAGGAAATGTATCCTGCTATGCCTATCGAGAGGATATATTACTTGAAGATTCAATTTAAATCAACAAAAAAACCCAGCTGTTACAAACAAAATCAATTGCACTTTGCTGAACTTCTTTCTATCAACATATAAACTGTAATTTTGCCCTGTTTGCTTTGACAAGCAGTTGCTTGTGTTTCCAGAGCCCAGCACACTCGCTTTGCTGAAAACGAGACAACTGCCAATGAGTACAGGGAGGAGCCCAAAATAAACACCTACAAAAATCCTCTTCTGAGAGGTACCCAATATGTATCAAACAGAATTTCATCCCAACATGCTTAGCAGAGTGCTGGTGTCATGAGCTGGTATCAGCTGCTGCTGAGGGTTGATGATGTTAGGGAGGTTCCTCTTCACCTCCTCTGAATGACAAGATCCAAACCCCTTCATTTCTATTTTAACTAAGCTAAGTTTGCACTTTCATCACCCTATATGATGGAGAACAAATTCCTGCAAATCCTTTTTCACTATTTTCCCTCTTGAGTTCTCTTTAAACCTATGCAAGTGCAGAAAATTCCCCAGGTAAGAACTTCAGGGTGGTTCATATGAAGAACCTGATTCTGGGTATGTGCACCTGAGAGGACAGTGCTGAACACAGGACACTCTGACTCTACCACTGCCAGGCTGTTTGGTCACGTGTGATTGGTGCTGTGCCCAAAGTCTCATTTCTGTGACCTTAAACTATGCTAAACACGAGTGTTCTGCCTTAGCCTGATGCATAGATTTGCTGTCTAAAAGTCCCCCAATACCAGTAATAAAAGAGCAAAAGAATTGTTTTTACAAGTCAAAACCATGGGGGAAAAAAAAAAAAAATTAAATCTGATTGTTACAAATTAGCATCATTGTTACAGCTACCAGCACATTGTGGATTATTAATATTACTTCAAGCTGTGTAGAAAAATCACATATAAAAACTATTTCTCTTTGGAAATTTCTTTCTGCTTCTCATCATTAAGTTTAATTTAAGATACTCAGAGCACAAACTTCTGTGACAAATTATAGTATGAAAAATAAACTGTAAGATCACACATAATATCTATCATAAAATAGTTTCCTGATAGTGATACTAAAAAACTCCAAAACTTGTTAAAAACCAGCTTTAATCAAATGGAGAAAGCACCAACTCCACCTCTGCGAGCAGACTGGTGTATTTTTAGGTATGCTCAGGCTCTCACACACGCAGGTTAGGAATACACTGAAGGAAGAGCCTTACCGTTCTCCTCGTCTGACTTATTCTCGTTGTCGGAGTCGGTGAGCGTGAGAGCCGAGTTCTCCCGGCTGGACAGGCCCGAGCTCCTCCTGGATTTGATGCCTCTGCCCCACAGCCTGATGGCATGCTCCGGGGACATGCCTCCCTCCGTGTCCGAGTCGGCGTCGGAGCCCGTGCTCAGGGAATAGCCCTGGTGCAGAATCCCGATGTCCGAGCAGTACCCGCTCCGGTGGGGAGAGGGCTCGCAGATCCCCAGCTCTGCAAGGGTGAAGTTTGTTCCTAGAAGAACAAGGAAAAATACAAAAAAAAGAAAAACAAAAAAAGATTAATTTTAAAAGCTAAGGGATTTCTTTTCAGCTTGAAAATTTCAGACGTTTTTAATTTTTGCTCAGTTCTGCTGTATGCCAATGAATTACTTACAGACATCTCTGGTGCACTGATCTAGCAAGACTTAACCTTGAAAATACTGAATGTATCTAAAATGGATGAAATATACAAAACAAAGGTAGGAAAGGTCTCTAAATTTTAGGCTACTCTTTTGGCCCCAAATAATTAATCACTTAGGTGTGTGATTAACATAAACCTCATGACAAGTGCTAATGACCTGACCTGCTTTAGTGTGTACATAACCTCATATTTGTAGGACAGAGCATGAGCTTGGTAGTTATGCATTTGATTACTCACAAAGAGAATTTTTTTTTAATGAATCTCATTTTCACATTTACATATCTATTACAGAGACAGTGAAAGAATGCCAATCCATCAGTGAGGTAACATGGAACTTTGTTACTACTTTTATATTTACATTTGGTGTAACTGGTAATTTAATATCTGCTACAAAAACCAAGATAGTCTTTACCTTGTAACTGTTTTCTTTCCCCCCCCATATTCCAGAAGAAAGAATGCATCAATACCAAAATCAGGAGGTCATTTGGTTTAAAGGAAAAACTTTCTGAGACAATGTCAAAACATGTGACCTTTAGCAGTTAATAACGACTCAGTGGACAAAATCTTATACATTTTTAAAGCACAGAGTCCCCCAGGGTTCTCAGAAAGCCCAGAGTTGCTACCTGATTTCTGCTTATGTACTTGTTTCCTACAGTAATGAACAGGGCAGTAAAAAAATAAAAGGAAATATTCACTGGCCTCTAAGGCTTTCAAAGATTTTGAAAAGCAAAGTAATTTGAGCTTCATTACATTGGGCCAAAACCAAAAAACAGACTGAAGTTGCTGGCAATATAACTGCCAATTATTTAACTAATTTCTTAATTCACAGGGAAACCAGATCTGTGGTCTGTGTTTCTAAAACAATAATTTTATTTTGTCCAAAAGCTGTTTCTATTTTCTCCTCTTCCTCTATGTATTTGTCAGAATGAAGCTAACCAATGAAAGTTCATACACTAAATAAAACACACAAATAAATGTCTTCTATTAATAAAGAAGATAAAAAAAAAAAAATAAAATCTAGTATTTGAACTTCTTTCTCAGATTAGCCAGGAAAGCTCAGAGAGTCCCAAATCTATCTGGTTCCCTTTCCTGTATCTCACATCTAACTGCCAAAGCACATTTTGGATCAAGGGTGTATGCACACACATAAAATGTAGAACTGGGGCCCAGTTTACATTTATTCCTGAAGCTCATCAGCTGAAAGAAGGGGGTGGATTTCTTCTGGAAGCCTGATGTGTGTCCTCAGCCAGCACTGACCAGGCTTTGTCACCTGGAGGTCAAAGAGCCCCGTGGTGAGACCAATTCTCACCAGACAGTGCTCCTCAAGGGATGGAGCATTCAGTGCCAGTGTGTAAAAAGGATATAAAAAGGCTGACATTAAAAAAGCCAGCTCACTTTCATCAACGCCAAATTAACCCAAACTCTTCTAGTTAGAAGCATATTTTACCTTCCTTCTAATATTTAATGGAGTAATCAGAAATTTAGTGGTTTAGTCAAAAGCAGAGAACTCAACAGTACTAAAAATGAGCTTCTCAAGTGAACTTCAGTCTAGATATTTTTTGCTTGTTTCTTTTTTTTTTTTTTTTCTCGTAATAAGTGAAGAGTTCTAGCATGATAGATAAAGCTACTTTTAAGGAAAATGTAAATTTTAATCATGTGCAATTTCAGTAGAAGACAGTTAACAAAAACAGTTTGATTGATTAGAGTTTTGCTTCAGCCTTATTAGCAAACTAACCTTAGACTTATTAATAAAAAGGTCTAAATCAAACCAAAATAAATATAAAAAAGGGACTGAACTGAATCATAGTAGCCCACCCCAGGTAGAGCACATGTTGATATTAGATACACATTAAAGTTACTAAACTCATCATGAAAATGAAGTTTTTCAAATTTTCTTGTTTGCTGGTGGCATGTCTACAAATACACACAAATTATGAATATATTAGCTTAATTAAGCTGTTGTACATACACCGTAAAACATTTTGATGATATTCTGTGGATTTTAACAGCCCTTACAAGCCCAGATGATTTAACTTTGATTAGCATCCTGTTCTTACTTAGTTGGAGTAAAGTGGTACAGGCACTGAAATACACTATTCAGAAAACTCATTCACTCATTTGAGTTTCATTATCTGGGAACTTGGCATTTTCTAGTAACTGACCAAATTTTTAAAAATTGAGAAGTGGATCACATCAAGAGCACAAATGGAATCAGCACCTGAACCTCTGGGAACAATTTTCTATGCTGCTTCTCAGAAATCCCTTTATAGTCTTATGACCTGATGGTAGACATGAAATATTCTAGAAATATCCCTGTCTAGTAAAGACATGTTCTTTGCTGGTAGATTTTGAATTAGTTTTATATACTAACTTTTGGCATTTGCTTCTGCAAAATATTATTTGAATCTTTTCTGTAAGGCAGCATATATGGGCAGAACAATTTGTCCTTGAATAATCATTTTTTCACATCTACATACATAAGTATATTAAAGAGGTTTTCAGATACACATTTTACATCCAAAAAATATAGAAATATATTTCTAAAATTTCTGATACCTTCATAGCCCTTAATTTACTGTAAAATCTGAGGAAAGGAAGATGGAAATACTGCAGTTATATACTCTAGATACACTTTTTCTTATTCTGAACCATGTTCTCCTACTTGCCTTGTTTTCCTAAAATAAAACTGCCAACATGTCCAGGATGACATATGAACTGCTTCCACTAACATATTCTTCTCTCATTTACTCAGCCATTATTGCACATTAAGGTATTAATGCCATCAGTAGCCAACTTTGTATATTCACATAGAAAATAAATAAAATCTGGATGCAAAGAAATAATTTGTCCAGTAATTCACAGAATAAGCTGAGTTGGAAGGGGAATCATTGAGTCTGACTCCTGGCCCTGCACAGCACAGCCCAACCATCACACCCTGTGACTGACAGCATTGTCCAAACACCTCTTGAGCTCTGTCAGGCTGGTGCTGTGCCCTCTTCCCTGGGGAGCCTGTTCCAGTGCCCAACCATTCCCTGGGGGAAAAATCTTTTTCTAATATCCAACCTAAACCTCCCCTGACACAACTTCAGGCCATTCCCTCAGGTCCTGTCACTGGTCACCAGAGAGAAGAGATCAATGGCTACCCTTCCTCTTCCCCTCACAAGAAAGGGGCTCTTCTGTACCCTGCTGTATGTGGAATGAGGTCTCTCCTCATCTCTTCTTCTCCAGTTGTACAGAACAAGTGCCCTCAGCAGCTTCCCCTCAAAGCCCTTCCCCATCCTGGCTGCCTTCCTTCGGGCACTCGATAACTTTGCAGATGAAGTATAGTCTCACAAGAGATGAGAAAATACCACAGTCGTTTCATATCCACTCAGCCCGCCAGAATGCTCCATGTGGAATCCTGATGACAAAGTTCAGCAAGAGCAACTCAGCCCTCCTTGCCCCAGTGCCAGCACAAACTATAGCCCTTATGAACTGGAGAGAGGAGACACAGGCACAGCCTGGCCTGGGGTTAAGGTTTGGTGTCTCCTTCCAGGAGCATCATCCTTATAGCTCTGAGTGATATTGGGAGCTCAGGCATAGACAGATGTTGTAGGGGACAAATGAGGGCAGCAGGGCAGCAGGGCAGCAGTGCCACTGCTCACCATGCCCATGCCAGTCAGACTGCTCTGCTGTGTGCCCACAGACCAAACAGCACTTCCAGCACAGCAGGCAGGCAAGAGGGGCTTCTAACAGTGTGAGAGAGCACCCCCTACACCTGGGGCTTGCAGGGACCTGAGAGGAACTGAACTGCCCCTTCCTGAAATGTCACTAGCAAAACAGCACTGTAATGTGCAGGCAGAATCCATTCTCGCACACTGAAAGCTTTTTTTTCAGATTCTTGTAGCATCTACTACCTTGCTGGTGACACTAAGAGAAAAGAGATAGATAACATCCAATCCTTATTGGTGGAAAAGAAAGAAACTTTTTTCCCTTGAAGAACACAGCACCAAAAATAGAAAGTCACAAGGTTCTTGCTTTTTCACATGAAACAGAGCTTAGCGGTCTCCATCCTCAGCCCCTTCATCCCCTCCTGCAGAAATCACTAGATGATTTTCATTAAAGGAAGGCAGTTAAACCCAGCTGCTCCCTTAAGGTGCACATAATCTCTCACACAAAACCAGACCAGCAGTATTCCAGTTTATCAGTGTAATATAATGTTATGTACTTGATCATCATTGCCCATAACCCACACGCTGTGAATAGTCTCTCAATAGAATAGATGTTTTCCTTTAAATGAGGACATTACTTCTATTATCTCTTTAGTGCACTTCCTTGTACAGAAATTTAGTGTTTCAGTTATTTAGGATATAAACACTTACTAACAGTGCATTGAATTCAATGATGTACTACTGTACTCATTATCTCTGCTAAGCCTAGAAAGCACCACCATTTAAGCAAAGGTTGCTTTCGCCTAACCCCTAGGCAAAGGTCTCATTTGGGTGATCACAAACTGCATGAATTGCCCTTCTGAAGATTAATCTAATCCAGCTGTGATCACTACAAGATGCCTCAGAGGAAGATCTCTGAAACCAGTAATGCACAGATAAGATAAATTTGCCTTCAACATGACATCAAGTTCAAGACTGGGCTAAGTCTAAAATCAAAAGGATAAATATCACTCACAGTCTTTGCTACTACAATCAATTACAGAAAATAAGAATAACAAAATTATATCTTTTTAAGACACTCCATCCTTTCTCTAGTTTTTGTTGTGTTCAGAGCTATAATGATTTTGCTGGCAGGAGCACCACAATTTTGATCTAATCTCTGGAAGAGGTCTCTCTAAAAATCTCTGTTGCACACTTAATTTTGCTCAATTCTTTATAAATTCAGTCTGCTTTGGTCCCTTCTGCAGTGAACTGAGTAGCAAACAGAAATATTTGTGCATGTTGCAATGCGTGGTTTGAATGTAAAGTTTATTTCCTAGCTTCTCTTATCAATGATAGAAAAATTCTTTATTAGTATTTTATAACCTGCCTTGCTCCTTTCTGACTCTGAGATGCCCATGCTGGGCTGCTTTTGGCTGGGATAGAGCTGATTTTCTTCCCTGCAGCTGGTATGGGGCTGTGAGGGTCCAGTTATTGCTGGGCAGTTCTTTCACAGAGTCAGGGCCTTTTCCACTCTATCCCACCAGCATATTTCTGGCATCACCTTATGGTGATGAACCTGACTTTGATGATATGCTGGCTTAGGGAAAAGTATACATCTATGGCTTTCTCCTCAAGTGCTGATGTGGATTAAAGACTAAATCAGATTTGAGAAGGAAAGAGGATGGAGCTAGGTAGCAAACGTGACTATTTATTATCTGCCCCATACAGCCCACATTGAAATCCAAATCTCCAGGCTAACACTTGACTTACTTAGCCAACCCTTCCAACTTTTCCAGGCTCTAAGGAATGGTAAAAGGAGTACAGCCTCCTTTATTACAAAGGGATGTGTTATTCCTACCAGCTGTCCATTCTCAAAGCTGAAGGAGACAGATGTATTTGATTCTATAAGCAATTGCTCTGATCTCCTCTGTGCTTCACCCTTCTGTGCTCTCCCTGGGCACACTTCTCCTCCTCCTGCTTGCTGATTAACTGCCAACAGAAAGAAAATTCCAGGCTGAGCCTCCCCTGTTGTTCTCTGTGTGGCAGCAGAACACTGGCAAAGCCCTGCTCAGAGCTGACCTCGTGGGCTGGCAGCAGCTCCTGGGCACACCTGAGAACTTCCAGCACCTCTGCACTCAGACTCCAGTAAATCTGTTGTATTTCAGCAGAGATGCACAGACAAAGAGGGGGAAGATTCCCAGACTTGGAATCTCCCATTCAAAGCATGGAGATACCTTGGTGTAACCAACACAACAGTCACTGAAGGCAACTTGAGGGATTTTCTCCAGCATTCATCTCAGAACCAGTCAGATACTCCCTTTCCAGTCTCCAAACAAACCAACTAAGACACTAAAATTCAGTTCCTGTTACTTTTTCCTTTACAAGCAGCAGAGAAAGAAAAGAATGTGAAGCCTCATGGCAAATCATGAAATTCTTGTAAACTCCCCAGCTCTGGGCCAAATGCCATCAAAGTAATAGTGGGTTTTGGAGGTGGTGTTTGGGGTTCTTTGGGCATTTTTTTAATTGTTTTTTTTAAACAGAATTTTATGAAAAAGAGTTAGAATGCATATTTTCTATTCCCAGCCCCAAAATTGATCAAACTGTGGAATAATTTTGTTAGATGCCTGTTTCCTTTTAAGAGATAGTGAATTTCTAAATAAAATCCATCACAGAAACACAAGAAAAGATCAGGAATTTCTGTGTACTTAAAGTGATAGCTAGCATAAAGTACACAGAAAGAGTTATTTTCCATTTGCTTTTTTATGTTAACCAACCTACTCAACACCTGACACTATCTCCTGTCACGCAAACATAGTATTTTTCTATGAAGGAATAACAACTGAAACTTCATGGAATATGCAAACTTGGAAGAGTAATCAAATTTAAAGACAATGTCAGGAAAGAATGGAGCGCAATCCAATAGAGGAGAGCTATCATTTAGAATCTGTATTGACTATGCATGTTGCAATACACACTTAGGCTCACTTGGCACAAAGTAGAACAATAATTACACCATGGTCCAAGAGAATTTAATTTCAGTTTTCACAGTAAAAACTGTCATTTTCATTCTAGTCTAGCTCAGAAGATTTAGGTCTCCTGTTAAAGTATTTTCAATTATGTCAGAAAAGGACAGTGAGTTCCCCTTGGTTCCCAGCTGACACTCTCTCTCTCTGTCTCTCTGTCTCTCTGTCTCTCTCTCTCTCTCTATATATATATACACACACACATAAAGTACTTTTCTGATAAAATCACTGTATAGCTGTTTATCTTAATTGATACTCTAAAATGAGTTCAATTATTAAGAAAAAGCTCTAAAAAAATCTGTAGTAAACAACCAGTGGGTAAATGAGCTGTTGATACTTTGCTGAATTAATGAAAAGCCTTTTTCTTATTTTTTTCTTATTTTTATACTCTTAAATCAAGGTTTAAAAAGTGACAAAAAACCCCCCACTGTTCATGACTTGATAAATAAACTGTGCTCTCAAGAAACAGCAGAAGTCACTGGTAATAAGCTTTCATACTTCCATAACTGTTTAATTGGGAACTCTCAAAAAACCTGAATCAGCTGTCAACACAGACAAAACCTTAATTGTTTCTCTATACCTTGCTTCACAAGCTAGGAACACGGATACTCTATATTTTATGAAGGTCCCCAGGCACATATAAAGATTTCTGAGCACTAGCAGCTGTCAGCTCTTTAGTCACAAGGTGCTTCTTCACTGTAAATACCATGTCACTTAGAAATAATGGTAATGTAAAATGTAACCTGTACAGTGGAATAAAAAGTTTAAACCATTATTTGGCTGAGAACTTGTGTTTATATTCTGAATGATGTTGCTCCTAACAGGTTTCAGAAAAGACAGATATGCCAGCCTTTAACTCTGCATTTCTAATCCTACTAGGAATCCTACCATCAGTAAACCAATATGAATGACTTTAAGGACTGGAAAATAATTCTGAGCCTAGAATGAAGAGGTCCCCAAATAAATGAAACATTTTAAACTGAGAACTGCATCAATTGAAAAAGTCACATAAAAAATCCACATAAAATTAATGCCAAACTTGGAGAATAATGAAGTCAAAATCATTTGAGCACTATCATTTTGTATTAAAAGACACATATCTTATAATCAGGTATCAAGGGAAATAGATGAAGCTCTTTGAGAAGTTTACCTACAAACAACCACATTTTCTTTTATTCACCAATTGCCTTCATTATATGAGGAGATCAGGAAACATCTGTATTTATTTGACTGAATTATAAACTGCTTTGAGCTTTTCACTTTTAATCCTAGCTAAATAATTAGTTATTTTCATCAGCCAGTCAGTTGTGGCATTATGAATGGATCAGCTGGCACCAATCCAGATGACGACTGGTCCTGAACTTTGTTACAGATGAAATACACACCCTTAACACAGAATTTCTGTCATTCTACCAATGACTATTGTTTCCACACTGCACATCCAATCCCAAGCACACAAACACAGTGATCTGCCTTGCTGGCACATCCAGCAGCTGCAGAGCTACAGCTACAGCACTGCAGAGCCATCAGCTCCGCTGCTGGAGCTCACTGGTGGTGCCAGGCATCTGAGGAGCTGTGAGGAGGAGCTATCATCTCCTCACATACACCTCTTTTCCTTCCCTACCTTGGGGTGTTTTCCACAATACACTGCTATTTGATTTGGTTTTCCTGGTCCCTGTGTACCCACCCAGCAAGGTTTCAGCCTGCTGCACTCAGCAGTGGTGCTGGCAGGCATGGGCTATTCCAAGGTTCTCTTCCCACCTCAGCACAACTCCCTTAGCTTAATGTAAACTGCTTCTGCTTCTCCATTTCATCTCTCTCTTCCAGTGGTTTAGAATTTCAGCAGCAGTGCTCTAATTCAGACTACTTTTCCCTTTTTCAGTGAACAGTGAAGATTTGTGTTATGTGCTAATAAACAGGTTATAGATTCTGATTATTCAAACTTTCTGCTGTTTAAAACTACATCTTTGTTCTATATAACTCCGTTGGAACAATAGGGCCAGTTGTTGCACTTCTGTTGCCCTTTCCCTCTCACCTTTGTGTAAGACTTGAAGGACTGCCAGCACTGACTTTATTGGTTAATAATAGAGGGACATGCAAGTGTGCCAAAGAGTGAGTCAAGCTCCTACCATCAGTTTGCATTAACAGGTGGCAGCCTGCGATCCCCTGAAGAGGAATTATCAAGGTATCTCAATTAGAACAACAATTTTGTCAAATAATCTTTTATGCATGGGAAAATGTTGACCCTGATTTTCAAAAAACTGACTTTAAAAAGAATTATTT
This sequence comes from Certhia americana, assembly GCA_018697195.1. Lineage (NCBI taxonomy): Eukaryota > Metazoa > Chordata > Aves > Passeriformes > Certhiidae > Certhia > Certhia americana. The sequence goes on along the minus strand of CM031869.1, from coordinate 13,636,611 downwards.
TCCCCCACTAGATCAAATATTCTACACAAAAACCAGCTGCAATTTGAAAAAAAAACCAAAAAATGCACTTGTCTGTCACTTAGTTCTGCATTAAAAAAAAAAAAATTCAGCCTAACCCCAAAATCTTTGAGAGGCATTATTTTTAAGAGATAATACAACAAATACTACAAAATCAGACCAAAATTAAGTTGGTTTGACAGAGAGTTACTGTGCAGGCTGTGTTATCTGACTATTTTTAACACACACGTCATCTCAATTGCTAAGTGCCTTTACTTGCTTCATAAGTGCCTTGCAGATCAGGTGAAATGATAAATTCACATCTCACTGATAAAGGTCAAGTATGCCTAGGCATCACACGATTACATTATTATTTTTTTTTATCATCATCATTATTATTATTTTTGAGTTTTCAGACTCCAATTATGGAACTCTTCGGATTTAGCAAGAGAGAGATTAGATTGGATTATTTATTAATCCCCCTAGTTCACACTTTTCAGCTTACCAACATTTTGCAAGAAGCATTTTAGGCCAGTTCACATCATACCTTTTGGTTATATGGGAATCACGAGCAGTTCTGAATCTAAAATCTTTGAAAGGGAGTGGAGTATGTAAGGACAGCACTGGAGAATAGGGATGGATGAAACCCTCTCCTCTCTGCTGCTTACAGGGTGCCTTGGATGAGAGTTTGTCCATTCTGCTCCCAGACTCTTCACCCATGAGGTGAGTACTGACAGCAGCACTGCCTGGTACTGTTAGATGTCTCTTGCCTGTGGCCTTGCAGTCAGTCTTATCAGAAAAAATTGTGTTCTTAATTACCAGTGTGATAAGGCGCAGGAGCTAAGCTGGCCAGTGGCTTCAGGTGGCTTAAGCCACCATGACAGGTTCTGGATACTCAGATTTATCCATCGCTTTCAGACTGATGAACTCTGATTTGGCTGAGCATATTAAAGCTTGCCAGCACCTCTATTTAAATTTCAGATTTGTGGTTCTCAAAGGCATTTGCTTCTTCTATTTTCTTTTTTGTTATCTCTTTAAAGACTTCAGAACAGAGAACAGGCACACATGTCACAAAACTGCCCTTGGATTTAAGTTCTTCTACAACTTACTTCTGTTATGGGAAATGAACATGGAATAAGTTTTATAGGGTTTTGGGGTCTTTTTTTTTTTGCATAGGGTTTTTTGTTTATGTGTTTGTGCATTTTAAACTGGGAATTTGGTGAACAATGTGAATGGATATAGAATCAAGGGGAGAACCATTTCATCCTTGAACAGGAAAGCCTGAGGAGAGAAGCCTCCATCCAAAAATGTGAGCAATCCAAAAGTTTCCAAGGACTTCAGACCTAGCTAAAATAACCAGAAGTGTATAGTTGAGATTAGCTGTGGTCCTCCAAATTATTTTAGGGATAACTTTAAGAAGTCCAAAGCAGGAACTCACAAATCAAATCATTCAAATATGTTGTCTGTAAGGGGAAAAGGTACTTCTTTAATTTAAGGGATTTTTGGCAAAAATCAAGCACTGAACTAGTGGTACTCCTGTTGATCCTTCTTACTATTACTTATACGTAAGAACATGTTTGAAAATGAGCTTGGAAGTGAAGTTGTTTTCCAAATTAAATGCAGGATAACATGCACAGAAAGCACAGAGCACAGGCTCACCCAGGTAAACACTGCCCTGCCCATGTGCACATCAGAACTGCTGAGGGGGTTTGCAGGCTGGGGCTGCAGTGGCTGTGCCTCCACCTCACAGGGTTCCCTGGACCAGTCACATCCAGCCAGAATTAGTAAAGCCTGACTTAAAAACACTGGTAGCAGAAAACTCGTGCACAAGAGACTGGAACAAACACCACAAGGCATATGGGCTCTCCTAACTAACCCACTGGAACTAAAGGAAAATGAGAAAACATTGCCATTTGGTTTCCATTTTACCTAAACTTATGGTTAAAAAATTATGGTAAAATTATGGTTTGGCCTGTTTAACAATACTTGCCTCTTCAGAGTCCCACTGCAAGCACAGCACACAGCAAATGGGTAATACTGCTCAAAATTGTTTCCATTGCAGACTAATGCCATTGATTTTTTTTTGGTTTTTAGATCAGCTTTTAACATTGCTGTTATCAGGAAATGCCCTTTTTAGAGGGTAAAAAGGAACCAGCCTGCTCTTATGAATGCCTCAAGCCTTCAAAATTAGCAGTGAGAATCCTGTGGATACTGTATACTCCCATCTTAAGAGCAGATGTGGCACTGTATAGTTTTGGTATTAAGTACTGTCAAGGTTCCTTTCAAGCAAAGAGCTATTTATCTACTTAACACAGAACATAACCAACTTTTGTAAGTTTCATATATTACATTTATTTCAAAATGCTTGGCATTATTAATCCTTTTTATATTGTTAATATAAAGATTCTGCCTCAAAACCCCAGAAAGTTTATTTTTTTCCTCTCTTTTTCACATTGCATGCACTGATGAACTAGCCTGCTCAGCAAGCATTTAACAGATTAGACACTTGAACATGGTTTCAGGCAATGCTCTCTCATGTTTCTGCGTATTGCCTGATAAACACTTCAAAGTAAACCGCTCATAAATATGAAATGAAAAGCCAAGAAGTCGTTATGCACAGCTTTGAGATACAAATCTCTTTATTCCCCTCTGAAGTGGAATTTGATTGACATAATGAGTCATAGATCCTGTCCAGGGACACACTGCCTTATCCCCTTTTCCTCAGGAGACAGAGAGTCTTTAAAGAAATCCACTTCAGAACTTTCTGATAGACAGCTCCAGGAAAGTTGAACACTATACAAATGTATTATTTTGTATTAATACCTACCTTAACAGCTGTGACATGTGTCAAAGATTGACTCCAAAGCCCCAACATCTAACCCTGTTAAAAGAGGCCAAATCCGAGATGTCCATTCTATCTCATTATCACGGACAGGGTGCCACAGGGCCACAAAGGAGAGGGCCCAGAGCCACAAGGGCTCGTGCTGAGCTGGGCTCTGTCCTGTGCTCATCCCCAGGGCTCCTCTGTGAGCCTGGGCAGCAGCAGCTCTGTCTCCACCCAGGCAGGGACAGCTGTTTTCTGCTGGAGTGCCACGAGGAACAGGTGAACCCTTGTGCTGCTGCACCTCAGGGCTTGGCCCGGCCCCTTCCCTTCCCTTCCCTTCCCTTCCCTTCCCTTCCCTTC